>CM034153.1:301926182-302534909 GCA_019776745.2 Taxus chinensis | reverse complement strand
GAGGCCTAAATATGTGTTAGTGTTAATATGAGGTGTGCAATTGGGGCGTACCCCCTCACTTCATGGTCCCATAGTGATAAGAGTATCAAGTGCCTAGCTGATATACAACCCACCAATTATTTATATTCGGTAAAAACACTAAGTCGACTTCCCCCTTGGTGAAGAAATATAAATAGGTATACTTGGAGGGAAGTGTTTGAAAATACAGATTTGATTCATAATGTGATTTGGTTGTGTGTGAAGGAAAATCATGAATGTAATCGCTTAGCCTCTATTTAAGCTAGATGATCAGGAAATAATGAAGATTATTTTTTAATACCTGAAATGAAAATTGACTTTGATGAGGACAAGGCACAAAATATGCGATGCTAAAAAAGAAAATGAAAGAAAAAGAGAAGGCGTACCTTTTGTTTTCTAAATAATCATTTTTACTTATTTTGGGTATTTTTTAGGAAGCTAAAGAACTTTGAATTAAAAAGTTAGTAAGAAATGACACGAGAAATAAATTTTATTATGGAAACATAAGATTTGATAAAAAACAGACTAGGGTCCCACCATGCATGCCCGAATATTTATGGTATATTTTTATTCACTTATGTTATATGGAACAAATCATCAAAAATGATATAGTACTGTTTAACAATACTTGTGTCGACAAATGTCAAGATGTTCTTGCAAAAATGGGTGGAAGAGACTCCATTTTCTAAAGAATAAGGAAACCTACACACAAATAGATACTTAACAAGAGATATATTATATAGATATGAGGAAAATTTCTTGGAAAAGGAAAATCCCAGGAATTCAAAGGGATTCCTTTGAAGGATGTAAATTCAATTTAAGACAATCAAGTGATAAATGGTGAAACAAATAATATTATAATGATTATGATATTTAGATAATACAGTGATGGAACAAAATCATCCTTCCATAGGGATCTAGGAAGATAACACTCTTCAAATTACTCAATGCACTCTTACTTGGTGACATTTTTCTTCTTGCGTGATCTCCAGGTGATCCTCAATTTTAATTTGGTTTGGTTTCATGATGATGGTGTAGAGGTCAAACTCTTGTGTGATTTTGTATTGATCCTAAACAAAGGGTTGGGAGATGATTTGCGGGTCATAAATGCTATTGATTGGATTGCTTCACTTGGAATGGTCTTCTACAAATAAAGACCACTTAATTTCTAGATAATATAAGAAAATAGATCTCAATAATGATTAAAAATATGTATAATATATTAAAAATGTTACGAATATAGGAATCATGGGTGATTCAAAGGAATCATGGGCAATCGCTAATGATTGATATGGAAATTATTTTTTAAATAAATATGAATTGAGAATTGAGATTCATGTTTTGATGGTTGAATTATTTTCAAGGGGGTGTTTAGAGAGAATGAAAATATATAAATAAAATAGTGTCTTTCTTACAATGTGAAATACAAATGGTGAATGATGCACAAGGACCTTAGGATAGTGTGAGATTATCAAAAGGGTTGATGTGGATGAAACAAATGTTTAGATGTTGCTAGTGATGTCGTATTAGTCTCTAAATTCCTAGAGATTTGATATATTATCTAAGGATCATGATTCAATGTAATTTTTGATTTTAGTTATAATCACTGGAGATCTAGGAAAAGTGGGAAAACTCCCTTGAAAGTGGTTGCATCTAATTTCAAAATGGTGAGTTTTGGGTAAATGATGAAATTAAAACAATTAGGATTATATTGAGGATGTTGGGAGGTTATTGATTTTTTTTCCTTACTAGGATAGAATAGATTAAAGTGGTTTAGGATGTGTTGTCATGCATTTTTTCTAGCTCAAAAATTCAAACTTTCAAGGATGAAAACTAAGCCAAATTTGAAAATTTACTCTCCAGTCTTCCAAACTCCCTCTCTTGGTCAGTTTTTATTATATTTCATAATAATATTAAACTTTAAATTACTTCTGATATGATGAAAAATCATGTGCAAGTTTTTGAAATTGTGTCAAAAGATCAACAATTTCATTCAGTTAAGAACAACTGAAGACTAGCTCTTTGACGGGCTCAGAAAGGATAACTTTTATCTCATCCATGAAAAAGTTATGAAATACCATAATTATAAATATGTTTTATTGGAGATATATTATGGTATTAGAAGTGATTTAGGAAATTTTAGGAAATTTTAGGAGGTTTAGGAATAGATGGTGAAAAAATGGGTTTTCTAGGTGTAAGGAGTGAAGGGTCAAAACTAGAATCCGAACCTCACCGGATGATTCCAAGAGATATGTAAATATTTAGAAGAAAATTAAATAAGAATTGGAAATCTTAAGGAATTATCTACATTTTGGAATAATCACTTTTGTTTCAAGACCTAAGTGCTTCTCAAGGAAACTCAATATTTCTAGGAACATACCCTGTTGTCCTGAAGAAAAAGGAGCCATATTTTAGATATGAAAGAAAAATTTAAGTATTAAACCTATAAAATTGTTCTTTAAATGGTCCTGGGAGTAAAAATAATATCAATATTTATGTGAAAATACCATCTAGAGATTCGAGAAACATGTCTTCAAGTTATCTCTTGTGTATGCATGCTTCTCATAATTAGTCAAATTTTGGAGTGACAAATGTCACCTTATGGCTTCATGGAAAAATTTTGTGTCCATATTTCCCATTTACCCAGGGGAGAAATGGGACATAAAAATTTTCCCCAGCTCATCCCTCCTCTTTGTTCCCCCATATGATCCATCTCAGCTTGATGGAGTGCTAATAAATCTAAGTTCATCTCCCTCTCCTCACACCACGTAGTGACAAGTGGTATGATCTGGTTAAGTTAACATTTTATTTTCCACCATTTCACCATTCATAAGGAGATATAGTGGAAAAAAATTTCCCCATCCTATCCCCTCCTCAGGTTCTCCATATGACCAAAACTTATCTCCTAGGTGCTCAAGCAAGTTTTTTGCATCTCCCCCACGATGCACCACAGAACGACACTTGTGATGATATGGTTGATGAAAATTTTAATATCCCACTTTTCCATATTCATAGAGGGATAGAGAGGATAGACAATTTACCCCATAATCAATCCACCAAAACCCTATTTTTTAAAAATGAGAAAATTTCTACCATTAAACAAAAATTTGTTGTTGGGTAACTCAAAAACATAACATAACTTGATTTTGAGATTATTTCCTTTCATAGTTCAACATTTAATCCATTTTTGAAGCCATTATAACTTAAAAAATATTATATCACAATATTCATGTTGTCCAGCACATTCTAGATGAGACATGTCTATGAAAACAAAGCTTTTCTCATTACTCCTCATCTTGAAAATTTATTACACCAATGTTTAACTACTTTCTCTTCTCCTAAGAACCCTCATGATAAATGAATATTTGAGCCTATATTAATGTATGACATAACACTAAATAAAACCTGAAATCCTCCATTTCAAGAAAATTATTTTCGATTTGCAAGAGTTCTAGCAAATGGAACATGACAAACATTAGAGCATAGGATCATGGTACAAAGATGAATCGAACAATGGTTTTTTTATTAAAAAACGATGCCAAAATTACTAGTTAATAAAAATAACATATTATATATACAATAACATGCTAAAATATTAAACCTCTAAAAATTTCGAGCTTCGGTTACTTAGCACATCTGGAAATAATGAAAAATGACAAGCAGGTTAAAGTAGGAAATTTTCCCAAAATAACACGTTTTGAAAAAGAAACTTGATAAAGATAATAACTTCCTAAAAATGGTAAACCATCATCAATTGAGGTGAATTTATTGTTCTATAAGATTCAAAAGATCAAATTTGACAACAAAAGGCAAAAAAATCCCAAAAATAAAAGCTCCTGGTCCCACCTGCCAAACAATAGAAAGTTTCAATTTTTCAGTGCACAAAGTTGTGCTTGGCTCCATTTTCACTCATATATATTATTTTTTGAATCATCACATGGTTGTAAATTTATTTTTCAGATCAAACAAATAAATCTACCATACATGATAATCCTGAAGCATAATTCTTATCACAATTGTGTTTGGGAGAAAGTTAGAGCATATTAAGCAGTAGTAGGTGAAATTCAGGGACATTGTGTAGTTGGAAATATTTTAAAAAGTTTGAAGGGACCCATTAGAATCCAATATTATCAAAGGATGTGATAATATCCATAAGTAATATGAGGAACTCATCAGGTAAGTTGGAAACATTATATCCTAGATCCATCATCTTCTCTCTGAAAAGAAAATCAAGTGATATAATCAAGGCCTTTTAGTATTTAAGCTACCATGTTTGAAGAATCAAGATCTCATATTTCTCTTCATAATAATATAAGTATGCCTTTAATGATAGTTTATATTTCCCACAATGAACAAGAATTGATCCTACATCAAGATCGTGAAAGTGCTCCAGTTACCAATATCATGTCAACTTCGTAAGATCCATTCCCATGGATTCAAGGATTGCTTGAAAATAAACCAAGAACAAAACTACAAGATTCCATACTTGAATATGGATCTATCTCAATAAAATTTAAATCCAAGTGAAGGAAGAAGGCCCAAACAACTTTCCTCTTCATTAGCGGTGCCTCAGGAAACCAATATGTAGAATTTTCTAGGCCTAATAATGTATCACCTATTGAGGAGATGACTCTGTCAAAATATGATTTGATCTTAATATCATTGTTTTAATATTCTCATGAGGGTTATTCACATATATTCAATGAATCATCTTCCTTTCTAATCTTTGGAATGAAGAGTATAAGAAAATAATTGAGAAATTGGAGGAACATGTAAAAAATCTCAATGCCCACATTCAACATTTATTAGAACCCAATTCAGAACCTTCACTCCCCATGGAATAAATTCCTAAAAGCATTACATTTTACCTTAACGTGATCAAGAAATAACAAGGCTATATGATGAAAGGGAAGGATGACAAGAGGTGGATTTAGAATATCATCGAGAAAGGAATTTTTTTTTACAGAAGTCCTCTCACTAATCAAGTATATTCTTGTCACTTTTTTGGAATTGAAGAAAGAAAGCGAAGATATTGAAAAAGAGAAGGTACCTTGGATGAGGTAATCCTACTTATGTTTTAGATGAGCTCACTTGAATCTCATATCCTCGTAATAAAAAATGGGTTTGCATCAGATGCTGAAAATTTGTCTCGAGTTTGGATCCAAATCATGGATGCAAGATATGGAATACTGGAAGATGCCATCTCTGAACTTGAATCTTGCAGAAAAAATGAATTTTATATTTTTAATGTGGTATCTAATGATGTTAAAAAACTTTAGTTCCCTCCACTTGTCGAGAATTCATCATTAGAAGAAATCTTTTTTTACTTCTAGGTGTTGTTCAAGAAAGAGGTAGGTGACTCTCTCTCCTTTAATGAAGATGCCTTAGAGTCCTTGGCTACCATCATAGGATATTTTTCCAACATTGAAATATATCATAAAGGATGGCTTAAATAGTTTAAGGGTATCGGGAATGTTCCAAATATATGGATCAATGAGTTGAGTTGCATTTGTATTCTCGAAGAAGAAAATATGGCACTTGTGGTAGCTAATTTTAGTAAATAATTCAAGGGATAGGAGCCCATTCTAGGAAATATCCCTCAAGGATCATGAATCAATAGGTTCTTCACCATAGGGATATTCTTCATCAGATTAGTTGACTCCCTTCTTATCCTTCTTCTCCCTCTTTCTTCTCTGGCCCTTTCTAATCCTTCATTGTGTATAATTATCATATTTTGTCTTATTCACTTAAGTGAATCTATAATGTTGAATTGTAAAATTCCATTTTTATTTATGAAAAGGGGACTTACTTCCTCACTTCCTAGGAAGATTTAAAGTCACAAGTGGAATGATAATTTGAAGGGTCATGTGGGGGGTATATGAGATTCCAATTTGTAATGGAATAAATTGGAATAAATTATCCATTCCAAAAGATTAAAAGTTAGTTTTTTGTAGTAATATTGGATTTTTTTAGGTTATCAATATTTGTATCACCACTACAAAATAAATAAGAGCTAAATTTATTTCATTTCCTTTGCTTATTCTTTCCTATATTCTCTCTATTCTACAACTTTGCAAGCATAGTGATCTTGAATAACCAAGAAGGAACCTTATTTCCTTCATTGGTGAATCTAAAGAAATGTGTGTCTCTAGTTTTTTAGTATTTGTAAATGCTTACATCATTTTTTATTCTAATTGAATAAGGACCTACTATAGGTATTGTGTGTGAATTTTTTTAGTGACTACTCACAACAATAACCCTGTATTTTCATAATTTCCTCAACTCCCCTTTTATCCCTCATCACTACAAATTCCTCCCTTGTACTCTATACAAGAACTTTTCCACAAATTCAGTGAAATTTTCTTATGTGATCCTTGACCTATTGGCTACCCCATAGAATTAGGATAGTTTACATCCGTTAATGAGAGCGTCCCCATATTAAATAATTAGGGGCTTAACCCCATGACCATTGATGGAAACACATAATTTGCAACATCCAAAATTATTTCAATTTTTTTTTGGATACTCTACCATGGAGATATCTTCCCTTGTGCACCCATAAAGATATATGAAAATACAAAAAAAACATATGTTCAAAAATCCAATAAAAATTGAAAAACTACAAATACAAAAAAATATATCTATTTAAATGTTCAAAATCATTTTTGCAAGCCTCTTCAGAAATATTCACTTTTCTAGTTTCATTCCCTTTCTAAGCGCTTTGAGGAAATATGAAGAAAGAGGGTACACTCTAGCTGATCATGTAGGTGACATTGTTGACCCTGAATTTGAGGAGAAGTAAAGTGCTTAATTTAGACTTCCCATTGTATCAATAAGAACAAAAGTTCCTAAAAATCCTCTTGAAGGTCTTACTAAAGAACCAATTATCAAACCATGAGTCCTCATCCTCTTGAAAGAGAAATCGAAAAGAAAATAGAAGAATAAAGAGAAGAGAAAATGACAACATAAGCACTTGTACTATGGGAAAAAATACTTATCAATTGGATTAAGCTTCACCACTTCATGAAATTAAAAAAGGATCAAGAAAGAACTTTCTAAAATTCTATGGAGATGGAAAGCAATGTCTAGATGATCATATCACATCCTTCATTATAGCTTGTGGCATCCTTGGAGTGTAACACAAAGATTTTGCAGTGTGGTTGTTCATGGAAATGTTATAAGATGCCACTGTAGACTAGTTCTACTACTTTTCATCACTCTCAATTTCTAATTGCGATGATATTAAAAATAAATTTAAAGAAAGATTCAAGACCCTTGAAGATGATCATGCCCTCCTTTCTCAACTTACTCAGATGAATAAAGAATCGCATAAGATTTCATGAGATACTTCATGTGTAAAATTCAACAAGTTGGTCAACAAGATTCCCATTTTTTCTCATCATACTGTACAGATAATCTAAAAATGTTCTTAGTGAATTCCCGATTTCTTGAAGTTAGTTTCATTCTACAAGGAGTGCAACCAATATATTTGGAAATCGCTCAAGAAATTTCCATCGAAGTGGAAGATGACCTTGTATTTTTAGGAAAGATCAAGAATCATTCAACAAAGGATAGAGTCTAATGTTCCAAATATTGGATAGATGATTTACTATTGAAAATTTTTGCTAATGACTTCACAATGTTGAAGAAAGAAGTTTCTCAATGATAATTTCATCCAAATCATGGAACAGTAACCAGATTAGCAGGAGCACCTTGAAGGATTGCCTTCGAAAGCTCCACCAGTCAATGTAATATGTGGAACCGAGGAAGATGATGGAGAAGAAATTATTGAATAATAAATTGAAGAAGAATATGTTTGAATGTGCAAGGATTGGATAATTATGAATTCATACCCCAGATGAATATTTTGAATAACCCACAAATAGCTACTCCTATGCAATATTCACTAGATCACAAAATGAAGAAAGAAGGCTCTTCTTCCACTGCCCAAGATAAGAAATTGAATCCTCAAATGGTGACTTTACTGAAAAAATAACTACAAAAGGAGGATCAACCAAAGTCTGCATTTCCATAGAGGGTCAACTGAGAAAAATCATGAGACTACTTCAATCAAAAAATCCATTCTACCTCTTCAGGTAAGTCTCAGTTAAGTTCCTTCAAAAATTCAGTTTTTGTTGATCCTAATAATAACCATACCAAGGCTGCATCATAACTCCTGATATTATTGCATCTTCTCCACCTTTTTATATCATTGAACATTGTCAAAAATTCCAAAATTCAAATTTTTTGAATATGAGTACTTGAAAAATCACCATCCTCATCAATTTGATAGGTTTTTTTAGTATATTAAAGGAATTAGTTCATGTTTCATGTTCTAAAAATGCCTACTACCCAAAGAACCACCTCATGCCTCTCATTCCACTCCATCTTTGAATTGTCTTGCTTCCACACCCTCCACCTCTAAGTAGGTATAATCATTTCTATATATCCTTGTTGGGAAATGAGTATAAACTAAATAATTACATCATGGACTCTGGTGCTTTGAACAACGTCATGCCTGCAAAAGTTACTAAATATCTCTCATCTATCTCTATCTCCTATCTCTTTGGGCCATTGCCTCTACATGGAAATGAAATAAGTTCCATCTCATGTTGTCCATGATCAAGGATGTTCAGGTGGCATTGGAAGATTTCCCTGACAAGGGGATCATAGATGAGAATAATTATAACAGACATGCCCACCTCGTATGGTATACTTTTGTTGGTTTTAAGGTTGTGTTCGAATATTTTGGTGGAGATATATAGCTAGATTGATCACATGCCACCATTCTATTCAATGGTAAAGTGATTAAACTTCTTCCCATCAAGAAAATAAAATATATAGTCTAAAGACTAGATGAACCAATGGTGGATAAACCCATGTCAAAATTCAAAGTCTTACAACTTTTTCATGACTTTCAAAGATCAATCTTGAGTTTCCCATTTTTTTGGAAGAATGTCCAAGAATCATGGATCTAGTCAGAGAGCATCAATGGTGAAGTGGATGGAATCATAATTTGAAAACCATGTACTTCCCATAGGATGTGAACATGAAATGCAGTTTCTCCACTCTATGTTGATGATGGTCATGAGGAATATTGACTTGCAGAAAAGTAACCTCAAAGCGATGAGAAATGAGGATCAAGAAGAATGAGTGATGTTTAGTAACTCCTTGTCAAGTGAATTCAATGTTTCAAAACATGTTCTCAATGTTCAACATGAATTTCCATTCAATGAGTGTGTTTAATAATACAAAGACTTATCTTTCTCATTGGAAGAAAATGACAAGGAATGCAAGAGTGAAACGATGTTTTAAACCCTTTAAATTCCAATCCACTCAATAAGATTATGATTTCATAACAAATAATGGTATCCCTAGTTCTTGGTCATCAAGATTGGGAAAATGAAAACATAAATATTTCATATCCAATTTTGAGGTTCATTCCCCTTTCATAAGGATGGAGACATTATCAACAAAAAATGGATAGATGAAATAGTTATTTATCCCAAGGTTGGTTTTTTTCAAAATTAAAACTTTCTCAACAAGGAATTTATGGATAAGAGTAGAGTTACATCTTTTAAGATCAACTCCACTCAAATAAAAGGGTATTTCACCATGAATATGGATTTCAAAGCTCAAAATGGACAACACAAAGAAGATTATAGTCTCTACGTTGACATAACCCAACCTTGAGCTAATTCAATCTTTCTAAGATAATGATGAGAAACTTACATGCCATGTTGTATAGGGAAACATTTTGAGAAATATTTGGAGTATGTGAATTAGTATTTCTTGGACCAATTGAGAAATAGAATAACATCAAGAGGCTAGTGATAATGTTGAAGTTTTAAAAGCATCCATCAAGAATCAACTCGTGATAGAATCAGTGATCATGAAGTAGATGAAACAATGAAGAATATTATTCCTATCATATTACATAAGCCATGGTATCAAAATGATAAGCCAAGTGTGATCAAGGACTCTTCTTCACAACAACAACTGGAAAATCATAAATTGGGATGAACCTGAGAGTCAATGAGAAAATGGAAATAATTTTTCAAAGAAACAGAGGTAGTGAATTGAATATGTGGATCATAAATTGCAATAATAATCATGCTAGATTTCTCAAGAAGTTGATGTAAAGGTTCATATTTTAGTGAGCTTGTTAATGGATTTGTTGAAGAAAGGTATTCAATGATACTCGTATACTAGGTAAGCACTCAGTTTGAGTTAATGATTCAATGAAAGTGGGTTGTCCCCCGTATATACATTAGTGATTTAGGGTGTTTCCATTTTTTTTGTGTTATTCCCTTCTCATTTTGTGTTTCCCTTTCTTATTGTGTGTTTGTTCCTTGTTTTGTGTGTGTGTGTGTGTGTGTGTGTGTGTGTGTGTGTTCAATAAAGAAAGTTCCATTAATGTGTCTCTATGGTGGCTTTATAAGCCAAATGGATAAGGCACTGGTTCGACATATTGTCTTGAGATTTTAGAATTCTTGTTTGTCCTTTTCTCTTCTTTTTTTAACTGGAACAAGTCCCTGAGCTAGATCCAACTATTTTCATCCATTTTTTCTAGCTCAAAAATTCAAACTTTCAAGCATGATGACTAAACCAAATTTGAAAAGTTGTTCCTAAGTCTTCATGAATCCCTTTCCTAGTTAGTTTTTCTTCTATGTCATGATCATATTGAATTTTTTAGGCACTCACAATGTATTTAAAAATGATTCAGGTGTTCGAAATGATGTTTCAAGGACAACAATTCCATTCAGTGAAAAACAACTGAATACTAGTTCTCCAACAAACTTAGAAAGGCCAATTTTGGCCATTCCAAAGTAGGTACGCATCCTCTGAAAAGGTTCCAAATGATAATAATTATCTAAATTTGGTATTGGAGATACAATAAGGTGTTGTAAGTGATTTAGGAATTTTTAATAAATTTTTGAAGGTTTAGGCATAAATGGTGCAAAAGCAGGTTTTTTTAGGTGTAATGAGTGAAGGGTCAAAAATGGAACCTAAAATTCACTAGATGATTCCAAGAAATCTGTAAGGAGTTAGGAGGAAATAAAATAGTATTTTTAAATCTTAAGGAATTATCTATAAGGTGGGATCATAATTTTTTTCCAATACCTAAGCACTTCTTAAGGAAGCTCAATATTTCATGGAAGATCCTTATGTCACGAAGAAAAGTAGCCATATTTAGATATACAAGAATAATTTAAGTCTAAAACCCATCCCATTGTTCTTAGAATGGTATTTGGAGTTAGAATAAAATATAATTTCATTTGAAAAAACCATATGGTGCTTCGGGAACTATGTCTTCAAGTTCTCTCTTGTGTAGGCATGTTTCTCATACTAAGTCAAATTTTGGAGTGAGACATGTCACCTTATGGATTAAAAGCACAATTTTGTGTCCATATTTTTAATTTCCCAAGGGGATATAGGGGACACAAAAATTCACCCCAGCTCATCCCTCCTCTTTGGTCCCCCATATGACCCAACTCAGCCTAACAAAGTGTTAATCAAGATAAGTTCGTCTCCCTCTCCTCGCACCACGCAATGAAAAGTGGCATGATCTAATTAAGGGAAATTTTTATTTTCATCCTTATCCCAATTATAAGGGGGACAGAGGAGAAAAAAATTTCCCCATTATGTCCCCTCCTCAAGTTCTCCATATAACCCAAATGCATCTCACAGGGGCTCAAACAAGTTTTCTCCATATCCCTCGTGATGCACCAAAGAGCGACACCTATCATGATCTAGTTGAGGAGAATTTTATCACCCCCCTTGCCCCCATTCCTAAGGGAATATAGGGGACAAAAAATTATTCCCCATAATCAAGCCATCAAAAACCTAGTGTTTAAACATGAGTAGATTTCACACCAGTAAACAATAAGTAGCTATCGTGTACCTCAAATGTATAACATAAGTTGCTTCTGAGCATATATCCTTGCATAGTATAACCTTACCTATATTTTTGAAGACATTAAACCTAAAAAAAAAAGAGAACAATATTCATGTTTTCCAACATTGTAGTGCCCACTTCCCTTTGACACTTTTAGATACTGATCTTGATATTGTTGATCTTATGATGAACACTATTATGTTTTGTTTTAGTATGATGGATAGATGTTAGATCATGGATTATTATTGATCAAGATTCAGTTATTATGCATGATGATTACTAGAGACATTTTTATATGTGGATGATGATGTACTGTTTGACATGAACATATTATATATGTTGATTTGGACATGTGACATTGGATATTTTGAGTAGACCTACTATGGAATATTATTGATGATTATATAGTTGAATAATTAATTGAAAATGATAAAGTTGAATTCTTGATGTTGTTGTGATTCATGTGTTTAGATGATCTTGAGAATTTTTTTTATATCATTTTGGATGTTTTGATATGGCCATGAGGCCAAAGGAGGTATTTTAATTTTGCAGGTTAAATATCACAACAATGTCGGGGTATTGGAGACTAACCATATTGAAATTCTGGGTTAATTCAACAAGGTCACTATGGCAACTGTGTTGTGTGTGTGTTGTGTTAGGTTAGGGATTTCCATTATATGTGACCATGGGTTGTGCATTTATTAATGTGGTTTATTTTTTAATGTTGCATGTGTTTATTTTGTGATATGTTACCTTTTTCTTTAGCTTTATATGTTGTGTTAATGTTTTAGATAATCATGTGTTAAAATAAATAAAATCAATATGTCATAAGAATGTAATTAATGAAGTTTTTGTTCTTAAATGTAATGTTGAAAGAGTGTAAGAAATGTGTAAGAAGGTGTATGAGTATGTAAGATAGATTTTGGAGTGAAAGACACTTCATCCTCTTAGGAATTTGAATTTGTCCTTAGAGGTTATATTTGGAGGCTTGTGGGACAAGTTAAACTTGTCCCACACCTCTTAAAATTATTCACCAACCATTCCTATGGTTTGGAGGTTAAATTTAGACCTTTTTAATGCGTTTTGAATTGAGTAATTGTAAGTTTTTATTGCACTTCTCATACATATTTTAAATTCAGTCCTTTTGGGGTATGGGTTGTTTTCGAGTGTGTAAGTTAATTTGTCATTTTATTTATTATGTTTAGGTGCATGATGTTGACTTACTCTTGGGGTTGAGGAAGAATGATGTGGCATCCCACATGGATCCACATCATCCTCTTCTCTTCCATCTCCTTTAAAATTGGAACTCCTTGCTTGTTGGGGGTTGTTGATTTTTTTTTCCTCTTGGGGGGTGAATTTTTCTTGCTATTTTGGGAGCTTGTTGTGGAAGGAGTTTGGAGTCATTTTGCATGCTTGAGCATTGCTGATTTTGGACTGCATTTGGCATTTGGAAAGCTTGTGGATCTTGGAAAAAACTCATTTATGGAGAGGTAGGAACTTGAGCCTTTTTATAAAATGTTTTATTCACTTGCATGCATGTATGAAATGGTGAATATGTTATGTGTTGTTGGCTGGCTAGGTAGATTGCTTAAGATATGGTGTAGGAGAAGGCTATGGGCATTTCATATGGGGGGAATAAGGGAATGCCAATGGAATCAGTTTTATTGTGGACAGAATTTGGGATTGGGATCCACCATGGAAAAGAAATATCTTGCATTTCTTACTCTTGAAGGGGGGGGGGGTATAAGGGAGAAACCTTGGGGGGGCATAAGGAGGGGTTGGGAGGCATAAGGTTTATGGGATATGATATGTTATATTGGCGGTATGATTATTGGTGGATTCCTAATTTCTAAATTGGGAGGCATAAGTAGCTTCCCCATAGTTACTTGCTCTTCTTGGCTTGCTTGATCAAGCCTAAGTTTTGTGTGAATGTTTTTAAATGTAGTTTTGAACTGTTGTTTTGTTTGGACTTTGTTTCTTATTGTATTAAGTATGTGAAAGAATACTACATGTTTGTTGTGGAAGCCTTGTTTCCATGAGTTGATTTTCATTGTCTATTTCATTATGGTTGGGGCTTCGGGGCCAATGAGGAAGGATGGCTTCTCCCTTATCATTAGATGTCTTGGTTAGGTGGAGAGCATTGCCTATCCCCCTTCCTTGTTGTGATCAAGATGAAAAGATGGAGAAACTAGCATGTTGCTATTTTAGAGCAAGAGGAATACAATTTGACAGTCCCTTCTTTTGTGCAAGTTCATTGTAATCCTTCCCACTTGAAGTGGATGAATTGTATAGCATTTTGGTAATGTGAAACCATTTGCATTGATAATAGAAGATTGAAATTGGAATTGTGTAATGTAAAGAAGATTCATTTTACTCTCTGTTTTGGAAAATAAATGTAAAAGATGTTATATGAATTGTATTTTGTATCTTAGAAATCAAATGGAAAAGAGAAGATTGTAAAGTGGTATTGGAAAGGAATAAAGGATTGCATTAGTTTTCAAAATTTCACTGTGTATTGAATGTGTTTTATTATTATTAAAGATTGAAATTCTTTGTTTGTAAAGAAGAATGCGTATGAAGGAAAGGGAAATGTTGTTTTCTCTTGAAATGAGTTGAATTTGGAATTAGGATTTGTATAATTGCTATTAAACAGTTGAATGAATCAATTAAATGCATTAAATTAGAAAGGAAATGAATTCTCACACTTGGAGGTTGGAAAAATGTTTAAGTACCTTTAATGTTGTTCTATGTTATATTTTCCAAACCTAGTAATCAATTTATCAATGAAATGAGTAGTTCAAACTTGCACCAAGCAATAAGTTATGAAAAATTGTAATTCAGGCTTAGTAAGTCCTAAGGAATTCAACTTGACCCTAAGATTTAAGAAAGAACCTTCAAAACTTTATAAAATCCAATTTGAAACTTGCATAATCATTTTACGTCTATTGTTGGAAAATTAAAACCTTGAATAAATTGAACAATTTTACTCTCCTAAAACACTCTAAAACCTCCCTAGACCAATCCTCCATGTTTTTTTGACATGTTGAATAAAGGAGGAGATCTAATTTAACCAAATTGAGAAGTTGAAAACTGCCAGTTCACTAATTAAAACCCTGCAGATTGGTTTCTCAAAATTTACCTCTCAAACTTCATCAATTTCAAAAATTGATGACTCTTGTGTAAAGAGGGCATCGAGAGATTTCCAAAAAGTCCTCATTTACCCAAATATAAGATTCCTATCAAAAGTTATGGTCATTTGAATTTTTTATTTTCTTTAAATATTATAATAAGAGATAAAATGAGTCTTATCTTTGAAATGTTTGACCAAATTAATTGTCATGGTGGTGGTATAATAACTTATTTAGATATTTACCTATGGTAATGATAATTTATTATATTTTAAATTTGTTGTCTTTATTTTTCCACCTGCACCATTTAATGCTAAAAATTATAAGTAATTTATAATAATTACGAACAATTCAACCTTATTTTTGGTTGTGCCACTTACAAATGCAATTATGGTCAAATCCCCACCCTTATGACATGCATAGCTCTTACCCAATTAGAGCGTCTTCAAAACTTCATTTATTATAGCCTCACATTTACAATTTACAAAAGCATGAACTAGCCCTTTGACTTTAATTTTTAATATAAATATATATTTAACATATGGATTCAAAACAATAAATTATACATTATTTATATCATATGTGACAAGTTTACTTCAATAAAATAATTATAAAAACCTTGTATTAAAAGCAATTTATTACACCGGTTGTCTTTTCAATATCACATTTCATTGCCATCCACTTGAAGTTGCAAGTATCAAGAATTATTTTTTATACACTTGTAATTTTCTTCTAACTAATATGTAATTTTATTAAGGCAGGAACTTGCCACATTGCAGTTATTGTTTCCCTTCTCAATTCTACTTTATGAATCAATGTCTTCAAGTTAAACTTTTTTGCCAACAAAGACATGGAAAGTCAAATGAAAAGGATCAGCTCGCAACTAACATGTCTAATGGTCGCCCATTATAATCTTCCAGCTATGGCGGAGAAAATCAACTCGTATATGAAGCTTAAATATTAATAACAAGTATCCATAATGATTGATGGTCTATGGTTGGTTTCTTGCTCGTAATGACAATCAGTTTTGTTGTGTGCCTCAAACATTGTTTACAAACCCATTTGTAAATGTTGAATGGATGTTTTATTTGTAATAGTTCCTCTTGTAGGTGTATGCACTAGAAAATGCACCTTGCGCATAAGGTCTCATAATCAAAAATACCAAAAACATCATAAAACACAATAATATCAAAATAATAAAATAATCCCACAAAAGTAGTTCTAAATATATATAAAACCCCGCAAAATGGGGATAAAATATGCCTCATCACTCATTTACTAACCCTCACCCACTCACATTTAATTGTGTCCATCCTACCTACCCGTATAACAAAATGGGGATAAAATATGCCTCATCACTCATTTACTAACCCTCACCCACTCACATTTAATTGTGTCCATCCTACCTACCCGTGTGCATCCTCAATGCATTATGAACCCTTATCATCTCACCCATCTATACACATTGCACCCATATGTGTCACAATCCCCTATGCACTCAAAAATTATAAAACATCGCTCACCCCCATCATTCACCCTCTTAGCAACTCTTAGACACCCCTGACTCTTTGTGCACTTGAGCCCATACTTGAGTTTTTGCTTCTTTGCTCACATATTTTGGTATTGCAAGTATTGGAGAGGTGAAGGCAAATCACAAAGGATAAGTACAACTCGTTGCATCATTGTTTTAGCAAAATTCTAACACGTGTCAATTGCAATTGTGATTTCCTTGCAATATCTATGCGATCGGTGAATCACAATTGTGACTGAGTTAGGTATACTATTTCACTTTTATGCATTTTTTGTCATTTTACTTCAAAAAAATGTATTTTAGCTCCTTAAAAGGTCAGGGATTTGATTGAGACATGTCCCCCTAACCACCAAAAATAACTAATATTTTTCTAAGTGTGCTTATGTGCAGGTTATAGATTCATTGTAGACACCCATTTTCAACACCCCTTGTGCACTCATCTCGCATTCACCCCTCTTTGTCACCTAGTGTGTTCATCCTACCCTTCCCACTCTTTAAATATCTACATTTCCTACTAAAAATCCCCATTTCCCCACATCCCACCTATTCTCAATGATTCCTCCCTTTTCCCCATTTTAATCCTTATTTCTAATTATTATTCCCTATTATTGCAAAATCCATGTTCCCTAAACCTATTCAATTTATCCCTAATCCTACCACTTACCCTAATCCTATCCTAAATCCATTATTTACTACCCCTCAATTTATCCCCACTACCTTTCATCATTCTCCCTCATTTAATCCCTCCTCGGATTCCCTTCCTTCTTTAACCTCCTTCATCAACCCCCCATTACTCCCCTCCACACCTCATTAGCTCATCTTGAAACGGTTAAATGTTGCCCTCTTGTCCATTTTTTGCCTCTTTTTCATCGAAATGTGCATATTCTCCATAGCTATGCCCTTGTTTGTTGCAGTCATTGGCAACTTACATGGGTCGACATCGACCCTATATGACCACATTCACCCCTCCTTCCTCAAGGATGAAAAACTTTGAGATTTCTGGTATCCTTTTGTTATTACTATCCTTTGCATCATATTTCGAGCTTCTGTTATCAGCTAGATCATCTTATTACCTCCTTGCATGTTGTATTTGGAGCTTAGGGCATCTTGAATATTGTTTGGAGGTCTTGTTCATGCATAATTGTTTTTGTTTTATAGGTTTGCAATGTTTCCCCTCAATTTTTTCTAACCTTTCAGCCATTCCTGATCGTCCACAGAGCCATCTCTTCATCCTATCATTTTGTCAAGTTCCTATTATCCATATTTTTCCCCCCGATAAAATTGATCAGCCACGACCTCGCACAAGAAGAAGCCAGAGAATTCATGTTCAAATCCTACAATCAGGAAACAGAGGAACTCTACAATGGAGTGGCAAGGCCTGTGAAAGATCAAACTACCCCGTGCAAGAAGAAATTCAAGAAACGGATCTGTCGAGCGAACCTGTGCTTCAAATCCAGCAAATAGATTACATGCGGGCTCGTAAATGGAATAGTAGGGTTAGGATAGGAGGCCGAGCAATGTCAAAAGAACCAGAGGCTCAAAGGAAAAGATATGGCGGAGATTCAAAGTCTTCAAGATTCACAAATGGTTCAAAACAAGCCCAAAAATGACTAATTATGGAGGAGACAACGAAGGGAGCCAAGTGTCCAAATAATGCACCTCCAAAGATTAAATCCAAAGGGGTGGACCCAAACAAGCGCCAAGCTTCCACATGTCTAGAGCCCCAAAAAGTTGCACCAGTCGTTGAAAAGTGTTTAACTTAGCGGAGGGTGCCAAGTGTCTTAACGACACACATTCAAAAGTGGGATCCAGGGCGGAGACTCAAACTTGCACTAGCCCTCCACATAGCAAATGGTCAATAGAGGTCAAAAAGGAGAGCGGGCCCAAAACAACTAAGTATAGAGTGCAGGCAAAAGGCGCCAAGTGTCAACACGACCCTCCTTCAAAGGTAAAATCCTGAGCGGGTTTTCAAATGAGCACGGGCCTTCCACATGTCTCAAAGTCCAAAAAGGGACAGCGTCTAGTCGAGGGTTGAATAGTCAAGGTAGAGGCAGGCTAGCGGAGGGAGCCAAGTGTCAACATGGCGCTATTTCATAGGTAAAATTTGGGGCAGGTTTCCAAACAAGTGCCAAGCCGCCACATGTCCAGGGTCAGAATTTTGGCCCCGCCAAGCAAAGAGACTCAGGAAAAATATAAAGAAGCCCAAGGAGCACGCGGAGGCCGCCACATGGGCCCTGTATGGACAAACTCTTTAAATATTGCGCACCCGCGATCCAAATATTCAAATGGCCATAGCTTTTGATTGGAGACTCAGATTTGGGCGAGAGAAGACTTTTTGGAAACGTCTCGACACCTTCTATGCCATGGAAACATAAAATATCATTCTTAACAGAATTTGGTGAGTGAAAAATGGGAAAGTGTCTTCCAGGCCATTAATACAAAGCCCGATTTCTCCAACTACTAGATTTGATTTTATTTAATTCGCCAGAGAACCAGACATGACAGATTTGAGAAAGGCATTGATTGATAGTGGTTGAGCTTTCAAATTAGGATTCAATGCGTATCTCAAGGTGGTTGAAGTAGGATTCGAATTCTTCCCTCCTCTCTATCTTATTCTTCCTATATATTGTAATGAAGGGGCATATTCAAAAGGTTGGTTGTTGATCTTCCCTCTTCAAGCCACCTCTCTCTTTCTTCCTTAGGGTAGAACGCGGAGTCTAAGCCTCCTTTCACGGCTCTATAATGACATTCTCTTGCCTCTTTCCCACTAAATATGTATTGTGTGAACATTTGGAGCAATAAAATTTGTTTTGTGATGCATCTATCCATCCTTTGCTTATTTTATTGTCTCTCCTCGCCTCTCGTCGCTGCAGGGTATACTATGCATAGTTCTGATGTTTGTTGTAGGTCCTGGGAGCTATGTTTAATGGGTTTTGAAGTGGTGTTCTATGTGAAATCTATCTCTGGTTTGTGGTGCATCTTGTCCACCCTCTCCTCTTCTCACCTCTCTCCACTTCAGGCAGTCAGGTTTGTGATTCAACCACTTCCTTTTCTAGTGTATCACCGCTTAGTGTAGGATCTTTTACCCTCTCTCTCTCTCTCTCTCTCTCTCTCTCTCTCTCTCTCTCTCTCTCTCTCTCTCTCTCTCTCTCTCTCTCTCTCTCTCTCTCTCTCTCTCCCCTTGGAATGGTTAGATTAGGATAAGATAGGTTCTTCCTGCACTGGAGTAGCTTATGGTAGGTAGATTAGGAGGAAAGAATAGGCTTTCTCTGGAGGTCTATCTCAAGTTTTGCAAGTCCCACAACTTGAGAGATGGTCCCATATTGTGCAATCACACCGGATGCCCCACTGCACACCCGATCCATTCGGGGGTGCTATGATTTTGCACTAACATTTTTGGCACGCCTGGTGGGATAGGTCTGAAGCACCTTACCACTTCATCTTAGCATGTTAGTGTGTTCCCATTAAGGTTCAACCTTTTGAGGCACATGCAAGCACATCTGGCGACTCCATCTGGTCAATAACCCATCCTCTAAGTTGCAGACCTTTTCCATCCATTTCCACTCATTTTCATCCATTTTCTTCTTCCATCTATTTCATTTTCTCCCATTCCATGAAGTTGTGCAATCATGAATTCATTCCCTTCATGGAACTCACACTTGCAGCAACAACAGTGCAATCCACCTCCAATGCATTTCCTAACTCCTCCAAATCAACATTATGATCAGATCCAGAACCATTATGTTTACCCATATGAGCAGGGTCAAAATCAGTTTGGTCATAGATCTTATCAAGAACAAGGGGATCATACAATGGTAACAGCTACACAGAGGATGTTGGTATGTTGGAGAAGATTCAAAAAATGGAGGCTAGCATGGTACATTCCATGGCCATAGCACAAATGAAGGCATTCAAGATTGGTTGTAGGGCACCTTGTCCATGGGGAGGCCCTTTTCCAAGAAATTACAACCCTTAGGAGAAGCTAGACTTCATGGTTAAAATGTTGCCCCAACTTGCACAATGGACTGAGGAGATCAGGGCTTATGAGTTGGAGTCAAGACAACCTTGTCAATGGGTAAGTCCACCATCTCATAGCTTTTCTTTTTCTCTTTCTCAAGCAACACCATCTCAACCCAAGCTCCAATTTCCAAGCTTCCTAGTTGTTGCCCCAAGTGTTGATTCCATTTCTTCATTCCCTAGTCTTCCACCCCATTTCAGTTATTTTTCCCTTTTCCCTTCCAAACAGTCATCCCCTCTAAACAAACAAGAAGTTCCACCTCCCTCCCCACCACAAACAATTGCAAAGCTAGTTAAACCCCAACCTGCCACTCCTCTTGCTTTCCCAAGTCCATGTTGGGAAGATACTCAAGAATCCAGTCAAGGATGGCAAGAAGAGGAGCCCAACAAAAAATAAATAACAAACAATCTGATGAGTTGGGCTGCTAAATTTGGGTTTACAAAGATCCCCTTGATGGTCAAGCCAATAGAGGAGGTCAAGGTTGAAGAGCCAGTGGTGGCTGAGGTTGAATTTGCAGCAGAGGAGGAGGACCATACAATTTCAGAGGCCCCAAGTGTGGAGCAGACTACAGAAGAACCTTCAATTATTCCTCCCACTTCATCCCCTTCCAGATCTAATGTTGAAGAAGAGTCTGATCTTTCAAGCTTCATGTTTGAGGAAGAGGGAAACCATGGTGAGAAAGTTTCAGATCAAGAAGACACCATGGAGGAGGTTGAGCACATGTAATAGGACAACAACAAGGCATATTATCTGTCTAACTTAGAGGATTACTTTGATGGAGAAAAGCCCATGGAGATCACATCATTTTCTCTTCCATCATCCATCTTCCAAGCATATGAGCCTGATGTCATGAAGGAGGGCATTCAAGAGCAGAATCCTATGTCTCACAATGTATCTCTAGAACCAAGGTTATAAGATATGAGTCTTTTATGTTCTTCACAAGAGAAGGAAGAAGAAAAACCAGATCCAAGCCCAGTTAAAAAGGAGCATATGGAGGTGACCAAGACAAATTCAGAGGCACTGAATCATGAGCCAGTTACACAAGAAAATACAGCCCCCTCTCCCATTCAACCTCTCCAAAATTCTGATCTTTTGGAGGATCCTAAACTCATTAGCTTCATGTTTGAAGATGAAGCTTCATATGGTGAAGATAACAAAGATTTTAAGATCACCATGCAAAAGGGAGAGACCTTGTTATAAAAAGATAGTAAAGAGTTTTATTTCCTACTAGAATCAAAAGAATGTTTTGAGCACAGGGAGCCAGTTGAAATTGTAATCTTTTCTCCCCCATCATTCATTCTTTAATCACAAGAGTTTGCTGCCATGAAAGAGAGCGTGCAAGCACAACCTACAATTTACAACATGCCTCCTGAATCAAATTTGGAAGATTTTGATCTTCCCAAAGTCACACCTGCTACAAAGGAAGAGAAGGAGTATGAGGCTATCATTCCTCCCACACCATCCATCAATGAGGGTTAGCAAGAAGGCTCCATTATTGGAGTTAGAGTTCAGAACCATGGGCAGATTCAAACGACCATACCTTGCCCAATCAGATATTTGGCTTCATTGGAGCCAAGGGAGAAGCCAAAACCAGTCATGCCTACTTCAGGGCATGAGAATGAGTATCAAAGCACCAAGGGTCACCATCAACACCTCCAGGAGTCCAATGTAAATCAGCTTGAGGAGGTATTTTCCATTAATGTTGATACCTTGCTGATATGGGTGGAGGATCGAGTTAAAGTCATTTTTTCACTCATATAGGCAGCCATATTTAGTGTCAAATTATTTACATGGCTGACTCTCTTGAGAAAGGGAAACTACTTCTCCCTGCCTATAGCAGGCTTTATTTATCCCCTTTTCTCCCTGGTTAGTTTAGGAGTAGGAGTAGACTTTGTTTCCAGAAGAAGAAGTGCTTATGCACACTCTACATGTCTCATTTGAGGCATGTATGATTTTATCTTTGTACATAAGTTTTGTTCTTATTGCTCCAGAGCTACTGAGGCTAGGCCCTTCACTATTCATGGCAAAAGACTCATAGTTGCCTGTAACAGTTACAAATTTCAAAATAAAACAAATACAAAGAAACTAAAGAACATTTTCAAGACATCCCATTCAGGGATAGATGAAAGCCCTGGGTCAAAACAATTTTCTACTCTCATAAGCCTTATTTCAAGATCTCTTATGAAAATTGAGAGTGCGGACACGCGGGTAGGCTCTAGGTAAGGAAAAAGTGAAAAAGCGGGTAATTGGAGAGTCCATTTTGAAAGAAGGGTCAGTACCAGGCCATTAATTGTGACTTTATGCCCAATGGATGCTTCAAGGCAACTGGTCCTCTCATCTAACAGGTAGACCACCCCTGCGAGTCGCCAAATTGTTATCCATATTTTCCCCCCAGTAAAATTGATCAACCATGACCCCACACAAGAAGAAGCCAAGAATTCATGTTCAAATCCTACAATTAGGAAACAGAGGAACTCTATAATGGAGTGGCAAGGCCTGCGAAAGATCAAATGACCCCGTACAAAAAGAAATTCAAGAAACAGCTATGTCGAGTGAACTCGTGCTTCAAATCCAGCAAATAGATTACAAACGGGCTCGGAAATGGAATAACAGGGTTGGGGTAGGAGGCCGAGCAGTATCAAAAGAACCAGAGGCTCAAAGGAAAATAAACAACGAATATTCGAAGTCTTCAGGCTTCGCAAATGGTTTATAATGGGCCCAAAAATGAATAAGTATGGAGGAGACAATAGAGGGAGCCAAGTGTCCAAATGGCACACCTCCAAAGATTAAATCCAAAGGGGCAGACCCAAATGAGTGCCAAGCTTCCACGCGTCCAAAGCCCCAAAAAGTTGCACCAGATGTTGAAAAGTCTTCGACTTAGCGGAGGATGCCAAGTGTCTTAATGATGCACATTCAAAAGTGGGATCCAGGCTAGAGACTCAAACTTGCACCATCCCTCCACATATAAAATGGTTAACAAAGGTCAAAAAGGAGAGTGAGCTCAACAAAGGATAAGTATAGAAGTGCTAGCAGAAGCCACCACACATCATCTTGGGGCATCTCCAAAAGTTAGTCTAAAAGTGGAGACCCAAATGAGCATAGGTTCACCACATTGTGTAGGGTCTGAAAAGGTAAGGGAGGCAGTTGAAAAGTCGAAAGAACCTATGGAGGCTTCCATGTGTCAACCCAATGCTCATTTAAAGGAAAATCCTGAGTGGGATTTTAAGTGAGCGTGTAGCCTCCACACGTATGGTTTCATAAAGGAATAAGGTCAGATTGAATAGTTAATGCATTGAGACAGGCTATCGAAGTGTTCCAAGTGTCAACACAGTTCTAATTCAAGAGAAGAATTAAGGGAGGGATTTTAGACAAGTGCTAGGCCGTTGTGTGTCTCGGGTCAGATATATGACCCCGCTGAGTAAAGGACTTAGAAAAAAAACATAAGGAAATCAAGCAGGTCACGGAAGAAGCCACATGTCAACCCTGCACCACTCAAAAAGAAAAATTTAGAGGCTACCCTCAAATAAGCACCAGCCCTCCACATGTCTAGTTTCAAAAGGGGGCCCATTTTCAAACTTTTTTCTCACTATTTTGTACAGACCTGATCCAAATTTCAAATGGGCATATCTTTCAACTCAGGGATCGAAATGCAAAAACTTTGGCCCTATTTGAAATATCTCGGCCTTGTCTTTGCCATGAATATCTGAAACATTAAGGTTGGAGAAGTTAGGAGGGAGAAAAATGGAGAAACGTCTTTGGGCTTTTAATACAGGATCTATTTGCCCCAACAACCCGATCGAATTCTATCTAATCTATCGTTTCTCCATCCTTCAAGGCACCAAACCAGTATTTTATGTAGTCAAGATAGATTTGAGGTGGATTTGAGAAAGGAATTGATTAATAGTGGTTGAGATTTCAAAGTAGGATTCAATGCATCTCGAGGTGGTTGAAGTAAGATACAAAATTAATCCCTCTTCTCTTTCTCATTCTTCCTATATATTGTAATGAAGGGGAATATTCAAAGGGTTGGTCATTGTTTCTCTCTTTCCCCCTCTCTCTTTCTTCCTTAGGGTAAAATACAGAGTCTAAGCCTCCTCTCATGGCTCTGTAATGGCATTTTATTACCTCTTTCCCACTGCTGATGTACTATGTAACATTTTGGAGCAATAAAATTTGTTTCGTGATGCATCTGTCCAACCTTGGCTTATTTTGTTGTCTCTTCTTACCTCTCATCATTACAAGGTATACTGTGCATATTCTAATGTTTGTTATAGGTCCATGGAGCTGCGTTTAATGGGTTTCAAAGTGGTGTCTATGTGAAATCTATCTCTGTTCTGTGGTGCATTATGTCCACCCTCTCCTCTGCTCACCTCTCTCCAATTCAGGAAGTCAAGTCTATGATTCAAGCACTTCTTTTTCTGGTTTATCACCGCTTAGTGTAGGATCTTTCACCCTCTCGTAATATCTCTCTATCCCCTTGGAATGGTTAGATTATGATAGAATAGGTTCTTCCTAAACTGGATTATCTTGTGACAGGTAGATTAGGAATCAAGAATTGGATTTCTCCAGAGGTCCTTCTCAAGTTTTGCAAGTCCCACAGCTTGAGATATTGTCCCATGTTGTGCAATCACACTGAATTCCCCACTTCACACCCAGGCCATTTGGGGGTGCTATGATTTTACACTAACACATCCTTCTATTAATAATAATCCAAGTATTCATTCCCTAATGGAATATATTTCCCATGATGAGTAAGAAGTGATCCTACATCAATACCCTAAAAGTGCACTAGTTACCAATATCATGTCATCTCTTGAAGATCCATTCCCTTGGATTTAAGGATTGCTAGAAAGTAAGCCAAGAATAACACAAGAAGCTTCCATGCCTGACCTTGGTGTTATCTCAAGAATCTTGAAATACAAGTGAAGTAATAAGGCCCAGAAAAATTCCCACTTCTTAGGTGGTGCCTTAGGAAACCAATATGTAGAAGTTGCTAGGCATAAGAATGTAAATCCTATTGAGGATATGACACCATCAGAAGTGATCCTATATCAATCCCCTGAAAGTGCTCTAATTACCAATATCATGTCAACTCTTGAAGATCCATTCCTATGGATTTAAGGATTTCTTGAAAGTAAACTAAGAACAACACAACAAGATTCCATTCCTAACCTTGGTGTTATTTCAAGAAGCTTGGAATGCAAGAAAAGTAAGAAGGCCTAGAAAGCTTCCCACTTATTTAGTGGTACCTTAGGAAACCAATATGTAGAATTTTCTAGGAATAATAATGTAAATCCTATTGAAGACATGAAACCATCATACTATGATTTGATCTACATCTCATTGGATAAAGCTTCACCTGAGGGTGGTGCTCATTTTTTCAAGGAATCCTCTTACCATATCCTTTCTCAAAATGAAGATTATAAATGAATAATTGAGGAATTAGAGGAACATGTAAACAATCTTAGTGCTCACATTCCACCTTTCTTAGAGCTATATCTAATACCTTCACCCCCTGAAGAAGACATTCCCCTAACCACTAGCTTTGACCCTAAGGTGATGAAGAAAGTACAAGGTTATACGATTCAGGTGAATGATAGTAAGAGATGGATTGAGAATATCATCAAGAAAGGAAAGACATCATTTCTAGAAGTCCTCTCTCTAATCAAGTATATTATTTCCACTTTGTTAGAAGTGAAGAAATAAATGGAGGAGATTGAAAAAGAGAATATTCAATTAGATGAGGTGATATTACTTGTGTCTAAGATGAGCTCCCTTGAAGCTCACATCCTCAAAATAAAATGGGTGTTTGTATTAGATGCTAATAATTTATCTCAAGTTTGGATGCTCATCATGGATACAATATATGGAATGCTCAAATATGCCAAATTTGAACTTGAATCTTGTGGATAACATGATTTTAATATTTTGAATGAGGCTTATAGTTGTATTAAAAAATTGAGTTCCCTCCACTCACCAAGAATTAATCATCAGAAAAAATCATTGTTTCATTTAAGGAGTTTGTCAACAAAGAGGTACGTGACTCTCTATCCTTCAATGGAGATACCCTAGAGTCATTTTCCAATATGCTAGGATCTATTTTTACATTACAATAGATCATAAAGAATGGTTTAATTAGTGTAAGGATATCAGGGATAATCCAAAGAGATAGATGAAGGTATTGAGCTATATTAGCATTCTCTAAGAAGAGTAGGAAACACCTATGGTAGCTTGGTTCAGTAAATAATTCAAGGGACAAGATCCTGTTCTAGAAAATATCCCTAGGGATCATAAATCAACAATTTCTTCATCATAGGGAGCTTCTTCATTAGAATAGTCAACTGCCTTCCTCTCATTCATCTCCTTCTTTTTTCTCTCCCCATTTCCAATCCTTCATTGTGTATGATCATGGTATTTTGTCTTATTCAATTAAGTGACTCTCTAATATTGAATTGTAAAAGTAACTTTTGATTTATGAAAAAGGGACTTAGTTCCTCACTTCCTAGAAAGATGTAAAGCCACAAGTGGAATGAGAATTTCAAGGGTCATGTGGGGGGTAGATGAGAGGAAAATTTACAATGCTATAAATTGGGATGGATTCTCCATTCCAAAATATTGAAAGTTATTTTTCTATAGCAATTTTTTATTGTTGCAGGTTATGAAGCTTTGTATCACCACTAAACAATAAATGAGAGTTGTATTTCTTCCATTTCATTCTCTTATACTTTCCTCTATTATCTATTTATTCTACAACTTTGTAATCATAGTGATATTAAATAACCAAGAAGGAAACTTGTGTCCTTGATTGATGAATATAAAGAATGGTGTGTCTCTATTTTGTTAGTATTTCTAATTTATTACAGTTTTGTTTTCTCCTAATTTAATGTGGACCTACTATGGTTATTGTGTGTGAACTCTGCTAGTGCCTACTCACAACAATAACACTATCTTTCCTAATTCCCCCAACTCTCCTTATCCCTCATTGCTATAAATTCCTCCCTTGTACTATGTACAATCACTATGACACAAGATCAATAAAGTGTTCTTGTGTGATCCCCAACCTATTTTCCACCCCCAAAATTATGATAGTTTACATTTAATAATGGGAGCCTCCCCAAACACAAGAACAAGGGGCTTATCCCTACGATTGTTGGTGGAAACACATAACTTGCATCACAACAAATTATTTCACCAACAAGAGGTTTAGGAGAGATAAATGACTATTTACGAGAGTAAATAGGTTTTATAGGGGTAGAATGATATTTATGACTTAGGTATAGTGTTTTATATATGAATATGAGTCGTATGGATAGGTCACCGAGGTGTGCCAAAAAACTGGTGTCTACAATACCACATACACAAGATCAAAAAAGGGACTATATTTTGGGCTGAATTGTTCACTGCACAGGGGAGGTTATTCTAAATTCCATATGAAACATTTTTCATTAGGAACTATTAGTTATAAACCACTATTATTTATGTGAATAGTACTCGGGATTCCCAGCTCAAGGGACACAATTGCAATCATACACCACAAGAACTATATAGAGTCTAGAAATGTAATACATTACTAAGAAACAAGATCACATTGGAGTGACTGACGGGGTCAACCCAACTCTCTAATATTCATTTTCATTCATTTTAATGTGTTCTTGATTCTTATGCATGTATCTAGGGTTTTTTTATATGTACATGGGTGACAAATTATAAGTGCGATGAATGTGACATGACAAGAAGAGATATAGAATGAATCATATCCTAAGTTTTTTTTAAGACACTAGAACCAAGAAAAAATGCTAACACCAAGGTTCCCATGTCATCTGCCAGGAGCTTCTGTCTATGATATGGTCACATGATATTTTTATAATCAGATCTTACACAACCTAGAATATGCATGTTAAGATCATTCACTAACCCAAAATCAATCCAAACCTATGATGGAAAGATGATTTATTCTAGAAACCCTATCTATCACTCTTTCTTGCATTTCATTTTCTTTATCTTTCTTATTTACTGTTTTATCTATCTGATCAACAACGTCCTTATCTTAGATTTAATTTAATTAAATCAATGGGTCAATTAATGTGTACTATCTATTCTACCTACTTTAATAGTGATGAGGATCCTATAAAACTTGTTAATGAGATCTTGCATAAGCTCAATTTTAATCATGTAGTTGGGGATGAGTCTATGTTTCGTTTTGTTTCTATCTCTATTATCCTTTTGAATTGTCTCCTTAATACCACTAATATAGATACTAACTATACTACTCCCACACATCCATATGTTTCTATTGCACTTAATATTATTTTTATGTGTGTAATCCTATACACATGAGAAACCTTTTTATGCCTTTGATTTAATTTTATGACATTAGTGTTGATTATAAGACACTTACTATGGTTATATTGGATATCATGCAAAAAACTATTAATGTACTTGATCATGTATAATATATTAACTCTATTACAAAACATGAACATCTATGCATACCTCAAGATCTATTATTTATATTTCTTGATATTAACTTACATGCACTACTTATTACACCCCATAACACTACTTAGAATATCTCATGATATCATAACAAGTTATTTTGTGATTATCATTGTATATATAGATATGTCACTACCATTTTCAAACAATGATCACTAAAATCAATGATCTCAAAGATAATGGTATAGTTAAAATCATTAAGGCTTATAAAAAATTGCCTCCATCACCCTATAAGGGCCCTTGTATTATTTCATGACATATGCATCTGTATCGGCATATAATTATAGTTTACATTAATATTTAATATTAGGAACATGTTCCAATCAATGAGAGTACATTCGGAAACACATGCACCATTACAGTGTTACAGGAACTTAGTTATAATTTATCACACCTTGTATATGCTATTGATTTCCCTAGTATCATAGTTTCTAGATATATTCATTTCTTATGGCTTTCACATCACACAAATGACATTATTAGTAATCAAAATTTCTCACACATATGCACTTTGTTTTGGATCCCGATGGTTTTAACATATTACTACCATTTTATATGATGATAAAAACTATCTTCTTTTCCCTCACAATGAAAAATTTATTGCTATTCTATGTGAATCTTACATTAGGAACCCAAAAAAACAAACATATTCAAACACTCTTTTGCAAACACATGGAACCCATATTACTGATGAGGATTAAATTTCTACCCTATTTTTCCTTCAACAATTTGGTCAATTTGATGCACATTTCCTTTAGCGGCTATACACATTAGCTAATATTGAATTGGCTATCCTTGTATAGACACTCAAATTTGGTAATTTGCACTTTGAAAATTCTTGATATGATAAATACCATCTCTTCATTCCCACTTAGCACTTTATGAGGGTCATTGTTTAGCTTATTTCTCCTTGCATAGTGACATGTCAATAAAATTTGAGAATACAATGCACAAAATCCATAGATAAACATTAGTTGAGAAGTTCCAAACTTCATTTTGATTTTTTTTATCCACAGTTAGGACCATATAGTTTGGTTGAGAATTTGTATCCGGTCCTGACCAACCTGAATGGTCTTGGACTAACATGTCTTCCAACTTTTCTTTCAAATTGATATATTTTGTTGAGTCTTAACTACACCTAGGTCATCCTTTCTTGGATAAATCAGCTAGGGATCCCTATATAAGTAAGTAAACACAACCTCATTTTACAACTAGGATATCTTTTGGAAATACAATGATACACTCACTTCTTACACATACAAAAGGTACCCATGGATCCTTAAACATCACAATATCACATATATAGTCACTATGATAACATCCACATAATGTTTGAAGCTTCTTACTATGTCAAGAAAAAATAATATCTCATTTTAAAGAACTCAAACATTCCTCATCTATTTATTTTATCACGATTCAAACTAAAGAAAACATTTCTTGAGAAATTTCCAGATTTGTTTGATATATTTAGGTATGACATGTTAGGTGGAGAATGACATGTATTTTGAGGCCTATTTGGAGTAGTAACAATGTAGGCATTGCATGTGTGTGCCATAACCCAACTAAGTTTTATTTTTCAGGACTCTTCATCCATTGATAGGTTTTGAAATGATGTTCAATATGTTTGGATAGCTTTGTTGCATGATCAAATACTAGGTTTTGATAGTGTCAAACAAATAGAGACAAGACAATAATAAAAATAGAAATAGAGAAGGTACAAGACCATACAAAAGGATAAAAAGTATAAGGTATGGTCATGGTATATTGCTACAGTCTTTTACCAAGGTAGTTTACAGTTACAGTCTTAATTTCAAAGAACTTCTAGGTTCAAATATTTCAATTTTAGTATTTCATGGTCCCACAACTTTATATAATCCGATGTAAAAATATGAATGCACTCATACTCTTGTGTTTTTAAGTTCATATCTTGTCTTAAATTCTATAGAATGTTATTTTTATATTGTATAATTAATTTTCGAAGCTAATTAATCAAAATAACCACTTGTATCAAAATTACATCCATCTAGTGTAAATCTAACCTCACTAAATCAAATTTAGATTAACATTAGTCTTAATCTAAAAAGGATGTAAACATCTTGACCCATATAAATATTTTTTGGATTAGTTGTACACCTTATTACTATTATTCAAAAAATACAATAAAAATTAAAATAATCAAATAAACATAAAAAATTTCAAATATTTACAAAAATACAAATTCAAGACCTTTATATGACTTGATTTGCTAGTCTGTTACTTTACATATGTTGTTTTCATAAAATCTTATAGATAACATATTTTCTATTAAATTTTTACACACATGGATTCATGAGGTATGTTTTTCTTGATACATGACATATACATATTTTTACACATTGAAAAGTGTTATCTTAGACCCTTCCTAATTGATCTTGATCTTATGGGGGCATCTCCTATAATCTTTAGGTTCTTTTTCTTTAGTAAAATTACTTTATTTCCTCATTACAATAAATATTTTATATCGACTATATGTTATTTTTTTGATGAATTTAGACAAAACATGTTTTTCTTAGTACTATCTTATCTTACTCTACATTCCTTTGGGATACTATTTACTATTCTATTTACTTTCTTGATATATCTCTTTTATGTATGAAACATATGACCTTTTCTTTGTTTTTTTTCGTGAAATTTATGCCCCCTATTTATGGCTTTTATATCCTATTTCTTATGTTGGTTGTGTGTATGATACATTTTTGTTTCTTATTTATGGTTCTATTCATTTTATGTGACTAACATATGTGGCATTTATCATGTACTTATATGTTGGGTTATTTGTATGCTTGGTTACATCTATTTTTTTCTACTACTATACATGATTTTTTTTTTATTGTTTCTTTATATTTTGTTTGATATATTTATGTGTTATGGATTATACTATGCACACCATTTTAGGTACATGATCTCAATGGTGGCCACCCAAATCATCCCTTAATGTGATCTAATGCAAATGATTAGATTTACTTAATATGGGTACACATTATTTCTTTTGAGACAAATGTACTTTTTCCAAATATCACACACCTTAAAAGAGGGGGAATTTAGTGGGGTGTATGACATAGATATTTACAACAAAAATAAAAGTCACGAATCATGTCCAAAATTATATAAGTTACAAATCCTTAAAAATAGATTTAGACAAAGAATAGATACAAATTTCATATAAGTACACGACCATCCACCAAGGATGAAACTATCATATGATGTACTATGCGATGTATGTTTCCATAATGGGGGAATATTTATAATAAATTGTATAATTATTTTATTTTCATAGTTAGTTGCAAGTTTATAATATAGTTTTAGAGATAAATTACATAGTTTAAGGAAGGGTTTTACTACATTCTAGTACATGATGTGGGGAGTTTGAATAATTCATTTTTTGTGAAACTACATAAATAAATAAAAAATCAATATAGGGTATTTTTGGCATGAGAATTCTTATCCTATTTATACACTCAACTTTTTATATAACAAAATCCATAATTACATTCATAGTTAGGGAATCGGTTAGTTGTTCCCTTTTAAATTTGTGATATTTTATGCTTGGCTTAAACCTATCGGTAGTGGTGTGGTCCATGTGGTTTTAAGATAGAAAGGTGACTAAAAAACATTATTTTAGACACAAAATTATGCACTTATTACTAATATATTATGCCTCTAGTATGCAATTATATGCATGATTCCTAAATAATAAAACTAGAAAATGATAACCCGTGTTTTGGTTTACATTTACATTATTTTATCTTTCTATGCTTTTTTCCTCTACTTTTTTAGAATTATCCCTTAAATTTTGGACCTCACATAATGTTTTATTGAGCTGAGCATTTACTTATTTATATTTGGATATTTTTATACATGCGCCTCTAGTAGGGGACAATAATGGTTGATGTTAGTTTCCCATATGAGGGTTCCTGTCCCTTTGCTTGTGTTCTTATATTTAAAATGATCCATCAATTTTTTTTATCTTTTATAAACTTGTATTGATCACTTTGGGCCAACTTCAAGTGTTGTTAATGTCACAATTTTAGTGAAGGAATCATATATACAAAACCTACTAACTATTCTAAGGGGCATTTGGGTCACTATTTTCTACTTAAGAAAAATGAAGACTTGAGGACCTCATTTGGGATGTATTATTCACTTCATATGAAGGGAAAATTCTCAATTGCATGACACAAATTATATTGAGGGAAATGTAATTGTAGCCCATTATCTTGGTATAACTTACATAAGGGAAACCTAGCTTCATCGGAAATAATTTATATCACACACACATACACACAACAAAACTATATTGAATTTTAAATGTAGTACATAACTAAGTGAAAATCACATAGGATGACCATTAAGGTTATTTAAACTAAATCATTTGAATATTTTATTTAGTATAATGTGTTCTTAATTCTTGTGCAGGTAGTTAGGGTTTATTTTATAGGTACATGTGCGATAGAAAAACCCTACATTAAAGTGTATTTAAAATAAATCCAAGTGAGGGTGACATTATCAGACACTGAAATAACCAAATCTACACCCATTACAAGGATATTAAAACCCAATTCAGAAGTTAGTGCTTGTGCAATCCTATCCCCTTATGGCTTGTACTATCTATAATAACTTCTAGATTTTTTTTTTCTAGATGAAGCATACACATTCATTACTGAGCATGTTCCACCATTAGTATATCCTAGATCTAGTTTAGGTAGCTAGATATTAGCTAAGTCACTCTTATCCTCTTGTTGGTTACACTTTCTCATCATTTTATGATAGTATATTACATGTTTCTAATATAGATGATTTAGTCTAGTCCTTTGATTAAGATTTAATTTTTGTTAAATCATTTGGTGACCCAACATTTTCCAATAATATTTGTGCACTCATACCAGTGTCTATGCACCAAAGCCCATAAAAACTCCACATATCACGACACATGCAATTTCAAATGAATTTAAGTACTTGGATTATGTTAACATGGGAACATATTTCACATTAGTAGATAGTGGGACCATACCCTTTTTCCTCATTGGGTAGATCACTATGAGGGTTACACTTAGAGGGCATATAATCCCCCCTTGATACCCAATGATGCACTATTGTTCTAGGATAAAAAACAAATAATGAGGGTGTACTTACACACATGAACCTCACCTTTTACATATACAAATTGGGGTGCAAAATTACTTATATTCCCTAGTTATAGGATATCATATTCTAATATTAAGTAAACATTCAAATATTTGTAAAAGTATAAAAAAACATTAAGTTCGATCTTGGTTAGATATATTTTTGCTTTCTTATACTATTCCATGTTACGTTTTTATTATCATGTTAGCTTGATTCATAGTATGTTTTATCCTTTTTTATGTATAGACATGTGTGATTACATGGTACTTTGAGGTGAATGTAGGCTATATATAGGTTATCACATGATGCATGATGCTTGAAAATGTTCCCTGCTAGTCCCACCGAGGCTCTTGGGGGAATTTAACTTCCCTAACTTTCCACATTCAAGTGATATAATTACAATATCTACTACTTTCATTTCTATTTCATTTAGATAGATAAATTGTGACATATTATTCATTATTTTAACATGCTAACGAGTGCTTCATGTGTATAAATTTCTTACATGATTACTTCCAACAATGATTATCTACTTATACTATTTACTTATGTCTTATCTTATATGATTGTGACTTGTTTACCCTTATTTTTAAGTTGTCCTATGATTGATATTTTTCTTATTTGCATGGCCTTAAAGGCCTTAATTGTCTTGCGACATCCTGAGTTGTGTCCCATGTTTTCCATAATCTTCATGTGTTATCAAATGTTTGACTCCTCTCTATTACATTATGCCATGTATATTATTATTAACACTTATTTATATATTTCTTTCCATTGTTTTGAATGTTCTATGGTTGTTACCATTCATATACAACATTCCCTATTAATCCTTCTTTAGATGTACACTTTAGATTCAATACATAGAGTTTGGGGACGTAATTGTATTGATCCATATCATGCATAAAAAATGATGGGAGAAACCATCAGGTGATTATTTTACCCTCTTAGTAGTTAAAAAATTAGAGACAAAATGGTATAAAGAAGACTTGGGTAGAAAATAGACTCAAAAATGGTTAAGAATTAGACATTGGCTAGAAACAACATAGGGACATAATCACCCAAAGAATATAGTAACAGTGGGAGCTATTGTCCCACATGGGAATTTTTACCTTAGAGATAAGAATAGACATTTTATAGTTGACATAATTTCTTAGTAACATATTTTCATAAAATCCAATAAAATCCATTCATCTCCAATTTACTATCTAGAACAAAGGAAAAAAATCAATATCATATGTATACTTTGGTTAAGGGAAAAAACTAATTTTCTTTCTCAAATCACATATTTCATATTGATATCTAATAAGGATTAAAACCTAGGTAATATTCATCTAGACAATGATATGTATAGAACGAAGTGTCATCTGTGGCTAGTTACTATTGGGTTCTGAGAATCTATAGTGGAAATCATCATGGGTTTTAGGGAAGTGTCATGGAAAAAGGGAAAAGATGACCACTCTCCCAACACTCTTACTATGGTGGAAGGGTGCCTAAATATTAATAGAAATCAAACTAGTTTAGTAAGTTATCACTCGCAACCCTTCTATACATCTCTAAAGAAACGATACACATGAACATTATATCCTTTGTCTCTCGGTATTTAGGTGTATTCTATATGAGAATCGCCATAGATATACTGGTTCAAAGATTACACAAGTGAATGATGTGAGACGTGAATTGTTCTAAGATAAAATAATGCAAGCATACGAGATTAAAAATTATAAAAATAAGAGAGATAATTGTAATAACAAAGAAATAACTCCAACTCAGTACGAATAATGCTCCATGTTCTCCATATTCCATAGGATAGACTAATGCAAGTCATGTAAATATAGGAGGTGAATGCACAACATCCACATAGATAAGTGGGGGATAAATCTCACTAACTGATACTATAATTAGATTTGAATCCATATAAATATTAGGCTAACTCAACCAAACCAGTAAGTTAACTCAACACAACTGCTAAAAATAACCAAGCATATCCCATGAGTGTAGGAAAGATCCAAGTAAATAAAAAAATACAAGGAAAATAAATATCCTACACTAACTATTCTATTTTGGTTCCCATTTTACACCCCAAATACTTGGAAATAATTTAGAAATAAATGGATCAAAAAATGATATATTGTGGTATGTCGTTTGTAGTCGGGGATGCATCTAGCATTATTTGTATCACCAAGTCTTAGAAATGACTAGGAGGCACGTATAAAGGGAATAACTAACTCATGTAACTTATGGATATTCCTAAACTAGAGTGAGAGAATCCAAGGGGTAACTTGAATGAGGGAAATAAGATATAACTCAATTTTCTTCAAATCATTGGCGAGTCAACATGAGATAAGTATAGCCATGAATGATATTTCTACTAGTAATTTTTTTCACACGTATATCACACATACTTAGTACATCAGACATAATTTTCTAAAGAAATATAAAATTTGATACATAGACATCATTTCTAAATAATAGACTTTAATAGAATGTAATTTCACGATACTCGAATACTAGTCTTTAAAAACTAGAGAAAACACATTTATAATATATAAGTATAATGTAATTTGCAAGGGTAAAATGGTATGATACTTTATTTAAAAAGACAGTGAATGGATGATAAATTATTCATAATATCATCATGCCAATAACTTCCATGATATCTTACTACTTTAAAAATACAAAGAACATAAAATCAAGTAAGAACAAATTTAAAAGGGAAATTTACATTCATTGATGCCCAACTCATGTACATTCTACCAGATAGCCTTCAGAACCCAAAACATTAAAACTTATGCTATAATTATAATAAATTATTCATTGCTTCCATTTTTCATACACCTAAGATACACTCAAAGGATAACAAAAATAATTCCAAATTGAAATTACAACACAGGTTTAATAACTGGACCAAATATTGAAAAGTAAATACTACAACACAATATTTATTCCATAACCAAGAAGATGCAATAAACAAAGGTTAATATAGTGTATTATCTATTTATGAAACAAACAAAATATTCAAATAAAATTTATATTTCATTGATAAGATATTCATCATATATATATCTGTTTTCTAGATTTGCATCCCTGCAAATTGGATAACTTAACAACTTGGGATATGAAAGTTTGGTGAGTTTCAATTAGAGTTGGAATATAATGTTTCAAATATAAAAATGGCTTGTGGATGACTTGGTCAAGTCAGTGGCGAGATGAGGTGAGTGGATGGATCCTGTGAGATAAGAGTTATTGAGAGTTAGAATTTTGAGCACTGGAGAAAAGATGCTACCGGATAGTAGCATGTATGGATGCTATAGTCTGGTAGTATGTACGAATGTTACCGGCTGACAGAAAAATTGTCTTCTATCAAATAGTAGTAGGGACACGATACAAACATAACTAGAAGTGACAAAGGATATTAGAGGGGTCATGGTTGAAAAATTTTCGTAGCATGTAAAGATGATATTAGCCGACAACGTAAAGTAGTGATACCATAAGGTAGCACGATGAAGAAGGATCGCATGATGGAGAAGGATATGTGACCAGCCAGTACCATGAATAGTCACTACCTGCCAACATTATGAAGATTGTTAAGGTGATAACATGGGTCCGATTGATGGGAGTATGGATGTTACTAGCTAGTTGCAAGGAAAGATACAACTATATGACATCATATTATTGCCACATGCTAACTTCATAGAATAATTGTTATTAGATGAATCCTGAAATGATACAACTAGTCGTTAGTAGGTTAACATGTAAGTAAAAAATTACAGGAACATCATCTGTGAGATGAGCATTAATAGTTGCAGTATTAGGTAGCTAAACTACCTATTAGGAAATTAATTCAGGATAGGTGAGAGAAATTTTATTAATATGTAAAACCCCCTCATTTTTGGGGGGGGAATGTACTAAAATGTAAAGGAATTCTATCAAAATTATTCCAAAACTTTGTGAGTTGCAAGCCTTAGATTTGAGCATTCTATAAGGGATTCTTTTCTTGTTTTGACTTTGTAATTTATTGTGCATCCTTTTGAGCAATAAATTCATGTTTTGTGGATTTTTTCCCCTAGCTTGTGTTATATTGAATTTATTTCCTTCCATTGCATTTATAGGTATATTGTACATACTTTGTTCTTCTTGCAGGACTCAAATCTATTGTGCTCCATGTAAATAGAGATTTGAATGTTATTTTGGACTATAGAACTTCTCTTCACCCTCTCCTACTTTTTCTTCCTATTGTCACTCACTTAGAATATCTCCACCCCTTTTTATTGGTGTTATCACCTCTCTTAGTTTAGGATTTACATTTCATGCATCTTGTTCTCTCCATGGTCCCTTGGAGTTATAGGTTAATGTTAGGTAGCTACATTTCCCTTTCTAGGAGTATTTTTAGCATTAGGGAATAGGTTGAGGAAGTTAAAACTATCTGGAGGTCTATTTCAGTTTGAGTCCCATAACTTGAAGACAGTCCCATATTATCTCATGCCCCAAGTAAATCTGATTTGGGATGGGTGTAAATTTGAGCTCTAACAATTTTGAAACACCCGATGGGACTCTGTAAAAGATTTATTTTCATTATTGTTGAGTCTTGGTGTATGAATTAGTAATTTATAGGGGAAGAAATCCACAAAACATGAGTACAATCAACTGGTTTCAGCAGTGCCAGTGCTCAAGTTCATGAGAATAATTTAGAAAATACAAAACAATAGAGAAATTAGTGTTTGAATATCTATGGTTATCACCTGGGGTGAGAAGAACGAGCAGAAAATTTTGAAGGACACATTCAGCATCAAATAATACTCTTTCTACTCCACCTCTTGGTAGGCCCTTATTTTTATCTAATAGAATTCTAAGACCTATTACAATGACACAACTGGAAAATATACCCTTTGTTAGATTCACGGATAGTAGTCCCCTTACTCTCAATGCCCATAATCCCATCCCAGAAGCATCTTTGAAAAGTATTATTTTCTTTATTGGGGATAACCATACTACTCCTATTGACCACATTCAATATATTGCAAATGTTTGTTTTGTTCATCACATTTTTGAACATGATTTAGCCTTGAAATTACTATCTTCTTCATTCAAAGGAAAATATCTACAATGGTTCAGTAGTTTGACAACATGTTCAATTACTAACTGGAATGTGTTTAGGTAGGACCTTTACAACCATTTTGGAGAAAAGGTAGATAGCCTCTCATTTCTTGAAAATTTGATAACCATAAATACAACTCCCAATGAGCTTATGGCAGATTTCAATTTCTGATTTCAAAAGACATGGGAAAGAATTCCATCCCTTGTAAGACAAACTGCAGAAGGTGGTTTTATTTACTTTTTAAGGGCATTAAATTATGATATCGTTGTCATGGTTCAGTCTATGGGGGCACAAAATTACCTGGTACCTATGCAATACCCATTAGGGCTAAAAATTGTCTTATTCAAACTGACAAATTAACTCCTAGGCCACCTATGCCCTTGTACCCTGAATTGCCTCAAGTTTCCCAGCATTCTATTACTCCTATTCCTGAACATAATGCCTAGCATAATACCTCCAAATATTCTTCTCTTTCAAAAAAAGAGAGGATGAAGACATAAAATCCTTAATTAGAAAGTTTTCCAATCTTGTTATATCTTTGGAGAAGCAACAAACACAGTCCTATAGGAATTATTCCAATCAGGGACAATCTTCACACCAACACTTTAATCAAGGTTATCAGCCATATAGGAATCAACAACCTAGTCATAGGTATCGAAAAAATTAGCAAAATAATAGGTGGAAGATTCAAAATGCACCTCCTCCACTAGTAACAACTACTCCTCCTCAGCCGCTTGGTGTTGTTATATCTAGTCAAACACTGGTTGCAGTGTAAAATAATGTGATACATGAGGGTGAATGGTGTTTTTCATGTAATCAACCACATAGTTCATATGGTTTTGCATATTCATTGCATGACCAGACCCTCATGATTCAAATTTCTTCCAACCAATAAGAGCCATTGGTAGAAGCACACAAACCTAATGTTGAAGGATCTCAAGAGGCAAACCAGGACACAAATCTTATGTTATTTTGAGATGAATATTTTTGTGCTTAAAATAAAGTAGTGGGAAACTCTAATAGACCTCATAGTAATTTTAATAATAATATGAGGTCTAAAAAAATGTTGGAATTTCATCCATCAACTTCTCCCAATCAGGACAATATTGTTAACAAAGAGAAGGAGGTTACAAGTGATATAATAAGAGTACCTAAGACACCTATAAAATAGGTTTCCTCCAACTAGATATGACTATTTTAGCCTTGCAGTAGTCAAGAAAGGAGAATCTTATATCACAATTGTAGAAATCCATAGGCCTTCCTTTCAATATTGTGTAGAAAATGAAGAGGACGAATGTCAATGTGACAATGCGGGATGCTTTGGCTATCCCATCACAAAGGGTCCTCTTGTGTGAATCTCTCAAGTAGATTCCCATTTCCGATCTAGTAATCCAAAAGAACCTTGCTGATGTCAACCTATATCAAGTTGTTGAACAAGTAAGTAAAGTTGTTAATACCCCACCATTTTACATGTCATTAATTGTGGTTAAAAACTTGGTGCATAATTGTATGATTGATTTTGGGGCTAGTACCTCTTTTATGCCAAAGAAAAATGCTGATACCTTGGGTCTTGAGTACAAATCCATTTCTACAAGTTTATTGCATCTTGATGGCTCAACCGTTGGTGTCCTGGGAGTCATAAAATATCTAAAATCAACCCTTCATGCCTACCAAAGCCTAGCTATAAACCATAAAATATTAGTGATTGCATTGCCCCATATGTTTTCCATCATCTCGTCAAGATACTTCACAACTAAAGTAGGAGGTTATTTTTCTTTAGATTGTACCCATATTATTTTGAGAAATAGGTATGGTAAAAGATTTACCATACAGGATAAACCCATATTTTACTATCATATTGATCCATATGATCCTACTCCTTTCCAATAAAATTGTCTTATACAAGAAGAACATCAACAAGAGTCAGAATCATAAGAACAACCTAATCCTCCCCATATCCCTGATCTCGTGTTAGATGAATTGGCCACAATGCATTATGCATGGCACCCTTATGAGGAGATTTTGAAAAATGGTCTTGGTACTTATTACATTTTTTTATGAAGGATCTACCGTACATACACCTCTTAAGAACGAAAAATAAAATACTTATAGATTGTGGAAGATGTTCTTTGATGGTTCTAGAAGAAGAAATGTAGTTGGGGCACGTGTTGTTCTTATTTATCCAATGGATGAAATTTTTTCCTTTTTCCACAGGTTACAGTTTGCATGTTCTAATAACGTGGCTGAATATGAAGCATTAGTGCATGGTCTCCTAATTTCTTAAAATTGGAAGATTTAAACATTGTAGATTTTTGCGGCCATAAAATTGGTGATTCATCAAGTAAGAGGGAGGTGTGCCAAAAATAATAATCTATGGAAAGCTTATAAGCACATATTTTGGGACTTATTGGAAAGTTTTGATGCTCTCAACTTATATGTGGTTCCAAGGAAGTTAATCAAAGAAGCACATCAAATGGCAGCCCTTGGATCAAAATTCTCACATCATGAATATTTTTTCAAAGGAAATGAGCATCATATCAAAGTAATAATTAGGATATCCATTCAAGATAATGAGACCATATGGAATGTATTTGAAAGTTGTCAGTAGATCATTCAATTCATTTAGAATGATGAAGAATTATCATCAGAAATGCAATCTAATTTTCATGATGGGTATGGTGAGAAAATTATTCAACTAAAATCCATTCCCCCTGTAATTCCATCCCAATTCTAGCTTGCAGCTTTTCTCTCCGAGTTACTATTAACATGAAGATCAAATTCTAGGGGCAGGAACAAATTTCACCACTCGACTCTGTCGTTCCCGATATCGGGGACAGTGAAGTTCGCCACCTTGATTTTGGGGATTTTTGGGCAAGGATGATAGATGCAAACCCTTCACCTATGGCATAGATGATCCATGATAGTGGTTTGGCTTTAGCCAGTGGCTTCCCTATCTCAGTGCAATGTGCAGATACAGTGCTCTCCTGCGGTGCTCATTTCAACCCCGACTCGAGTGAGTTGGCCAACGTGCATGGGGAGTTCATCACCAAACTTGACGCTGCCACCATTAGCACTACCCTAAGAATTCTAGAAATGGACAATTCCATAGTAATCTCTCAAAACCAGGCACAGGCCCTCTTCGACCAAGACAATGAGAAGTACAAGGCGAGGGTGGCGAAGTCATGGCTTAAAAACCCTAAAAAGGGGTCATCCCGTCTATCCAAGGTTCTGTTTCATGCCCATTTCAGTGAAGAACTATCAGATTTCATAATCCTACTAGCTCAGGTTATGGGCTTACCCTCTACTAATGAGTTACATTTTTGGATGTGCCCACTTATCAACATGGTGTGCGAAGGGACTCAGAATATCAACTGGGTAGAGATCATCAGTATGAACCTAGCAGAGAAGCTATCTAATGTACAACAAACAAAGAAATTCTACATGAATTCATACCTGATGTATACTCTAGTAGCATCGAGGCAATGGTTTGGTTTCTCATACATTGATGCTCACAAGGATGATCCTGTGTATGCCTACTACCCGCAGTTCACCCTGGAAACTAGCAATCGCAATTTCCAAACGGTAAATGACACTTTCACCATGTACATTTTCTGAATTCTTGAGAGTGACATGGAGAGGTGATTTTCTGATGAAGCTATGAGCCTGATGGCACATTACGGTGCCTATTTCATCCAATTTAGGAAATTTTCCTATATAAGGCTTGCAGGCTATGAGAGCACTCCTCTCAAGCTTCCTATGTTCTGCAATGACAAAATGGCCTTGATAGAAGTGTGCAGGCAATTGGAAAAATTGCATAGAACCTACAGAGATAAGAAAATTACTGGCTTGCACTTCCCCATCTCTTTGGGAAACTACACCTACAAAACAGCCCTGGATGCACAAAATATAGAAAGGGCCCTAGCTCCCATTACTATCCATTTCTTGAGGCCAAGAACTTGCTTTGACTTGAAAAATTTTATTGAGTAGAACATCAAGATCACATATCATCATAGGGTAGACACAGAGGATTATTGGGCTGACTGTGTTGATGATTTTGAAGCAAGAAGGAGGCATTACGGCAGGTTTTCTCTACAATTGATTCAAGAACTCAACTTGTACCAAGTTCCTAAAGGGCTTCAAGATGATAATTCTAACCTGTACTCATATGAGTATGACAATGTGGTCAAACACAATCCCTTAGAGGACTTGGATTGGTTCAAAAAGGAGAAGGATGATTTGGCTGAAATCCTAGCTCCGGTCTTAGTCAAGACCAAGATTTGGTTTGATAAGAAAGTCCGTGAGCTTAGGAGGCACTCAGGGGAATCCTCCTCCAAGGATGCTTCAACACCAAGGAGGGAAGCATTGACACCCAGATCAAAAGCACCTATGTAAACCCCTCCTGCCTCATCAACTCAAGGACCTACAGTCTCTACTCCTTCCTCATCCACCCAGGTGTATCAGAAGAAAGTCAAAGAAGTTAAAAAGGAGCCTGTGGAGGAAGACCCCCTGAGGAAGCATGTAGAATTGCCTTCGCGACTAGAGAACATTATTGTTCTCAGTGAAAGTGAAGAGAGTGAAGTGCCAACTCCTACAAGTGCCCCTGAAGACCCAATGGATAAGGATAAAGAATTCCAGAGCACTGAACTTCCAAACACTGTTGATTCTTCTGCACCAGGAGCCCCAAGCGCTCCACTCATATCTCAACTCAAGGCAATAGCAGTACAAACCTTGGGTGCCATGTGTTCTCTGTCTCTTTGTCCTCTTGCCCCACCTACTTCTTCCTCCTCCTCTTTTGCATGGGTACAGCCTCTTGTTGACAGTAGGAAGAGAAAGTCTTCCTCCCGAATTTAAGGACCTAATTTTGATGCTATGGCAGCCCTATTAGGTACTACTCCTCCTTCTCATGCCAAAAAAGCCAGAGCTACCTCTAGGATATTGTCTGATGCTCAAGGCCAATAATTCCTGGAGATATCCAAGCCTAAGTCAAACAAGCCAAAGCAATATTTGCAAGAATATGATCTGGAACTCTCAAGAATTATCATGGGAGAGTCCACCCCTGAAGGAGAAATCCAAAATCTTTAGGAAATAGTCACCAGAGTCATTGGGAGGGTAGAGAAAGGGCAACAAACCATAGAGCAGTTGGAGGAATAGGCCCAGATCCTTATAAGTTTCATCAAGTCTCTGCTATCGAAAGATAAGGTTTTGGATCCTACTACATTAACTACTCTTCCACCACTTATAATTCTGAGCCATGATGAAGTGCAGAGTATCAAAGACATGCACAAGTATTCTGTCTATGGAAGGGCTATGGAGGCCATGGTGGATGATATGCTGGTTACAGGATTAAACTTCATTGATGAAGCCTTCAAACTCCACGGGAAGGTGAGTAATTTGCAACAGAAGCTCTCCTCCACTATTGGGAGCATTTATAAAGAACTTAAACTTTGGGGCAGTTGCATAGTAGACCTCCGTCTAATGGGACAAATAGATGAAAATATTTTGACGGCAAGCAAGGTCTTTGAGGATGCCAAGGATAATTTGTCAAAGTCCTGGGTCTACAGCGTGGAATGGAAAATCAAAGTGTTGGAGGAGGCTTTGGGAGAGTTAAAGAATAGCTGGCAGAAGGGTGAGGCCTTCAAAACACTAGTTATATCTTCCTTCAAAGATATACATTGCCATCTTCATGATGAGACTTCTGGTGTGCCTCTCACTTTACAAGAAATCAAAGCTCAATTTAGAGATTTTATCAAAGGTGATCTATTCAAGGAAAGCTCCATTTCCAAGGAAAAAATGAAGGAAATCTGCTCTCTTCAATCTGCCATAGAAGAAGCAAATAAAGACTATCATACTCATGTCGAGTTCGACAAGGAAATGGAGAAGTGCCTCGGATTTTGGACTCAGTCTACTGCCAACACATCATTCCGACGAGGGCAGAGACATAGCAGAGGCGTTGAAGAGATTCAGATAGTGGATCTTAAAGTTGGTGGGTCCCTCCCAGTCATGAGCACCTATCTTCTTCTCCTAATTCTTCTCTTCTCTTCCCCCTTTTCCTCTTCGTATTTGTTGTAATTAGTTGGGGTATTGTGATCAGTAGCCCTTTAACTAAACGTTAGTTAAAAGAAGTAGTTACCAAGAGTAACTAATTTGTAAACTATATAATGGCCTCTCCTCGCCATTTTGAAGGAGGAAGAACTTGGCTTATTTATGAAAGTGTAAATAAATCATAAAGAAATCAATACAGAAGGATTTTTCATTCTTTGTCTATCTGGTTTCCTTTATTCTCAAGCTATTCGTTTTAATCTTGTTAGATCATTTGTCTGTATTATGCTGAGAAGATTTGTATTCTTGCAGATTTTATTTACAGAACTTTGTGTCTTTTCAAATTTAAGCTTATTAATGTGATACAAATGATCTTATTCCAATTTTTTGTACCCTCACATGCATAAGGAATTACTCTGTCATCTATGATTCTGAATGGTGCCTTTCTGCTCATTCTCACATTTTCATTCCTCGGTCCTTTTGTGATTGATGATCCTTATAGAAAACACTTTCATAATATCCAAGTTCCATAGTAAAACCATGCTTTGTATATGTGTAAATAGGTTCGTTTCTTGAATAAGGGAACCTCTCCCATTAAAGAGGAGGGACGTCTTGTCCCCTGACTGTTGCTCTTCTTGAAGTCCTTTTTGATGACCAATAGTTTTTGGCGACTCCACTGGGGAATCATATTCCAGTTCTATAATCATTTATCTATCATCTTTTGATCTGGCGTTTCCATGTTTTACTCGAGGGAGAAGGGCCCTTGGTATTGAAGATTCTCAATTTCAGCTTTTGGAACTAGTATGAGTTTTCCTTTCCCTTCAGCAAGAAGAAATAGAAGAGGCTCGTTCAACAAGCACTCCTCTTGTCAAAGATAGAATCCCTATGGGTAGTATTCCTTCAGAGACAAATCAGTCCTAATCTTCGAGCTCTAATTCTTGTTGGTGTTTCAGTTCCTCTTCAAGCCATTTTTCCAAGAATGGTGGGTACCATTGCCTTTGAGGTCATCGCGTTGGGCCTCTTGCCCTTTCTCAGCCTTTGCATGAGTTACTTAGAGGTAACCAGAAGAACTTTCCTAAATTCAAGGGTGATGGTAAAATACATCCCGATGAACACATTGCAGCCTTCATAGTTGCATGCGGAGTTCTGGGAGTTGAACATGAAGATGTCTCCGTAAGGACTTTTTGTTGAGACTTTACAAGATAATGCTGCTGATTGGTTCTATCACCTTTTGGCCGGAGCTATGACTAGCTGGAACACAATGAGAAATAGTTTTGAAAACCGTTTCAAACCAGTGGAAGATGTGCATGCCTTGCTAGCCCAAATTTCTCAAATAAAGAAGGAATCACAAGAGCCCATGAGATAATTTGTGGATCTGTTCAATAGGTTAATTAACAAAATTCCACCAAATACTCAACCTGTAGACCAAATCCAAAAATGCTTCTTTCTAAACGCCCAATTTCTTGAAGTTAGTTATGCACTGAGAAGGGCTAATCTCGCAACATTGGCCGAGGATCAAACTCTTGTTGTTAGTGTGGAAGATGATTTAATCATGTCAGGGAAGTTGAGGAGAGACCCTTCTAAATCTAAGTCTACTTCTTCCTCCTCTTCCACTCCTGGATCTAATACTGATCCATTGGTACAAAAACTTGCAAATGATCTCATCACCATTAAGAAACAATTGGCTCAACATACTCCCTATACAGACATTCTAAGGAGGGATTTTCAGCCTAGAAATCATTTTTTCTGCTTCTCAAACAAGGCTAGTGCTTGAAGGACCTCCTATTAAAGTTCCTGTCAATGCAACCTGTGAAGTTGAAGAAGCAGAGGATGAGGAGGTTAATGAAGATTGTGAGGAATTTGTTGAAGAGGTTGATCATGATGATGAAACAAATGAACTTGAGGGATCATCGAGTTAATTTCTTCACCACTGAGGGCATTGATGATGGAGATGATTATGATGAAGTAGTAGCAGACATGAATAGCAAATCATACACTGTCATCACTCGAGAGTAGACAAATTAGAGGGAGAAAGTGATGCAGCTCACCAAGAAATATAAAGAGTAGCTGAAAACTATCCTCGTAATTACAAAAAGAGGATCCCCTATCCCCATTTCATCTACACCAAAGGTGAGTCCTATCAATTCTGCTACTAAAGTTACTTTTTCCCCTAAAATTGATAAACCTAGGATCTCAAGCGATGATAACCCATCCACTTCTGGGTCTTTCGATATTATTGATCACCTAAAAAAGACTAAGGTTCAAATCTTATAGGCTAAATATTATCAAACCCATCCCAAGGCTTTTGCTAAAATGATTCACTTTGTCAATTCCCATTCTAAAAATACCTCTAAAGGCATTTTAGCCACTCCTTCTACTGCACCACAACCTAATCTGGTAGCCACTGTCACCTCACCCAATGACAAAATCAAACCATTCTATGTAACACTCCTTATAGCTGGCCATAGGCTCAATAATTGCGTCATAGACTCAGGAGCATCAGACAATGTAATGCCTGCCAAAGTAGCTCATGCCTTAGGCTTGACTCTCACATGCACTTACAGATCTTGTTATTCCATGGAGAGTAAGGAAAGTGCCCCTGGTTGGAAGAATTAAGGATGCACAAGTGGATTTTGCTACTTTTCCGAAGAAGAAAGTTTTGGCTACTATCCTAGTAGCTGATATTCCTCCTTCATATGGGATGCTGCTAAGCAGAAATTTCTGTAAGGATGTGGGTGCAGAAATTTAAATGGATTGGTCACATGCCCTCATACTTGTTAATGGGAAAATGAAGAAGCTGCTGCCTGAGAAGCAGTCTGAGTATATTGTATAAAAAAATGATGATCCCAAAGCACAAATACTCTATGAGGATATGGGTCATGGCAAATACATGATTATGTCTCTAGAAGAAATCCAACTTCCCAGAGTATCATCCAAAGATCCTAATGGTGTTTGGATATTAGAGTTTGATGGAAGTTGTTCTTCAGCTGGTTCTAGAGCTGGTGTTATATTGGTGTTGCCTGAAGGAAGCATTCATCCTTTCTCATTCAAGTTTCTATTTGAAAATACCAATAATACAACAGAGTATGAAGCTCTCATTCTTGGACTCCATGTGGCAAAAGAACAGGGTGTGAAGAATCTTCTAGCTCGTGGGGATGCGGAATTGATTGTCAAGAAAGTTAGGAACCTCTTCCAAGTAAAGAATAGAAGGTTGAAACATTACAGGAATCAGGTTTGGGACTCCATTGAATTTCTTGATGCTTTCTCCATCGAAGCAATGCCTAGAGAAGAGAATGCCAGGGATGATTCACTAGCAGTCTCAAGGTCACTACTTATACCTCATCCTGACTTTTCTCAAGATAAGTTCACAGTCGAGATGATCCATAGACCCAGTGTACCTGATAATACAGGTAACTGGAAATTTTTCAATGACGATCAACACTTGATTTATTTCTTAGAACTCAAGGATAATTTTGAACAGTTGTACTTTGAAGGAAGCGATAATTTTCCTCATGAAAGTGTGCCCTTTGACAAAGAAGACACCAAAAAAGAAGAAGCGGATCAGGATGGATGTATCAAAATCAAAGGAAACAAGATTCCAAAAGGATTGGTGAGTTTAGAAGAATTGTTTGACAAACACGACAGGTATGTAAAGTTTAAAGCTTCTACTAGACCTCAACAATCAGCTGAATATGACAAAATTAATATTGGGAGTTCTACTGATCCTAAACTCGTGAACATTGGAAAATTTTGCACCACAGAAGAAAAGAAGAAGGTAATTAGTCTTTTAAAAAAGTATAAAGATGTCCTTGCTTATTCCTATGAAGACTTAAAAGCCTTTCAACCAAAGGAGATGCAACATTTTATCCCTCTCAAACCTGGGATTAAGCATTTTAAACAGAAGCAGGGGAAATACAACCCTAAGATAGCTGACACCATCTTTCAGGAAATACAGAAGTTATTAAAGGCTAAAATCATTTTTCCTATCCATCATTCAACATGGATTTCCAATATTGTGCCTGTTAGAAAGAAAAATGGTGAGATTCGTATCTGTGGTGACTTCAGGAATCTAAATCAAGCTTCCTTAAAAGATAATTATCCCTTACCTATGATGGATCAGGTCTTGCAAGAAGTAACAGGATCAGAAATGTTGTCTATGCTTGATGGCTTCTCAGGATATAACTAGGTAGAAGTTAATACTGCAGATCAACACAAAATGAATTTCACTACCCCTTGGGGTACCTTTGCTTACAAAAGGATGCCTTTTGGGCTCATTAATGTCGGCGCTAATTTTTAGAGAGCTATGGACTTAGCCTTTGGAAGTTTGAAAGGGAAGTGTATTGTTGTATACCTTGATGACTTGACTGTGTTTTCTAAAACAAGGGCCGATCATTTTCAGCACTTGGAAATAGTTCTTTTGAAATGTAGAGAACATGGGATCTCTTTAAATCCTAAGAAATCTATTTTTTGTGTCACAGAGTGGAAATTATTGGGGCATGTTGTCTCCAAAGATGGTATAAAAATTGATCCTGAGCAAGTTCAAGCTATTCAGAAAATTCCTCTTCCAACCAGTAAAAAGGGAGTGCACTCTTTCTTTGGTAAGATCAACTTTCTGAGAAGGTTCATCCCTGATTTCACAGAGCTAACTTTGAATATCTCCCAAATGATGAAATGAAAAAATACGTTTGGTTGGTCTCCTGAAGGGAAAGAGGCTTTTGAAGGTATTAAAAAGGCTATTGCTAAGACTCCTATTTTAGCATGTCCAAATTTCAACAAAGATTTCATTATCTATTGCTATGCCACGGTTAACACCATGGCTGCTATTCTGACTCAAAAAGATTCTAATGAATATGAACTCCTAATTGCATTTATGAGCTAAATTCTAAAAAATCACGAGTTAAAATACACCATAATGGAAAAACATGCTTTTGCAGTGGTTAAATCTGTCAAGTAGTTTCGTTTTTACATTCTTAATTCTCACTCCACAGTCTTCGTGCCAGATACAACTATCAAGTCGATTCTCACACAACAAGAGTTCAAATCTAAGAGAGGGAACTGGGTAGCCAACGTCTAAGATTATGACATTGACATCAGACCAACTAAGCTCGTTCATGGAAAAGGCTTGTGTGAACTCATCGCTGAGGGAGCTGGACATGAGTTATTGGAGGATGAAGTTGATCTTCCTACCGTTTTGTTTCTTGGCTCAATTGATGAATCGTATGCTGATATCGCTCACTTTCTCACCTATGAAGAATGCTCATCTCATTTGACTTCCAAAGAGAGGAGATCCATTAAGCTAAGGTCAACCCAATATGTGTTGTGGGAAAATGCCTTGTTTAAGCATGGGTTAGATGGAAGGTTTTTGAAATGTGTGGACAAGGAACAACAGAAGAAGCTACTCTCAGCTTTTCATGATCAAGCATGTGGAGGGAATTACTCATCAACTTTCACTGCTCATAAAATACTTCGTGGAGGATATTACTGGCCTACCTTGTTCAAAGACACATCAAAATGGGTCAAAAAATGTGAAGCTTGTCAGAATTTCGTGGGTAGACCCAAGTTGGCCTCCTTGCCCCTTAAACCAGTTATGATCGAATAACCTTTTCAGCAATGGGGTTTAGATTTCATTGGAACACTTAATCCCCCTTCTAGTGCTGGTCATACCCATGTATTAACTGCCATAGATTATTTCACCAAATGGGTAGAAGCCATTCCAGTAAAGAGTACTACTTCAGAAGTAGTATGCAGTTTTATCAAAGAAAACATCTTGGTAAGGTATGGTGTGCCAAACAAGATTGTGACAGATAATGCTTCAAACTTTTCTTCAACCAAGATGATGGATTTTTGCTATAGATATGGCATCTCCCTAGCTCATTCCTCAGATTACTATCCTCAGGGGAATGGACAAGCCGAATCAACAAACAAAAATCTGGTGGCTATAATAAGGAAACTAGTTAATGAGTCCCAACGAAACTAGCACAAGAAACTCTATGATGCCCTTTGGGCAGATAGGATCACACCTAAGAGAGCCATTGGGATGTCTCCCTTTCAGGTAGTATATGGAGTAGAAGCTCAATTGCCAGTAACAGTGGAGCTACCAGCCTTGCATCTAATGAAGGCCATTGAAAATACCGGTTTCAACGATTCTTTGGATAAGAGGATCATGTACCTCTACAAATTGAATGAGGAAAGATTGGAAGTTTCTGATAGGATATATGATCACCAATAAAAAGTAAATATCTTGTTTGATAAGAAAGCCAGGCTCAGGTATTTCAAAGTTGGAGACAATGTTTTGTTGTGGGATAAAAGGCATGAACCTCGTGGCAGCCATGGCAAGTTTTATTCCCTTTGGTTTGGACCTTTTAAGATCAAGAACTTTGCTGGTGAGAATTCTTTTTACCTTGATTATATGGATGGTTCTATTGTTGTAGACTCACAGCACCCCTGGATGCAGATCAGGCTTCTTGGTTGATGTTCAGGCATCCATTGTGATTGCACAACATGGAATCCTTTCTCTAAACGTGGGACTTGCAAAGATGAGAAAAGATTCTCCAGAGAAGGCTGGTTCCTATTCCTCTGTTCAGATGCACACACAAAAATGCAGAGGGTTTGCTAAAACCTAATCTAACTTGCCAAGGAGACAGGGTAATAAAATGCATAGAATAAAACCTAAACTACAAAGGTGATGCACCGAGGAATGTTAGATATTCGTTTTGCAAATTTAACACAGATCACATAGATGCAATACAACCACCATGCACAGGTAACCAACTGCAATAAGAGATCAAAATGATAGCAATGAATACATGATAGGGTTGAGAGTCAATCACAACACATATATTATTGCTCAAGAGTCGATATAGTACATTGCAGTGGCCAAGAGGTAAAAAGACTAGCATTACAACCCATATGGGAGGTTTGAAAGCTCCAAAAATTCTCTTTCAAGTGAGGGAATAAGGGAGGATGCAAAACAAAAATGTCCAACCCCTTAAAGGAGCTCTCTTTACAATATATATCAAGAAATGAGAGAGGGAAGAGAGAGGAAATCTAGAATCTGCCCCAACCACTACTTCTTGGTAGCATTTAAAATCATCTCATTATGACAGAAGCAGCGGATCCTAGAAAAACGACGGGCTGTCTAATAGGAGCGGTGAGCTGTCTGCTGCATTAAAGTTGGTTGTTGAAGCATTACTTTTGTCTATCACCACGCGTCAGAGATGTTTTCTTAATTTTCTCCCTCTAAACTACACCAAAATGTGAGATTGATCCTAGAATCATGTAGATAATTTCAACAGCTTTCTGTTGATATAAAGAACGTGCAAATCCAAGCTCTGGATCGAAAGATACGAAGGTCTGAAGATTTAGGGCACTAAACAGGCAAGAACAGGTTTTAAAATCTTTTCCCGTGCTCTGCCATCTGGATGACACGTGGCAGGCCCTGATTCGCTGAGTAATTCCCTCTCTCCACCTTTTCGCGGGCTTTTCTTGTGGGCCCCATAAACTTGGACACGTGGCACTATTTCATTGGTTCGGATCAGTGCTCAAAAACTCGCCCCTTTGACTTTTTGGACCTTTTTCCTTAGCGACACGTGTCATGTTGTGATTTGTCTATGGGCCTGCTATATTTTTACATCCACCGCGTCCTTTTGTCCCAGATGTCCTAGTGCTTCGTGAGATATAATCCTCCGATCCGCCCGAAATGGGCTTCCATGTCCCTTTCTGCCGGTGACACGCAGCGTAATCTGATTGGCTTTCGGCTCCTTCGGCTATCCGCGTCCTATGCGTCCCTTTGTCCCACTTGTCCTTGTGCTGAAGTTTCCTGTTTCAGTTGAACCGGCTGGTTCGCGTCCTTCGCATCCATTTGTCCCAAATGTCCCAGTGCTACAGTTCTCTTTTTCGGGCGAACCAGCCGGTTCACGTCCTCCCTGCACTCTTGTCCCGCTTGCTCCCAGTAAAGGACTTGGACAAATTTTCTTTCTTTTGGCCGATTCGGGCATTTCACGTCCATTTGTCCCAGATGTCCCTTTTTTGTTTGGGCCACCTAGAGGCTTTTCAGCTGATCCGTGCCTTTTGCGTATAATTTTTCCAACTATCCCAAAGGCGGTCTTGAGCAAGACTTAGCCAATTTTATGATTTTCTCCTGAATCAATCTACTTGCTTGGAACTAAAAACTCTGATGCATGTTATCAAATTAACTCTGGGGGGTGAAATTTGGATAACAATTTGGCGACTTTTCAGGGTCACCTGCCTGCTAGGTAGAAGATCAGTGGCCTTTTAGCGATCCATTGGGCATGGAGTCATAAGCAATAACCTGAAATGAGCCTGATGCTGCAACTCCCTCTACGAGAGCACACTGAACTATAAAAAACTCAATCTAGGAGCAACAAAACCTATGCCAAAGCACTTAGGGAAACTGAAACCTAACTACAACAAGAAAATGTGCATACGCACTTAGAGGAATTGAAATCTAGGCTAATATTTACAAGGGTGAACCTCTTATTTTCAGTAGTAATGTTTGAGATAGATTCCATTCACTGGAATCTGCAGTTCTTCACCGTCCAATGAGGCCAATTGGAAATCATTGCTGCTCTTGCACTTCGTGACCATGTATGGGCCACTCCAAATGGCATCAAATTTTGAATGTCTTCCCAGTTTTGCTCTTTCCACATCCCATTTCAACACTTGATCTCCAACTTGAAAAGATCTATCTTTGGCCTTCCTATCAAAGGTCTTCTTGATCAAAGATTGATCCTTTTCCATTGCTTGGGATGCCTGATTTCTGATCTCTTGCAGCTCCATCAACTCTGCATACCTCACCTCCATGGGCTCAAATTCAAGTAACTCCAGCTACTTCATGAGTTCCAATGTTGGCAACTCAAGTGACATGGGAAAGATTGCCTCTCTTCCATAGACAAGCCTAAATGGAGAGTTACCTGTGGATCTTTTGGGAGTGATCCTATCATCCCATAAGGCTGATTTCAGCTTGGTATGCCAAGACTTGTGATTCTCATCAAGAGTTCTCCTAATGATTCTTAGCAAATTTTTGTTCGTGGACTCTTCCTATCCATTACCCTGTGGGTAATAATTGGAAGAGGTGCTCAAGTAGATTCCATTCTTGACAGTCCATTTTGTAATCTTGGAACCTACGAATGCCAATGCATTGTCTGATATCATAGTGGCTGGCACACAGAACCTGGTCACTATTCCTTCATAAAATTCTAGTATATTAGACTCGTTTTCCTCTTTGAGCGCTACTGCTTCAGTCCACTTGGTGAAGTAGTCCGTTGCCGTGAGAATCCACTTGTGGCCTTGGCTTGAGTTTGGGTTGATGACCCCGATGAAGTCCAATTCCCATTGCAGAAATGGTTGGTCAACCAAGATTGGGTGCAATGGAAGTGATACTAGTCTTTCTTTTCCTGTGAAGAGTGCACATTTCTTACACTTTCTTATCCATGTATAGCAGTCACTGAACACCGTGGGCTAATAATACCCTGCCTTTATTATCTTGAGAGCTGTTACTCATGGGGAAAAATGTCCTCCAGAATCTCCATCGTGAAAATCTCGTAACACCCTCTCAATTTGACCAGTCCCAATGCACCTCAATAGAACCCCATTGATGTCTTTCTTAAAGAAAACACCATCAACAAGCACATATGGAATGGCTTGTAATCTGAAGTATCTCCTCTTTGCTTTGCTTATTTCTGGAGGGCATAGTCCTGTCTGTAGGAAGTGTATCATATTTTGAGTCCAACAAGGGGTAGGCACATCATCATTTTCATGTTCTTGGCCATCTTGTAGTACCAAGACAGTCTCTTTTTCATCACCTGCTTCAACCTGTTGACTCAAGGCTAGCTGTTCACATAGTCCCTTTCCACGTACTATTTTGGTGACCTTGACCTCGATGTCATATTCCATGACACGAGTTATCCACCCTGCATGCTTCTCATTCAGATACTTGTTTAGAAGGAAGTACTTGACTCCCGCATGAGAGACCAATAATTGGATCTTGTTGTTTGAGACTAGGTGCTTGAATTTCTTTAAACTCCTGATCACTGCAAGTACATGCTTTTCAATGAAAGACTATCTAGTTTCGTATTCCTCCAAGCCTTGACTGAAGAAAGCAACTGGTTGTTCTAATCCTTCTTTGTTTTGTTGTGCCAAGATTGCAGAAATTGTGTCTCCACCACCGAAGGCATATAGCACGAAGTCCTTGGAGAATTCTGGATTGACGAGAGTTGGGGCTTGAGATATAGCCTCTTTTATTGCCTCAAAACTTGCCTTACCTTCAGATGTCCACTTAAATGCCATGCTTTTCTTTAACATCAGTGTTATTGGCTTTACGAGAGCTGCAAAGTTTGGAACAAACCTGCGGACAAAATTGATCCTTCCCAAGAAGCTTTGAATAGCCTTCTTATGACTTGGCAATGGAAATGCTTGAATTGCTTCAACCCGTTCTGGGTCAATCATCAACCCTTCCTTTGAAACAATATGGCCTATAATTTTTCCCTCGTGAGCCAAGAATATGCACTTTTTGGGATTCAATGATACCCCAAATCTTCTACATCTCTGAAATACTTGCCTCAAATGACAGAGGTGATCCACTGCATTTTTTGAGAATACAGTGATGTCGTCAAGATATATCATAACTATTTTGTTGATCAACCCCTTAAATGCCATATCCATTGCCCTTTGGAAGGTGGATCCAGCATTTGATAGTCCAAATGGCATCTTCTTGTAGGCATAGGTCCCCCATTTGGTGGTCAAAGCCATCTTGAATTGGTCATCTTCTTTGACCATCACCTGATTATACCCTGAGTAGCCATCTAGGAGAGAGAATCTCTCTGAACCGGATACTACTTGCAATATTTGTTCCATTGAAGGAAGTGGGTAATGGTCTTTGAGAGATGCCCTATTGAGGTCCCGGAAATCTACACACAACCTGATTTATCTGCTCTTCTTCCTAATCGGAACCAAGTTTGCAACCCAGCTTGAGTGCTTGATCGGGAATATAATGCTTGCCTCTATTAACCTATTAAGCTCCCTCTTCATTAGAGGCTCAATGTGAGGGTTGACAGGTCTCTGCTTCTACCTGATGGGTTTAGCATCTGGATCCAATTCTATGGCATGTTGTGCCAACTTCGGATCAAATCCTCTCAAGTCTTCATAGCTCCAAGTGAAGACATCTGGAAATTCTTGGCAAAGCTGTATGAAATCTGATTTCTCTTGCTCAGTGGCCACTTTACCAATTTGAATTATTTTGCCTTCCCCAACTAGAATTGGCTCTGAATCTTCTCTCTTGACCTGTATGTTAGCCTTTTCCTTACGGAACTGGTCGTTAGGGTTGAAGATAAACTCCAATGTTACTAAACCCTTAGGAAGCTTGTTTGTCTGCAGCTGCACTACTTGATCCCCATACTGCTGCTCTAATCTGTCTTGATTTCTAGTTGAGAATTCAGCCTCTTCCTGTAGAAAATTGACGATCTGTTGATCATTCTCAAACACCTACCAGCTTGTGTTATTATCTGGAACTGCTGGCCTCACAATCACATGGATATGTGGCTGTGTTTTTTCCCTTTTGATGTTGTCAACCACATCAAACGTTGCTCCAACTGCTGCGAGCCTATCCGCGGCTTCATTTTTCTTCCTGGGTATGGACACAATGTTGAAAGCTTCGAAATCCTCAATGAGGTCCCATACCCTATTCTTGTAGCTCCTCATTAAGTCATTCTTCGTAGCATGTTGTCCTCTAACTTGGTTGACGATTAGCTCACTATCCCCGAACACCTGTAATTTATTTATCCCCTTTTTCCTAGCCCAATGAAGTCCATGAATCAAGGCCTCATATTCAGTTGTGTTGTTTGAACAAGAAAACTGGAAATGAAAAGCTGAATAATATTTGATGCCTTGAGGTGAAACAAGCATGGCTCCACCTTCTGCACCTTGCCTACTCCTTGATCCGTAAAAAAATAGCCGCCATACCTCATTGTCATCATTATGGCTTGGCTTGGTGATGCTAGGAACAAGTTGATTTTCTTCGTGTATACAATAGACTTGCAGCTCAGATTCTTCTACTTCTTGATAGGGATAAAAGCATGTATCTTGTTTTCCCATTCATCGAGAGTTAGGTTCGGGATACTTCCAACCTTGGTGTCAGCCTCACCAGTACTAGGGTGATCTTCTTGATCAAATGCTGAGCAATTGGCATTAATCTGACTAGGAGTGTAAGGCTCAATATGGAAGTTTACAATAGGTTCAGACCTAATTGTAGCCTTAGTTCCATACCTTGTTCTAAACAGCATGTGAGACCAATCAGCAGACAAATATCCCCTAATCTTAGCTGTGAAGTCCCTTGACAAGCAAAGGGCAAAGAGTGGTGGAAGGTCTATGATTGATATATCTTGTAAGACAACAACATTTGGACATGCATGCAAGGTAAGACTCAAGTTTTTAATCACTCCAACTGTTGCTATTGCTGTCCCATCCAATTGCACTACCCCTTTAGATATTACTTCATATTGGAGACCCAGCTGATCAGCTATTTGCTTGGGCATCACTAAGCTACCTGCCCCGGAATCAATCATGCAATTGTGTACTAGTTTATCCCCAATGATTAATGAAACATAGAAAGGAGGGGGCTTCAACATTTTACCTTGTTGCCCTCCATGGCTTCCTTCAGGTTGGGCAGCATTTGTAAGCACTTTGTCTTGCATATGAACCTGCTGATTCGAAGTTGTCCAATCCTTCATGGCAGCTTGCAGTAGATCTCTTTGTCCTGGGATGGATAGGGATTCCCACATTGATATATTGACGTTAGTCTTCTTCATCTGTTCAATGATACTGAACGGGGATGAAGTATCCTTTTGTTGTCCCTTGCTTTATACACTTACTCCTTGTACGTGGGAAGCAACAGCTGGCATTTGAGTTGGCCTAGGGGCTGTTCTTGGCTGCCCTTGTGTATTTGAAACTGGACTCTGCTTGCCAATCATTTGTGGAGCCGTGGAAGGTGGTGGATTGGCTGGGGCTAATGGCTGTTCTTCACCCAAATTTCTCCTCTTTGACCTTGTTTTGGCTGTGACACCTTGAGAATCTGCTTGATTCATGCCACAAAAATCTTCTACTTGCCAGTTCACCAACGTGGTGTCATTTGTGGCTGATTGCTGTTGGAATGTTTCTTGTTGTTGACTATTTCCTTAACTGCCCTCGCCCTCCACACCAGTAGTTGTCACCATCAGTGCTTGATTGAGAGCACCATTGAAACACATGGATTGGTTATGAGGCTCGTTGCATGGAAAGCACCAGTCATATTCCTGATCAATGTTGTTCTGTGTTGGCACTAATGCCTTAGAGGTAGATATAGCATTTGGATTATAGGGCTGGAATGGTCTATTAGAGGGAGGCCTTGTTTGATTCACATTTACAACTGGATTAGGTGGTCTTTGTGGTTGGTATGGTTGCCTATTAGGCTGAGCTTGAGGTTGATAGGAAGGTCTGAAACCTTGGGCTTGTTGCCTCTTAATAGTAACTAGCTCATTTCCCAAATTTTACAACTGTTTCATGACCTCTTGGAGTTCATTCGAAGCACTTGGAGATGAAGTGGAAGCTTCACTTGAACTCTGATTTCTAGGAGTGGGAACAGGAGCCAAAGTGGGTGCTTGACTAGTGCTTGGATTTTCTAAGTTTGGATACAAGGGCATGTGAGGCCTAGGAGCCAGTTTACCAGCTTGAATAAGACAGTTTTCGGCTCTAATGGCAATGCTATAAGCCATAGGGATTGTTGTGCCTCCCATGGACTGAATTAACATAGAAATATCAGAATTCAAAGCTTTAAGGTAATATAGAAAAGCACCTTCTGCTTTTGGCCTGACTGCCACTGGAATCCTATCCCAAGACCTTTGAAATCTGAAGTTGAAGTCAGTCAGCTACTCGTTAGGGGCTCTCTTGATATTTGTCAGCTGCTCTAAAAGAGACAAGTTATCTCCCTTCTCTCCAAATTGCTCGTGAAGTACAATACACAGCTGATTCCAGTTTGTGATAGAACCAGCTCCAAGGCTCCTAAACCATTGTAATGCTTTACCCTTGAAGGAAGATTCCAGTAACTTGACAGCCACTTACATTTCGTTGATTTCATGAATTGCACAAAGGTTAGCAATATCTTTAACATGATCACCTAGAGTAGTCTGATTTTCTCCAGTGAAGTAGGGAATGTTCTTCAAGGCTGCAATAGGAACTGGATGTTGTGGATTGAGAGCAAGTGGGCTGCCGCCTGTGAAGTTGACGTAGGGATTGTTCTGAGCCATTCTAATCGGTCTTAAAACCCTTGTATACTGAATGAAAGGCCTATCACATGGAGGAGTTGAGAGAGTTCTGTTTGGTGGAGATGGAGACCTTTGAATCCTTCTTCCTCTTTCCTTCTTCTTGGAGATAACTGCAGGTATTCAAATAGCACTTCTTCTTCTCTGACTCTTGACCTTGTGGTGATTCTTCTCATGAGTTTTCAGGCCTGCACTACTAAAACCAGTTGATTCTTTCGCTTTGAGTCGCCAGATATGCAAATAATAGCTCTTATAAGCAAGAAAACGGCAGCAGATGCATATCAACTTTACTCTAAGTCCCACCGGGCATGCCAAAACTATTGTTATAGACTCACAGCACCCCTGGATGCAGATCAGGCTTCTAGGTTGATGTTCAGGCATCTAGTGTGATTGCACAACATGGAATCCTTTCTCTAAGCATGGGACTTGTAAAGATGAGAAAAGATTCTCCAGAGAAGGCTGGTTCCTATTCCTCTATTCAGATGCACACAAAAAAAATGCAGAGGGTTTGCTAAAACCTAATCTAACTTGCTAAGGAGACAGGGTAAGAAAATGCATAGAATAAAACCTAAACTACAAAGGTGATGCACCGAGGAATGTTAGACATTCGTTTTGCAAATTTAACACAGATCACATAGATGAAATACAACCACCATGCACAGGTAACCAAATTGCAATAAGAGATCAAAATGAAAGTAATGAATACATGAGAGGGTTGAGAGTCAATCACAACACATATATTATTGCTCAAGAGTCGATACAGTACATTGCAGTGGCCAAGAGGCAAAAATACTAGAATTACAACCCATATGGGAGGTTTGAAAGCTCCACAAATTCTCTAGCAAGTGAGGGAATAAGGGAGGATGAAAAACAAAAATGTCTGACCCCTTAAAGGAGCTCTCTTTACAATATATATCAAGAAATGAGAGAGGGAAGAGAGAGGAAATCTAGAATCTGCCCCAACCACTTCTTGGTAGCATTTAAAATCATCTCATTATGACAGAAGCGGTGGATCCTAGCAAAACAGTGAGCTGTCTAATAGGAACGGCGAGTTGTCTGCTGCATTAAAGTTGGTTGTTAAAGCATTACTTCTGTCTATCACCACGCGTCAAAGATGTTTTCTTTATTTTATCCCTCCAAACTACACCAAAATGCAAGATTGATCCCATAATCATGTAGAGAATTTCAACAGCTTTCCGTTGATATAAAGAACGTGTAAATCTGAGCTCTGGATCAAAAGATACAAAGGTCTGAAGATTTAGGGCACTAAACATGCAAGAACAAGTTTTAAAATCTTTTCCCGTGCTCTGCCATCTGGATGACACGTGGCAGGCCCTGATTCGCTGATTAATTCCCTCTCTCCACCTCTTCGTGGGCTTTTCTTGTGGGCCCCTTAAACTTAGACACGTGGCACTATTTCATTGGTTCGGATCAGTGCTCGAATACTCACCCCTTTGAATTTTTGGACCTTTTTCCTTGGCGACATGTGACATGCTATGATTTGTCTACGAGCCTGCTGGATTTTTGCGTCCACCGCATCCATTTGTCCCAGATGTCCCTTTTCTGTTTGGGCTACTTGGAGGCTTTTCAGCTGATTTGTGCCTTCCGCGTATAATTGTTCCAACTGTCCCAAAGGCGGTCTTGAGCAGGACTTAGCCAATTTTACGATTTTCTCCTGAATCAATCTACTTGCTTGGAACTAAAAACTCTGATGCATGTTATCAAATTAACTCTAGGGGGTGAAATTTGGATAACAGGTTCTTCTCTCCCACTTCCTTAAAGTGGGGAGTACCTAAAACTATTTAAGTCTTAGGTGATTAGGGAGTCCTTTGTATATTTTGTATAGTATGTGTTTTCTTTTTTCTTCCCTTGTTTTTGTGTGTTGTTTTTTTGGGATGTTGTCTTTTGTATTGGTTTTATTTTGACTCTGTGGCCCAAAGGATAAGGTACTGGTATACTTCCCTGAGTTTGTCTAAATTCTTGCCTCATCTCATTCTTTGAATTCATGCCAAATCATCCCCAGAAGGAGCCAGCTATTGTCCACTCAAAATTCCCCTACTTTTAAGAAGTTGAAAATTAAAATTTTGAGGTTAAGTGTCTTTTCTGTTATCCTAGTAGTGTGATAAGTCAAGAAATTGGGAAAATATGCGTTTTTGGGTCATTTTGTGTGTTTTTTGGGCCTGTCAGACATTTTTGTCCCACGTGTCCCAAGTTCATTCGAGCTCTCTGTTCCCCGATCGGCCGGTTTACCCGAAGTCCGTTCTTTTCGAGCCCGTCAGAACTTTTTGTCCCAAATGTCCCAAGTTCGCCTAGACCCGTTGTTCCCTTTTCGTTCGGTCCAGCTGATTCATGTATTCCACGTAATTTTGTCACGCATGTCCCAAGAACATTTGTGGATCTTTTCCCTGCGTCGCTCGAATCGGCCGAACCGCATACTTCACGCTTTCGCATCCCTCGTGTCCCAAATGAACCAAGTGCCATTCATGCTAATTTTTCCTACTCTACCTGAATATCTTGCTTTTTAATTTGGTAGATGTGTATTTAATGTGCATTTTTTGTCTTTCTCTCTCCTAAATGGCTATATAATGTGCTTCCCCCTATGCGTTTTTACACACTGCTTTCATGCTATCTATTACTTGAACCCTTGCAACCAAAATTCCTACGCGCGTATCCATTCCCCCTATAATTCCATCCCAAGTCTAGCTTGCAAATTTTCTCTCCGAGTTACTATCAACATGAAGATCAAATTCCAGGGGCAGGAACAAATTTCACCACTCGAGTCTGCCATTCCCGATATCGGGGATAGTGAAGTTCGCCACCTTGATTTTGGGGATTTTTGGGCAAGGATGACAGATGCAAACCCTTCACCTATGACACAGATGATCCATGACAGTGGTTTGGCTTTTTCTGGTGGCTTCCCTATCTCAGTGCAATGCACAGATACGGTGCTCTCCTGCGGTGCTCATTTAAACCCTGACTCCAGTGAGTTGGCCAACGTGCATGGGGAGCTCATCGCCAAACTTGACGCTACCACCATTGGCACTGCCCTAAGAATTCAAAAAATGGACAATTCCATAGTAATATCTCAAAACCAGGCATAGGCCCTCTTTGACCAAGACAGTGAGAAGTACAAGGCGAGGGTGGTGAAGTCGTGGCTTAAAAACCCTAAAAAGGGGGCATCCCATCTATCCAAGGTTTTGATCCGTGCCAATTTCAATGAATAACTATCAGATTTCATAATCCTACTGGCTTGGGTTATGGGCTTACCCTCCACCAATGAGTTCCATTTTTGGATGTGCCCACTTATCAACATGGTGTACGAAGGGACTCAGAATATCAACTGGGCAGAGATCATCAATATGAACCTAGCAGAGTAGCTGTCTAATGTACAACAAACAAAGAAATTCTATATGACTTCATACCTGATGTATACTCTAGCAGCATCGAGGCAATGGTTTGGTTTCTCATACATTAATGCTCACAAGGATGACCCCGTGTATGCCTACTGCCTGCAGTTCACCCTAGAAACTAGCAATCATAATTTCTGAAGGGTGAATGACATTTTCACCATGTACATTGTCTGGCTTCTTGAGAGTGACATGGCGAGGAGATTTTCTGATGAAGCTATGAGCTTGATAGCGCATTACAGTGCCTATTTAATCCAATTTAGGAAATTTTCCTATATAAGGCTTGCAGGCTATGAGAGCACTCCTCTCAAGCTTCCTATGTTCTACAATGACAAAATGGCCTTGATAGAAGTGTGCAGGCAATTGAAAAAATTGCATAGAACTTGCAGAGATAAGAAAATTACTAGCTTGCACTTCCCCATCTCTTTGGGAAAATACACCTGCAAAACGGCCCTGGATGCACAAAATATAGAAAGGGCCCTAGCTCCCATTACTGTCCATTTCTTCGAGCCAACAACTTACTTTGACTTAAAAAATTTTATTGAGCAGAACATCAAGATCACTTATCATCATAGGGTAGACACAAAGGATTATTGGGCTGATTGTGTTGATGATTTTGAAGCAAGAAGGAGGCATTACAACAGGTTTTCTCTACAATTGATTCAAGAATTCAACTTGTACCAAGTTCCTGAAGGGATTCAAGATGATAATTCTGACCTGTAATCATATGAGTATGACAATGTGGTGAAATGTACTCCCTTGGAGGACTTGGATTGGTTCAAAAAGGAGAAGGATGATTTGACTGAAATCCTAGCTCCGGTCTTAGTCAGGACCAGGATCTAGTTTGATAAGAAAGTCTGTGAGCTTAGGAGGCACTCAGGGGAATCCTCCTCCAAGGATGCTTCAACACCAAGGAGGGAAGTATTGACTCCCAGATTAGAAGCACCTATGAAAACTCTCCTTCCTTATCAAGTCAAGGACTTACAGTCTCTACTCCTTCCTCATCCACCCAGGAGTATGAGAAGAAATTCAAAGAAGTTAAGAAGGAGCTTGTGGAAGAAGATCCCCTGAGAAAGCATGCAGAATTGCGCCTTCGGGACCAGAGAACATTATTGTTCTCAGTAAAATTGAAGAGAGTGAAGTACCAACTCCTGCATTAGCGCCCCTGAAGCCCCCAATGGATAAGAACAAAGAAGTCCAGAGCACTGAACTTCCAAGCACTGTTGATTCTTCTGCACCAGGAGCCCCAAGCGCTCCACTCATATCTATACTTGAGGCAACAGCAGTACAAACCTTGGGTGCCATGAGTTCTCTATCTCTTGGTCCTCTTGCCCCAGCTGCTTCTTCCTCCTCTTTTGCACTGGTGCAGCCTCTTGTTGACAGTCGGAGGAAAAAGTCTTCCTCCTAAATTTCAAGACCCAATTTTGATGTTGTGTTAGCCCTATTAGGCACTACTCCTCCTTCTCATGCCAAAAAATCTAGAATTACCTCTAGGATAGTGTCTGATGCTCAAGGCCAACAATTCCTGGAGATGGCCAAGCCAAAGTTAGACAAGCCAGAGAAATATTTACAAGCATCTGATCTGGAACTCTCGAGAATTCCCATGGGAGAGTCCACCCCTGAAGGAGAAATCCATAATCTTCAAGAAACAGTCACCAGAGTCATTGGGAGGGTAGAAAGGGCAGCAAACCATAGAGCAGTTGGAGGAATAGGCCCAGATCCTTACAAGTTTCATCAACTCTCTGCTTTCCAAAGATAAGGTTTTGGATCCTACTCCATTGACTACTCTTCCACCACCTGTAATTCTGAGCCATGATGAAGTGCATAGTATCAAAGACATGCACAAGTATTCCATCTATGGCAGGGCTATGGAGGCCATGGTGGATTATATGCTTGTTTGGCGGGATTTAACTTCATTGATGAAGCTTTCAAACTCCACGGGAAGGTGAACAACTTGTAACAGAAGATCTCCTCCACTATTGGGAGCATTGATAAAGAACTTAAACTTTGGAGTAGTTGCATAGTAGACCTCCGCCTCATGGGACAAACAAATGAAAATATTTTGATGGCAAACAAAGTCTTCGATGATACAAAGGATAATTTGTCAAATTCATGGGTCTACAGCGTGGAATGGAAGATAAAGGTCCTGGAGGCGGCTTTGGGAGAATTAAGGAATAGCTGGCAGAAGGGTGAGGCCTTCAAAACACTAGTTGTATCTGCACTTTCAAAGATATACATTGCCATCTTCATGATGAGAATTCTGGTGTTCCCCTCACTTTACAAGAAATCAAAGCTCAATTTAGAGCTTTTGTCAAAGGGGATCTATTCAAGGAAAGCTCCATTTCCAAAGAAAAAATGAAGGAGATCTTCTCTCTTCAATCTACCATAGAAGAATTCAATAAAGATTATCATACTCATGTCGAGTTCGATAAGGAAATGGAGAAGTGCCTCAGATTTTGGACTCATTCTACTGCCAACACATCAGTCCCACGTGTCAAAGACATAGCCGAGGTGTTGAAGAGATTCAGACAGTGGATCTTAAAGTCGGTGGGTCCCTCCCAGTCATAAGCACCTGTCTTCTTATCCTAATTCTTCTCTTCTCTTCGCCATTCTTTCTCTCGGATTTGTTGTAATTAGTTGGGGTAGTGCGATTAACAACCCTTTAACTAATCTTTAGTTAAAAGAAGTAGTTACCGAGAGTAACTGATTTGTAAACTATATAATGGCCTCTCCTCGCCATTTTGAAGAAAAAGAAGAACTTGGCTTATTTCTGAAAGTGTAAATAAATCATAAAGAAATCAATAGAGAAGGCCTTTTCATTCTTTGTCTATCCAGTTTCCTTTATTCTCTAAGCTATTCATTTTACTCTTGTACTATATCATTTTGTCTGTATTATGCTGAGAAGCTTTGTATTCTCACAGATGTTATTTACAGAAACTTTGTGTCTTTTCAAATTTCATCTTCTTAATATGATACAAATGATCTTGTTCTAATTTGTTGTACCCTCGCATGCATACGGAATTACTCTGTCACCTATAATTTTGAATGGTTCCTTTCTGTTCGTTCTCACATTCTCATTGCTTCAGTCCTTTTGTAATTGATGATCCTTATAGAAAACACTTTCATAATATTCCTAGTTCCACAAGAACACCATACTTTGTATATGTGTAAATAGGTTCATTTCTGAATAAGGGAACCTCTCCCATTAAAGAGGAGGGACTTCTTGTCCGCTTGACTATTGCTCTTCTTGAAGTCCTTTTTTGACGACCCACATAAGCTAGCAAGGACCATGAGACAAAACCTTCCATGAGAGTTGGATTTTTTTAAACTATGGTAAAAGGGATTGATAATGAGCTCTCCACTCAAATTGGGGATGTGTATGACGCGTTTGAATCAAATTAAGGTTAGGGATGAAGATCATTTTAGGACTACATGTGGGTACAACCAAAGGATGGTAAATATGATTACCAGAAGGTGCCTTTTGATTTTCCTAGGAAAAAAGGATGCCACAATAATGATGGAAAAATATGACGGTGACTTTCAATAGGTTACATTGGTAGGGGAATTCATACTTGCGGTCTCAATTGGATGATGTTACAACAATGTTCTCATGGTACCAATAAGTGGGTACATCAGATCACTTTGACAAGGTATTGGATGTAGATCCAGGGAATTTGACCAATGGGTCATAACCCCCAAAAGTACTCAAAAATATTGTGCAACTATATGTAAAAATTATGAAAAATACTATCATACACAGGATGGAATTTCCAGTGATCCAGGTATATCATCTACAAGGGACGAGGATGAATCTCTATGGTGCCCAGTAGGATATGAAAAATCCTTATGAGTCATTTCTCAGAAAGATTAAGTGAGTGAGTGAAACAATATGCCCCAATTTTGTAGGATTAGTAAATCCCATGGACATGAAGGCAAAAGAAGGAAACAAAATTCAAATGCCCCAAGTCTGGAAAGGTATGGAAATTTAAGCCAGGACTTCGAGAGTAGAAATTTCCCAAGAAGAGTACAATGTTGAAATCCTAACTGATCCAAGGGGATGAATAAATATAGCCTGCGATATGGAGGACTATCATGCACGGATCAGATACAATTTTGACACAACAAAGATGCCTGAAGGTATGAGTAACATCCAATGGCCTTCTTAAGGCGAAGCACTGAAGGAAACTGAATGATTATACCCTACAGGGGAAAACAAGTAGGGCCCAAAATGTGGGATTTTTGAAATAAATTGTTGAGTATTAAATTCCACAAAGGAAGGAATCAGAGTATTTGTCTCACATTCCAATGTGGACTTAGAATAGAATGTGAAAGACATAAAATCATTGAAGCAAAATGTCCTAAAGGAGGTAACTATAGATGGCCAATAAAGGTGGACTTACGATGGGAGAGATTAGCACGAGAAAACTGGATAAGACGTAACTTAGGACAAAGTGAGAACCTATTTCTGTATGAATGACCCTATGCCCTGATCAAGGAAGTTTCATGTGAGGAAAGTATGAACTTCCACACTGCATTAGAGGTAAAACAAAACAGGGATCCAGGTAACGCAAGACACACGTGGCAATAACCATATGATAGATGAATAACTAATGACATCTAGTCATTTCAAGGATCATACCGGAAACATACAGACTGAGATGATCTCAATAAGGACTAAAAGTTTATATGACAAAATGAGGTTTGAGATGTATCCTTGTATGTTCTGAAAGAGGGTATCTTATTCAAAAGTGGCGTTCCCTAACATTATGCCCTAGTCTCTGGCAAGGGGAAAGAGAAAGTTGATCAATGTGGGAAGCTTTCTTAGGATGCTAATAAAATGGAAGGCTAATCAATGATGGGAAGACTTCCAGCCAATTCCATAAAGAGTGAGCCATCCTTCAAGGGTATTTTCTACTTCTAGCTCACATTATTATTATATGGTCAAGAATAAATGGGTCAGCCATCCTGTCGAGGGATGTGATCTATCTTCACCAATAAGATTTTGATTTTGATTTCATGTTCCACTTGATTTTTTTTAAGTTGAAAAACCATGTCCTTCAAGCGGAGTAGTCTCATTTTTTTATAACTTTGATTTTGATTTAAACATCCATCAATTACCTGAATTTACATGGGGGAGTAGTTGGAACTAGATGAGTAGACCACTTTAGGAGGTGGATAAAGAATGTACAATTGAAGGACACCCCTGAGACCATTCATTCATGACTTCCAATGAGGTGAATTTCACTAGAGTGTGATGGCTTTCCACATATCGTAATTTATGATAATACAAAGGATTTAATAGGATCTAAGATTTATGATTGGGCTCTTGGAATTGGTGTTTATTTTAATACTTCTTTCAATTATTACCCTCAAGGTAATGGTTTGGTAGAATCTACTAAAAATAACCTGATTAGGATTATGAATAGAAAAATGAATGTCAATCAAAGACAATTTCATACCAAGATGATGAATGATATTTGGGCCAATAGGATTACAATGAAGAAGGAAATTGAAACTTCCCCTTATGAGCTTGTTTAGGGAAAAGAAGAAAAGGTACCTTTGTCATTGGAATTTTCTTCACTTGAGTTGGCCTAGTAATTATAATTTGATGGGGTAGATCAAAGATAGATCAATATTACAGAATTGGTTGAGCTCAAAGAAGTGAGGAATTCTGCCATGATCATATTATAGTAGCATAAAAAAACAACCAAACAATGGTTTGATAAAAAGGACAGGTTTCATATTTTAAAAGTTGGTGATTTTGTCTTGAAATGGGTTGCTGAAAGATCCAAAATATGGAGACACTCTAAATTTGATGCAATTTGGAGTGGTCCATATATCATTAGTGCTTTCAAAGAAGAAAATTCCATTTAGTTGACTAATATTGATGGAGATGTACTACAAATCCTAGTTAATGGGATTTATCTTAAGCATTCCTTTTGAGTTGTATTATTGTGTCATCTACATATTATATTAGTTTTAATTCCTCCAAGTTCTTACAACACATTGTTTTGAGCTCATGGTGTAGGTATGATTTCTATAACAAGTGCTTGTGCACACTTTGAATGTTATGTTTGGGATATGTATGATTTTATTGTTTGTACATAGTTGGGCCTTTTTTTACTATTGCAATTTCTAGTTTCAGGAAGGGTCTTATGATAGGAACAATTAGTTACCAACTTAGGTAGCTTTAGATAAAATTCTAGTCTATACAGTGTTTCAGATGAATGTAAGGGTGATTTCTTTAAATATCATATCAATTTAAGTTTTCAAGCTAACTCCATGCCTAATGGATGCTTCCAGACCATTTATCTTTTCAATATAGTAGGTTGATTACCCCATGAGTCACAAAATTGTTTTCCATATTTGCACCTCTATAAATTGAACAACTTAACAACTTGGTGTATGAAAGTTTGTTGAGTTTTAATTACAGTTGGAGTAGAATATTCTAAATGTAAAATCAGCTCATGGATGACTCAGAAGAGTTAGTGGTGAGTTTTGGTGAGTGGATGGATCAAATGATATGGGTGAGTTGTGCTCAAGTTGGGCGTTATGGTAAGTCAAGATGTTGAGCACTAGAGAAGAAATGCTACCGATCGATAAAATGTATGGATGCTACTAGCAGATATAAAAATGTCCTGCTACCGAATGGTAGTAGGTATATGAGGTAGGTGCAACTGGTAGTGATGAAGGAGATCAACAGGGTCATGGTTGACAAAGTGTCAATAACATGTATGAATACTACTGGCTGAAAACATAAAACAATACTACTGGATGGTATAATGATGAAGACATCACATGATGGAGAAGGATATGTAACTATCTAGTAGCATGAATAGTCATTACCGGCCAACATTATGAAGATTGGTTGAGTGATAGCACATATCAAATTGATGAGAGTACGGAAGCTATTAGATGGTTGCAAGGAAAGATGTAACCAAACAACATCATATTATTGCCACATGTCAATTCCATAGAATAATTTTTGTTAGTTGACTCCTGAAATGATGCAACTGATCGTCAACAGGTTAGTATGTAATCAATATATTATAAGAACATCATCTATGAGTTGAGCATTAATGGTTGTAGTATTGGGTACATTAACTATGTATTAGGAAATTAATGTAGGGTAAGTGAGGAGAATTTTCTATATATATGTAAAACATCCTCATTTTGGGGGGGAGATTTTTTGTAACATAAAAGAACTCTATTATAATTTTTCTATAACTTTGTGAGTTGCAAGCCTTGGATTTGAGCATTCTGCAAGGGAATCTTTCCTAGTTTCTAATATGTAATGTATTTTACATCCTTTTGAGATGTTTTGTAAATTTTTCTACCCTATCTTGTGTTATATTGCATTTCTTGCCTTCCATTGCATTTACAAGTATATTGTGCATACTTTTTTCTTTTTACAAGACTAAAATATGTTTTTCTCCACGAAAATGGAGATTTAAATGTTGTTTTAGACTATGGCACTTCTATCTAACCTATACTACTTCCTTTTCTTCCTATTTTCACTCATTTGGAATATCTCCACCCCTTGTTCTTGGGGTTATCACCTCCCTTAGTTTAGGGTTTAAATTTCTTGCATCTTCCTCTCTCCCTATTCCCTTGGAATTATAGGTTAGGATTTGGTAACTACATTTCCCTTTCTAGGAGTAGTTTTAACATTAAAAATAGGTAGATAAAGTTGACATTCTTGAGAGTTCTGTCTCAATTTGAGTCCCACAAATTAGAGACATTCTCATGTTTTCTCAAGCCTTAGGTCAATATGATTTGGGATAAATGTAAATTTGAGCTCCAACAATATCCAAAGCCATGAATAAATAAAAACAAATTATTCTATTCATTTCAGTTTAGACAAGGGGACATAGAGAGGATGCCCTCAATGCCTTCTAGTGGTTTTTGTTGAAAGCACAATAGACTAAGGGGGGTTGAATCAACCCTTCAAAACTTTAACTTCAATTACCATATATTAATATTCATCATTCAATTAGCCATTCATCATACATAACCATACATGAGCACATTATATGTGTTTTAACCATTCACAAGATCATAAAACAAGAGAGAGAACACAAGACACCAAATGTAGGTGAGAAACCCTGAAGGGAGAATAAAACCCACATGAAAATCTTTTTCTTATATTACACAAAAAAAAGGACTTCCAAGTGAATATTACACATCTTTAGAAGATTTCATTTAGTAAAGCACCAACCCAACAAGGATAACCCATCCCTAAACACTTTTTTGATATTACTCACAATAAAGGACTCTTATAAATATTACAAATCATATGATAGATTTAATAAATGGATGTATCACTAGATGTATATGTAATCTTACAAAACTAGATTATGAATCCAAGATCAGCTATGACAAATACACCAAATCCTCTTCATGAACTTCTCTCTTCTTCAACTTACTCAAATTCTTCCTCTTTCATGGGCCCATTAGACTTCAATTTCCCTAGCAAACACTGATCCTCAACATTCTTCCTCACTTATTACATTACATCTTATATCTCTCAATCCATAATTCCTTCTTCACTCTTTTTTAACCTCCTCATCTAGGTTTCACTTATACATCTTAATTCACTACTTCAAATAGTCATAGATTACTCAAAACTCTCATGCTTATATACTTAGTCACTTAACCTAATAACACATCTTAGGTTGGACACCAAACTCAAAGATCTGATTAACAACATCATATAAAGTTAAACACAAAATATCCAATTAGATTCAAAAGGTGTCAAGAAATATTTAAAATATCTAAGATCAACTCAAACATGCTCAAAATTGATGCAGAGCAAACAAGCCCAAAATATCATTCATATAACCCCATTTCACAAGAGGGTTAGAAAAGTTCACTTCATTAGCTCATCACCATGGAGGATTTTCAACAAGCCCCAAAAGGCTTCAGAACTAAGTCTAATCACTGCCATAATAAAATCAAATCCAGGCTTACACATCACCTTTCAATCAATCTATTTATTCATAACTCTATCAAGAAGGATCATTTCCTTCCCAAACCAGTTAATTTCATCAACAAGTGATCACTATGCATTACTCAAAACCACAGAAAACACCTCAAATACTTGCCTTCTTCTAGAGCATTGCACAAAGTTTTCTAGAATTTTTTTACTAGGCTAATCAAGGTTGAGTCTATAAGGTCTTAGGAGTATCTGTCTCTGATTTCTCTCTAATCCTCTTATTTCCCTTCTTTGACAGATTTGGCAATCTGGTAGTGTAAAGCCTATGATTAGGCATATATGATCATAAATGGCAAGATAAGGACTAAGGGAGTTCCCAGACTCTTCCCTATTAACTACCAGGACTAGTCACTATCTAAGCCTATCTTCACCGAAGTCCTAGTGTTAGAACTAGTTTCCTTAGTCAGGAAGTTCTTGACTATTTTGAGGTATATGGTTGATTGGAGATAAGATAATATCCCTAGAGGTGTCAAACCTGAATTCTTAGTAACCCACATGTAAACACATTTGTGTAAGGTGAATTTATCAAGTATAACCTAAGTGTAATAATTCATGTCTCTGAATCCATTTTTAGACAAGACTAACTCTATATGATTCTCAAGTTTAGATTCATTTTCATCAAGGCATACATCGTAAGATCAACTGTGCAGATTGGGACCTACCCAGTGAAAGAGATATAGAGAATTCTAGTCCAGAAGTTTCCTCTCAACCCCTCTAATTCATTGGTAAAATTTCAGAGGATCTTAACTCTTTGTCTAAGCCTCTTTTTATCTCTCTTTTTGTGTTTTGGTCTACAAACCCTTACTAGAAGTTCTTTCCACATGGTATTGTCGGCTTCACTACCCTCAAACTAGGGCTTGCTTGATCTCGCGATCGGTACGGTGAAAAATTCATAATAAAGAGTTTTTTGGACACCTCCATTAAGCTATTTATACATTACCTATAAATTTTCACTACACATCTCCAGAGGGTTTCACCTACCTCCTTTGCAAGTATCCACTTTCCTTCAAATAAGCCATTGGTTCTAGTGTTTGAACATTCCTCCAGTTTCAGTACAACTGTCACGTTTCATGATAAATTTCAGGAAGAAACCAATGAAAAATAAAAATTCCTATATAATGGATCTTTAGAGGACTTATTGGAAACCCCATTATTAGGTTCTTAATAGTTGAAATTACCTTTGGAACCTATATGAAAATTTTACAGTTCTCAAGAAGACCTAATTAGGTCTATAACAGTCATAAAAAAGTGCCATTCCTTACAAGACAAGTATACCTACACTGTTGAGATGTTGTGTAGTTCTATAATGGATATCTAAATCTGCGATTAGTTTTGTGGTATCAAGTAATATGAATAAATTATCATTAAAAATCATAATGTATAGGGTTAGTAGCCAATAAACCCTAGTAAGAGAACTATGTGGAAATGCAAATGTATATCTACATAAAAATTATAAAAATCCTATGATAGGATAGATAAGAAGTCATTAGTGCATGAAAAGTTATCTAAGACCTTACACACTTTTTTAAAACAATTAGATCTAAAGAGGTCTATCTAGACCTATCTTGTTTTCTAAGGACAATCCATGGTAATTGAACTAAAGGAATAAGAGGATAGATATGGAGTTAAAAAAGAGCAAGGGTGGCATTGGAAAGGAGATGGATGTTCAAGAAAAATTGAACTATACAGCTGAGTATGGTAATCATTTCATGTTTTTAGACCTATAGTGTTTATACGATTGTAAGGTTGGAAATCATGGTATAAAGCTAATAGTGTGAGTAAGTGTGAAAAATGTGTATAAATATTTAAGTGTGTGAGGATATCCTTAGGCAAGTTGATTTTAATAAGGAAGCACAAGTAATCTAGGTACTCATATAAAGGATTTGTGCTCTTGAGGTAAGTACTCAGCAATAAATCAAGAATTAAGAACAAATTTAAGTATATCACTTGCACGACTATGCCATGTAGTAGCTCATTGGAAAACCATTGGCCTTTAAAACACATCCATGCTTTCTAGACCTCATGAAACATCCATCAATGTAAACCATGCCTCTTTTCCTCTTCAGCAAATTGAGCTTCCCATAAACAAGTTTTAGAAAATCAACTAGTTTGCATCTTTTTTTTAACTTTAAATGCCTCTAAATTCCTTCACTAGGGAAACATTTCATCCTTATTCACTCTCATATATATATATATATATATATATAACATAAACTAATCCAAAACATGATATGTATATATCAATCTTCCAGCCAATGAAATCATATCTTGAACTAGGATAATTGGTCAACTTGTGATCTCAAGCATGGACACTAAGTATACTTGTATAGCTTCACCAAAACATGAAAATTGTCTCATTGGATGTCAAAAACACACCCAAGGCCATTATAATCCTTCACCATTATCATAAGTGCTTAACCACTTTAATTTTCCATCACTACTAAACTTGCCTCAAGACCTCAAAACTAGGTATTCAAAACTAAATTGGTTCACCTATCAAAACATATTATAAAAATAAAAAAACATATCAATAGAAATATAGATTTTGTAACAACTCACACTTTCTTCCAAATCTAAGTGGAATATGTCTAAACAACTCCAACTCTATAACTACTCAAACAGACTTCAAGACCCCATAATTAGGTCTTATCAACAAACATGGTTAACCAATCAAAACTCATCATCAAGAAAAAAAAAAATACATAATTATAAATATCTCTTAATATAATTTCTATAACATCCTACATTTCCTTCCAACTCTAAGTAGAAGGCCTTCAACCAGGTCAATCTCTGTAACTACTCAAAACTACCCTTTTAGGCCTAAAGACAAGTCTTCATAAATAGGGAACACTTTTACCTCTAGAACTCAAATCCTTAAGTGAAACTATCAGGGACATATAGTATAATTCCCAAGCTCTAATTAGTTTTGATTTATTCAATATCTTCAATGGAAAATTTTTCCAAAAATAAAAAATCTTCAGAAACTAGATTTTTTGAGTGGGGCCCACATACTGAAAATATTTATCATACTTTATTTAAAGCTAGAGGATACCTCTACAACCACCAATAATAACATTTACAAACTGAATCAAAATGAACTCAATATAATTAAATTTCTCCAAGTCACTTTTGAACTAGGGTTTTATCAGGGTTCTAAACCACTTTATCTTCTTAATGATCGTTCATAAAAAAAAATGACGATAACATAACCTCATTATTTTTGTAAAATATTCTTAGATTAGTGGAAAAACATACTCAAAAATATCTATGTCCAATGTAAAGTATACAATCCACAACTAGCATAAGAAGGTCAACGTTTTTCACAAAAACACATTCTTGAAACCTGGTTTATTGAAAATGATGTATCTTACAAAATCTTCTTCACTTTGACCTAAAAATTTTCATGAAGCATAATGAAAATATCCACTAAATTTACATACTCACCATATATCTCACTCTCTAGTCATATCAACTTTCTTGTGATTACTTATCCTATCTTAACCTTTTTTCTTCCCAAGAACCATGAAACATCACTATACCTCTGAAAATTGACCTGAAACTCATCATACATGTCATGCACATAATCAACATGATACTATCATGCTTCAAAAAGACTTATCAGCTCCAAAACTCATACATCCATAACATTTTATATGCTCTAGGACTAGGAATATGCCTAGAATGACCTGACTCAAGCCATACATCTCATGAAATGACCATGATGACTCATTATAGACTCATTAACACATGTAACACACCTCTAGGACTATGTATGACCTTATGACATCCTTTCACTAACTTAGAAGAACTCATACCATGACAATACACATATAATCATGCTCCAAAACACTATAGGTCTTCTCCAAACATGACACTACAAATAAACCTTCATGTTTGACCTTTGATTAACACCTCTTGGAGACACATATGACCTCTACATACCATTTTCCATCAATGAAAACAGTAAGAAAGAATGGCCAACAATCTCCCCCTTTGTCATTAATAGAAACCACCTTCAAAAACATTGATGGAAGCATAAGATAGAATAATCCTTCATGACATCATTTCCATGTTTCTGATGCCTCTCCCCCTTTGAAATCTATGAAAAAATATATAATGACAAATAGACATGAAAAATTAAAAAAAACAACATTACACAATGGAAACAATGAATGAATGCAAACATACTTTCTTACAAGGCTGCCCCTTGGACTATACTTGCACTTTCTTGTCTTCAAACAACATATCATGAACCATGGACCTGATGAGATCATCTAAAGAGCCCCCCTACACTAATATTATTCAATTTTGGACTTATTTCATGCTAGACATCACTTTATAGGAATGCACCATGCAAAGAACCATAAATTTTACCTTCAAAGCTTACCAAAACATCATTTAGGACCAATGTACCTAAAACCCAATTTCAATCAAGTTTTGAAATTTTTCTCAATGCTCTAGAAACTCATACACAAGATGAAACAACTCCTTATAGCTCCCCTAGAAACATACTATCTTTCTATAATTGATGATGCAAAAATTAGTACTCATACCTTGATCAAATGCACTAGAGGTGGATTATATGCAATGCCACAATTTAAAGCAATCCTTTGGTATTATCATCCTTGTTCCATTATGTAACACTTACTAGATATTTTACAAGCTCCCTTGCATGAAATTCCTTGGTAAACATTTAATACACTTCCTTACTTACCTCCTTTACACCTTATGCACCTGATTGAAGATTAATACTTACTCCCCTTATTTTAGAAGAACTTCACAAACCTATTTTATTTAAGAACTTGACCAACACCTATTAAAATGTGCTCATACAGTCATTTTACCATCACAATCAGTAACTTAATCTTATTCAAGTCCATAAGTTGTTTCACACACCTCCACATTGTTCTAAAAATATATTATCATGCTAGATACACCAAAGACAACTCAAACACTTTCCTTTTCTATCATGCATGTGAACTCAAACCTGTGCATACATCTTACATTCTTGGAGAAATATTATCAATTAAGTACATGTTACATATCTTAAATAATCAAATCATACCTTTACCTTGTTGGATCAGAAGCAAAACATCTCAGAGCAGTCAATAAATTTCTTAAGAAGGAACATTTCATTTTGTGCATGATGCATAACAACTAGTGTTTTGACCAATCCTGCAACTTAATTCTTTGATCTAGTCATTTAAGAAATTTCTCTCCATGTCTCTTGGTACCTACAAAATCATACTTTACTCCATGTCATTAGCCTTTTGTCAATTGGTGCCCTTATCAAACCTATCTCATAGAGCTCTACCCCCTTAGAACGGATCATCTTAATCAACCAACATTTACCTCATATGAAAGAAAGAATTTTATTCACATAGTTTTTTAATTCACTATAAAGTCAGTATATAAAATTATTGGAGCATAAAAAATACTTGACTTGAGGTTAACTTCTCCTGAGACCATCTTACCTTCTAGTCATAGACAACTATATTCTAGACTTGATAATAAAACCATGAGCATCATTTTCATGATTTTTATCTTACCTTAGGAAAACTTCTTACATCTCAGAGAAGCCTTGTTTCCCTCCCTGAATCCACTTTTCATCTCATATTGTTATTTCACTTGATTTTACATACTTGAACCTTTTAATGATTCACACAGATATAAAACACATATATATATTATGGAGGAAAGGAGATATCTTGATGGATAGTTAATTTCAAGCACTGTTATAGAACCTTCAGGGACCTTCAACTTGAAATTTTTCATCTACCTCTTCACATTTCCATTAATTCTTCATAAAATATTGATCGCTAATCTTAATATCACTTTACATCTTGGAAATTTTAGATTATCCTTCACACCTATAATATCACTACTACACTCACAGTTATAGGAGCTTATAACACTTTCATACCTTCATGAAGTAAACTGAAACATTATTTTTGTTGTCAACCCTTACTATCCTTTACACAAACTTGCATCCTTAATGGAGTTTATTAATAACTTGCAGACCTTTGTACCATTCAATAAAACTAATACCTCTATGAAGATAGAAGATTCCTTCACTTTTTTCAATTCACCTTCAAGATTATCCTTACTACCTCTATTTCAAGATGCTTCATTCAACCATTGCTCTTCCACACAAGCATATACCACACCTTATCTATCTGATGAATTTTACACAATCTGTAAATATATTTTTGACTCAAAAATGATATCTGGACCTCCTTCATGAGAATTTATATCCTTGATGATATCATTTAAACCCTTTTTCATACCTTCAAATAAGATCTAGAAACATACATAGCATGTCATCACCTTCATATTACTAATAAAAGAGCATTATCATACTTGGAGAGCACTATTATGTCACAAGGTCCTCTTTACAAAACTAGCTTTGTTTTTACATCTAGGAAAGAGACATGGAACTCTTAGTGTACTGAAATAATTCTTATAGAATCAACTTCAACCTTTATTCTTAGAATTGAGGTTTCTAATACTCCCCCTAGGATGATTTGATTTCTAGGTACCTATTTCAAACTTTCAAATCTTAATCCACATTCACTATCATGAAAACTTAAAACTTGGCATATAATTTGTATGGTGAATAGTTATTCTATTTTTAGCACATCTACAAACCTTTTCAAGATCATTATTCAAATCCATGAGAAAAATGTTAGAGAAAAACTTTGAAATATTAACTTAGATCTCATTCACTCATGAATGAAAAATTTGGTTTGGGACATAGACTTATTCCACATGATTACAATTTTTCTATATGTAAGATAGAAATAAAAAAATTCATGACATGAACTCCTTACTACTAATAACATCAAGACATGACTTACCACAAAAACTATTCAACACTTAGACAATATAATTAAACTCTAATGCTCCATTTTGTAGAGATAGATGATACATATAACATAACCTTTTTAGTATATGCAACATTAAATTTTTTGAATATAATATGGTACCATATACTCATCCACTTGATTTTGGACTTAATCCTGACTTCATGATGGTAAAATTAGATAAAAACAAAGTGATAAAAAACATCTTATAATTTCATACATGGATTTTTGATTCAACTTCTTGACATAAATGACTTTGAATCAACACACACACACACACACACACACACACACACACACACACACACACACACAAACACCCAAACTTGCAACTATTGTAAGGACTTATACATGCACACATATTAATCTAAAAATTTTATAGATAATCTAAATTCCTTAAAATTTAGAAGAACATCTAATTCGAGAACATGCCTAAAAACATAGGAATAAATTTTCTTGTTTGTAGGTTAAAAATTGTACTTCCCTTAACTTCAAGGTTAAAATTATATATGTATGAAGAGAACTCCACATTCAACACTCTTTTCAAGACATACTTCTTAGGATCTGAATCCCCTTGGGAGTACATATATATCATGAGTTTCATACCCCATTTCTCATGTTACCGTACCAACATGAAAACAAAAATTCAAGACATTTATTCAACCACAACTCAAGAACTCAACTAGAGATGTACACGATCATGAAACTTTTCTTTTGAATTGAAACAAACACTCAACATACTAGAATAATCAAAACTTTGAGACTCATTTTTCCAGTATGCACTGAATTCCTTTGACTGATAGGTATATGAATTTTCAGGATCATCACAACTTGGAAAATTTCTTAACACATATTTTGGATTTGTCCACACTTCTAAGACATGACATGACTCTATCATATTTTAACAAGGGCTCAAAAACATGTTTTTTAGAATTTAACACAACGGAAACCTATAAACCACAAGAACTACTAAATATAAATATCTTATATAGATCATAACTCATACCTTATCACTATTGAAGTGTCAAAACATCATATCTTCTTCATCATTTCATGAAGTAGATACTGAATGTCAATTAGAAACATATGGATTTCCTCAGGTCTTGATTCTTCAACTAATGAAAACATACCTCCTTGATTTGAACTATTTCTTTGAAAAGTATTATTTTTTTAGACTTCATGCTCTACATTTTATATTGATACTCAATTCTCTTGAACTCTTTGGCTTCATAAACATCATTTTTGACCATAGGAACAATATTGACCATCTCAGATTGATTCTTGGTACTTTTTTTCTCTTGAAATCTTTCTTCTCTTTCCCTTTGAATGCTTAAAACTTGTTATTGAATCTTGGAGATTCACCTTGGTGACAATATCTAGTAATGTGTCCCTATTTGTGAAATGTAAAACATACAACACCTTTCCAAATTCTAGGGTCATATACACTAAGGTTCCAACCATAATACTTATCTTTGTGACCATACCCACAATATGTGTAGCATTCACTTTTGAAGAGACTTTCACCCTTCCTAGAAATCTTTATTTTGTAATTTCTAGCTTTGTGACCAAAATCATGACAAATATAGAAATAATCATTGAGAGAAGCACCATACCTATCAACATTATGTTGACTAATAAGATTAGTCCTTCTTAAATCAGTCCTCTTTGTCTCCTTGATTGATTAAGAACTTAGTCTAGATTTGTCATCATTTTTGAATTTCTCTTCTTTAAAACCTAGGTCATTTTAGTCACTAGAAACCCTTTAATTCTATAAGATATCACCAAGAGATTCAAATCTCTTCTCCAACCTACAATACATATTGAATCTACTGGATGCATCTTCTAAATTATATTTTAGGGCTTTCAAATTTTTTTCATAGCTGAAACAAGCTTCTTATTTTTCCTTTAGGGATTTAGACACTATCTCAACTTATGATTCTAAAACCTTAATGAATTGACCATGCTCTATCTCCATGAAATTGATTTGATCTTGAGGAATATAAATAAAGTACTCTATAAATTCATACTTCTTCCTAAAAGCAACTTCAACATCTAGAGACTTACCCATTATTTGTGCTTCAAGAGGATCTCCTTCAAGTTTTCAAACTTTCTTCATAAGGACCAACTCTGATACTAGTTGTTGGAAGCACAATGGATATAGGAGGTGAATTAGTCCCTCAAAAATTTTAATTCAATTACCATGTACTAATATTCATAATTCAATGATCCATTCATCATACATAACCATACACGAGCATATTAGATGTGTTTTAACCATTCTCAAGATCATAACATAAGAGAGATTACACAAGACACCAAATATAAGTGGGAAATTGTACGCACCAAAAATTTCATGTGCTACATTGTTGGAAAACTATTACAAAATTCCCCAATGATGATTTAGGTCCTTTTAAGAAGGTGTTCAAGCTCTAATTTCCATTCACAGTGTATATTTTCCTAGACATCTTTACTTAGCCTTCTTGTTCTTTTTCCAGCTTCTTGGCTCTTTCTATGCATGTGTTGGCCTTTAGTGTCAGGACCTCTGTCCTTCCTGGGTGGTGGTTATGAAACCATCACCTAAAACAGGGATGCGACCCTGAAACTGCTGCCCTACATAGGGCAGGGGTCCTGCCTGTTTTTTCCAGATTCCGTCACGTGTGTTTTGACATGTGATGGTTCACTTAATTTCACTTTTAACATGCATCTATGATCCAAATTATTAAAAATTAGCCTTGATTGCTTAGTTCTCTTTCCTCCTATTTTAAAATATATTTAGTTAGTTAGAACTACTTCTTTTTTCCTTTTGCATGAAGGCACCTCCCATCCTCCATTCCTATATATTCCATGCTTGTATTCAAGAAAAAGGGCCTAATAATTTTTGTGTATCTTGCATTGTATTTCTATCACAATCTTGCTAGGAATTGCATAGCCAAACTTATATCTCTTGTGCTATCTCTCTTCTACTTGCATTGCATACAAATTGACATCAAGTTGCCATTACTCAATCACCATCTTACTACTGATTTTCCTACATTCCCAATCCCTTGGACTCACATGAACACTCAGAGAAATAAGGGAACATACTGAGGGGACAAATACAGATATAACCAAATTTTCCAAATCTCTTTCTTGTCTAGGTTGGAATAGCGTTTTTGTTTACTTTTTTTGTTAAATTTTCAATTTCAAACCATTGGTTTCAATTACATATCAAATAGAGTAGAAATCAATTTCTTTTCATTTGCAAGTAATTAGTTAATTTCCAAGAGGGTTTGAATATTTCATAACAATCCTCGGTGATGGATCCTCTTCTTCCAATCCCCGTGGATCTGAAGGAGAGAATATCTGTAGGAGGTTTTCTACACAATATAGATCATTTAGAAAATTTCTTGTTTTAAGTTAGTTTAGTTTCTATACACTCAACATGGTTCAATAACCACATCGGGTTATCTCTCTTGTTTAGTTTTAGTTTAAAAGTATTTCAATTATTTAGAATAGAAGCAAATTTTTGTTTTTGATAGTAATATTTCAGTTTTGTGACTTATTTAGATTAGTTTCCTTTTAGCAATAGCATAGATTGTTAATTTCATGTAGTTTACATGGACACTTCAAACTAGTTTAACACTTAGATCCAAGATTAGGAAAACAAACCATAGGGAATTACGCTACTCATTCATAGCCTCTAAATATCCCATTTGCTAACTCAGCTACCAGAAGATCACACTACTAGATCTTAGTCACTGATCCTCCTATAATTGGCCACACACACATTCAACATCAACTACTTCAGAATGACCTCAGGGGGTCGAGTGCAGTTGAAGATCACATGTTCATTTTCATCCATAAAAATTGGTGAACCTAACGTGAAGGATTAATTACTTCTTGTTTCCTTTATTGCTATTACCTCACCTCTCCATTTCTTCCCTTATTTTAGTAGGTATTTTATACTTTCTAAAATATGTCTGGAAGATATTTTGGTGGGCCATTTGGATCTGATAGATATTACACCAACATGAAACCACAACAATCCCCTTCTCTTTCAAGGTGGGGTGAAAATTACACAAGCAACACCCTAATCTCCCCTAGTTACATTTCAAACCCCATCAGATATGTAAGGATGGAGGAGGTTGATCAACTGTTAGACATGCAATATAGTCATCCTAATGCAAACCATGTTGTTATCACAAATGGAACAAGTTCTTACCATTGGGTCTTGTCAAGACCTCACATTGGCATGCAATCAACAAAAGATGATATATTTATACGAATAAATAATCCTCTTCATCAAATAGATGAGTATTTGGGTAGAATGAAGGATTCAACCTATGAGATTTTGAATGCATATCCTAAGATTATTTCTTCCGAGGAAGACAAGAATTATAAAACTGAATAATTCATAAAAGGGTGTCATGGCCCTACTCAATCAAATCCTATGCCACATGCATCCCAACAAGGGACTCAATATTCTCCCAACGATCTAATTTCTACTTTAGTGGGAAGGATTCAAACACTAGAAAGTTCCCAAACTTCACAACCAACACATGCATTAGGACAGAACACATGGTATCTAGTTGACAATAAAGGACACATCCTTCCCAATGAATAACCAACGAAATATCCGGTACAACAAGGTAATCAGACTCATTCAAATCTAGGTGATATTCTCACAGGGTTAGAAACATTATGGATGGGTCCTTATCCTTCTCAATCTTATCCTATGCAAGGGATTTCTGGAAGTGTGTCCTTGAATACCACCACAACATGTAATCTGAAGTTCCCTATTTTTACACCTACTAGTCCATATCCTGGTACTATTCAACCTTACATGTATATGTATTCAAAAAATCCCTAGATGGACCCATATACCATTCCTTCTCCCTACATAGCATATCAAGGGACCCCATACATTCCCATCAATTCTTATAATGCAGCTTATCCAACTCCTCCTCCTCCACATCCTTATCAAGGATATTCAATGGTGGAATCTTACACAATGGGTACATATGCTAAGTACTTAAAGGAGCCTCTTGAATTCACCATACATGATTTCATGCTTCCATGCCCATTCTCAGATCTTCTAAAAATTTAAGGGAAAAGGATACCCAAATGCTCATATCAAGGCCTATGTTACTACTATCAGGGAATTGCTTCCTTGGGATGTTGTAGTGGCTAAAATATTTCTAAATACTCTCGAAGGAATCACATTGGATTGGTATTACCTTATTCTAGAATCTTTTATACATTCCTTTAAATAGCTTGTTTCTGAGTTCATCAAAGCATTTCACATGAACAAGTTGTTGCGTAAAGGGATTAGGGAGTTCTTACATATTAGACAAGAGAAAAATGAATCTTCCACCCATTTCATCCAGAGATGGTTCTAATTTCTATATTCCTTTGTAAGTGTGCCCAATATGTACTAGATGGAACTTTGTGACCTTTTCCTTCACTCACTCAATCGAGAGACTAGGGAGGAAGTCCAAAAGTTTCCTTTCCATAGTTTTGAGGAAGTATTAGAAGGTGTGATTTGGATTGACCAAGCCACTATTGATAGTGGGTGTAAGGTTTATGGTCCCAATGGGAAATTGGTATCCCCAAAGAAAAATAATGCAAGTTATTAAAACAATGGTGCCAAAAATCAAGGACCTAAGGGTGTGAATCATAATCATGGTTCTACCATGAATAATGTCATTGATCAAGTCAAGAATGTTAGTTTCCCAAACAATAAAAACAATAACAATAACAACGACTCGGGAAATCAAATAGGCCCCAACACTGTGTCTTTTGTCAACACCATTGATGTAAATCATTCATTGCATAAACAAAATCAAACCCAAGGTCTGAATCATTATAAAAACTCTGGCCAAAGGGCAATGAATCATGGTTATAACAATCAATTTCAAAATTACAACCGAAATTATAATAAAAAACAACAAGAATCTTATAAAATGCCAAGAGATTACAACCCTAACCTATATTTTGATTTCCATAAGGTTTGAGGTCATTATGATAAGACTTTCTATGATTGTAACAAGTTTTTGTAAAGAATTCCTCAAAACCAAAGGAATATCTTTCTAGACATGTTCCTAGCAAATCCTGAAACAAACTCATTGCCTAGTCATATTGGACCTGCCATACCTCAAAATACGAACCCTACACATCTTGGGGATTCCCAAGAGAATCCTCAAAATATAAACAAGGGTATTCTTATAGGAAATAATTACCATGAAGCCTCAACTTTTGACAACTCTCGGGTTGCTCCTAACCTTGGTTCAAATGCTAATATAAAAATCTTGGGATTAGTTGAGCTAGAATTTGAACCAAAAATTAGTGCAACAACTCAAACGAAGGAGTACATTTCAAAACCCCTACCCACTATTTCCTTCCCACAAGATGATATTCCTACAATCATAAAACCAGTAGGAGCCTATGATTTAATATCATATTTGAACAAGACATCTTCTCACATTTCGTTTCTAGATTTTTTGAGGAATTTACCTACGCATCATTCTACATTGCTTAATGCACTAGGTCTTGGTCATCTAATTCATGTTATGTCACCTCATAACACTAAAATAATTCATATTGAATTTGACATTCATCCTTTGGGACATAATGATAGGGATATTAGGTTTTTTTTCAATATAGATAAGATGCCATGTGACCCTGAAATTACCCAAAGAGGTGATCCTGACTTATTTTTACAAGTCTAGGTTTATAACATTTTGATTAAGAGAGCCATGATTACCGACTTGGCTGCTGTAAATGTGGTCACCTTATCTTTCTTGTAAAATTTGGGATGTTGAGAGACATATTTTTCCTCTACAAGAAACACGTTATGGGGGTACGAAAATCTTAAAGTGACCTCAATTGGAACCATAGTTCTTCCAGTCATGCTTGGTCCAAAAACCATCCTATGAGTTTTACATTATCAATAGGGAAACAAGTTATACCATGATCCTCAAGAGACCCTTGATTTATTGAATGAAGTCTATCCCTTCTAACATGTTCCAAGAGATTAGATTCCTCCATTTGGGGAAGGTCTTCATCACTCAAGGGGATCCTAAGCCCTTAGATATACACTTAGAAAAACTTAAGAAGAAGAAAGGAGTTCATACGGAGTATGAACTTCCTGCGAATCAATTGAACAAGCCACCTCCATCAAAAGAGTTGGCCCCAATCACCCCAAGCATACTGAAGGGTGAAGTCAGTGACCCAAAAACATTTGAGGTGGTAATAATAGATAAGGGTAAATCAATATCTGTAGATGTAGTGTCCACTAAAACCAAAACATAAATCATGAAACTCTTAGAGAGTGAAGATCTAATCTTCCTACCATTTTAACCACAAGGGATGGGTATTCTTCTTGGTTTAGCATCTCTTCCATCCAATGACTTAGGTATAGGTGTAAACATGATATAATTAACAAACTAAGAAGGAAAAATTGAGATTTAAATGACTCCCATCGAAGCCATCTTTGAGGGTTGTTCTATTCTAAACCCTAGTTTCAACCCATGTGCATTTGAAAATAATATTTCCATATCCATGGAGCAAGGCCTCATCATTCAAAAAGTGTCACAAGTAAACAAAACGCTCTATATAGGAAATAAGGCTGAGCATCATAGTCATGCTCACCCACACACCATCTCTCGAGAACATGATAAAGAGGTGTACGAATGCCTCTTTGAGACAAATTATTTTAATGATTGGAAATATACACTTCTGGGTAAGGGTTTTAAGTTTAAACCCAGAATGGTAGGCCCTTTTCAAGAGAACGAAAATTTTGAGGATAATGGTTCTCCACTGTGTACTTTTAGGGGTGAAGAATTCGATATTCATCAACTTTATTCACCTTAGGTATCATGACATGTAGTTTTACCTACATTTCCACATGTACATTACTACATTCACATTGCATTTTCATTTGTCAGTTCATTTCATAAAATTTTTGAACAAGGGACTTATTCTTATAGAAATTCCTAAAAAATTCTCAAAACATTGGTAAAACATTCAAATCATGTCTCTTCAAATCTTCACAGTATCATCAATTATTTCTAAATCATTTCATTGATCCAAATAAGATAAGACAAAGCTTTGAAAGTAACCACACAAAGGCCTGCATAATTGGCTCTACTTATAGTCTCTTTCTAGGTTAGGTGTCTTTTCCTATAGTCTGTTCTAGAAGATTCATGGTGTCACATCTATCCCATAAACATATCTTTGGAAATAATACCATTTTAGACATTTTTCCTAGATAAATAAGTAAAATTCAAATCCTCAGAAACTTTTATTTTACACATTTCTTTTCCCTACCAACCTTTGGTGTTGAGCTTGTGTCTCTTACCAGTGATGTAGGGTTGGGAAAGGAGAGAAGTTCCCTTACTCATCTATGCCTTGTCCATGGTGATGATCCCATAATTCCTACTGGTATCATGGGGAAAGGTGTAGGGGGTCTCTTAGAAAAACTTGAAAGTTAGAAGAAGTTCATTCAAATATTCTAAAATCATAAGTAAAAAAAAAATCAGTTAGATGTCCAAAATTCTAAAAGAGTTTAAAGCCTCAAAACCAATTTTTTCAACCAAGTGGCCATCTACGGATATAAGTCTAGATAAAAATGAAAGCATGTCATTCTAAACTATGAAGTAACTTGAGTAGGGTAAGGTTGTAGTGTCTCAATTTGGTTCTATCAAGACATTTTCTTTCTCTCATCATCACCATTCATCAAACTTTCATAACATGCACTTTTTTGGCTCTTGGTGTTGAGCCCTTGCATCCTACATTTACTTATTATATCACTCTTTCGCAACATTTTTCCAAAACAATACAAAGTACAATAAGTTGATTAGAGAAACTAAATTTCAACATCACAATGTGATTTCCTTATCATATATCAACATTATAAAATACAAAATAAATCATTTTGTTAGCATTCATATCCACTGCATACATTCTGAAAAGCATAGAAAAGTGGAAATTATAAACAACTAAGAGTACACATGTGAATCAAGTCATATATGGAATTCAAATCTATGAAAGGAATAATCGAGCCAAAAAGAGATATCTGTACATATCATAGTGTGTCATAGTTTTGTACAATGCCATCGGACACTAGATACATTCGAAATGCTCGCAATGAGCATGAAATACAAAAACATCATATATGCCTCATAAAATGGAGACTAAGCTATAAAGGCACTCTACCTATTCACCTGTTTGATGCCCCTTATGACCACTCTAGTTAGTAATTTCTTAGGAGTTCTTCTTAAAAGCATCCAAACAACAATGGGCCAATACTAACACAAAATACCATTCCCAAATCCATTATGATTCAACCATACTCAAAAACAAAAATGATCAACATGGGCATAGAGCTCAAAAATCACCAATTCGATATGCGCAAATGAATTTGGAAATGAGTTTGTTTATATATATATATATATATATATATATATATATATATAGATATATATATATATATATATGTTGTCATAAATTCATTTTGATTACATATGTTCATAGGCTAGAGCACTGGCGTAGGTATATTTCTACATCCCCACACAGATGGTAAATCCTCTTTTCATTTTAATTTAGTATTTATTTTTTGATATTTTATCTATCTAAACTTGAGTCTTATTTTTTTTACAAGTAGGAGGAGTTTAGACAGTGACTGATGAGGCCATAAATTGGCCATAAATTACCATTATTTTGTCCTTACAAGTTACTTTTGAAAGTGGATTTAAATGTAATTTAGGAACTTATAGTTTTCTTAAGATAGAATATATGATATATATCTTGTCTATTCTTTAGAAATATTTTGCTATCTATTTTTTGGACTAATCCTATTGATTATTTAGGAAAAAATGAAAAGTCTTGTGTATACAGAACATAAAGGAAAGATAATGCTAGCATTGGAAAAAGTGGAATTGATCATGGATGGTATATCTAAACTCAAATCTGATTTCATATTCAGATTTGTCTCAAAAAATTATGCAAGTCCAAAACAAGTATCATCTCAATCTGAGATCGTATGTAAAATTTATAGTTGTTTTAAGTGCTTTCCAAAACTCACAGAGTTAGTTTCGAAACTCACAAGTTTACTTCCAGAACTCGCAGGTTTAGTTTAGGAACTCACAAAGTTAGTTTTGGAACTCACAGGTTTAGTTCTGGAACTCCCATCAAATGGGGAGTGTGAATAATTAGAGAGTCAAATAAAAAATATGAGAGAGGTTTTTGATCATAGCAATTTTTTTTAACATAAACCTCATTTAGATTTTAAAAAGGTTTTACGAATGAAGATAAATCTAAGATTCAGTGAGCTATAGTCTGAGGAAAATTGTATTAGAATAGGAATAAAAGTTCCATAAACAAAAACATAAAAGTCAAATGAAAAATATGAGATTGGTTTTTCTTCATAGCAATATGTTTAACAAAAAAATCATTCATATTTGTTACATATTTTACCAATGAAGAGAGATCTAACTTTTAGTGAGTTGCATTCCGAGGAAAAGTGTATCATACAAGCGCTAAAAATTCCATAAATAGTAACAAAAAATCTGAGAGAAGTTTTTGTTCATAGCAATGTGTTTAACAAAAAACTCATTTAGATTTGCAACAGGTTTTACCAATGAATATAAATATAAATTTTAGTGAACTGCAGTATGAGAAAAAAACATATCAGACAAGCATCAAAAGTTTTAAAATAAAAAACAACAAAGTCAAATGGAAAATCTGGGAAAGGTATTTGGTTAAAATCATATTTTGAGGAAAAACCTCCTTCCAATAATGTAGGATAATAAAATCATTATAATTCTTGTTACTGAAAAGCAAGGAGAAGATTTGGGAGAAAATCTTCCTAAAATAAATGAGATAACACTTTGACTCCAATAATATATCTCTCTCCATATTTTTTGGAGATAGAGATCTTAGTTTTTAGGATTAAAATAAAGATACAATCATATTGTATCTCCCAAAATAAGGAGTTGGTTGGACACATAAATTATAAATGCAACCTTTCACACTCAGATATGTAATATTTTTTTACCAAGAAAGGAATTTGTTCTTTTCTCTCCAATATTTTATAGTTTTGAGTTAAGATCTCAAAGCATGATTTAAATCCTTTTCTAAGGAATGAGCTAGCCACTCATTCTAAGGAAGATGGATCTGTATATTTGTGATTTTATTTTGTAATAATTTGTGTTTATTTATTTTTTGTAATTATCATCTTGTTGTGTTTTTATTCTTTTTATATTGTAACATTTAGTCTGTTGTAAACCTGTAGGTGTTTCATTTAATTTTTATTATTTCCAATTCAACAATTTCAATTTATGGAAGTGAGTTTTATTCTTGCAAGTGTGATTTCCTTTATGCAAGTGTGTTTACATTTCTGCAAGTGTGCATTTAAATTTCCATATGTGTGATTTCTATTTATGAAAGTTTAGATTGTGTTTAAGGGAGATGCTTTCCAAGATCTTCTTCTCTTAATGCATACAACCTTCCGACACCAACCCAGATTGACATTATTAATGGTGAGGATTGACAACCCTCATCATTTTTGTGTTGTTTCAAGGGACATGGTGTTATTAGGAGATTCAGAGTTCTCTAAAAGAATATTCTAGTGACAGTAGAATACATTTTAGTAAAATTATGTAATAGAAAGTATTTGGTAAGTAGTTTCTTTAGACTTTTATTTTCTACAAGTAGATTAAAATTTCATTTCTACAATTAGGAATATTATATTGTAAATATTTATCTCCCAAAAAAATAACTCTGTGTATAAAAAAATGATTGTGATGTTTGATCAAGAAGGTATAATGGTATGAACAAAGAATTCAGATATGGTAATGGTAGAATATGATATTGAATCTGGAAGTAGATCCAATTGATGAAATATCATATGTCATTCTTGATAACCACCACCATTTCCCCTTGTATAAACTAATAACTTAGTGATCTTACTACACATAACCTTAGTCAAAAATTGGCTTATCCAATTTGTAATAATGAAGTGGTAGCATTTCTAATTAAATTCATCCATATTCAGGGATTTCATTAGAGCCAAAATAAAAACTCACTCATAATAAATCCATCAATCCAAATTGTTTTTTCATCACATAATAAAATTCAATCCCTGAACCATATCCATTAGAAAAATTTGTTTTCATGTCTTTCAATTTCTTCATTTTTGTATATGATTGTATAAAATGAAAAAAAAAATATTATGAATACCAAGGAAAGCACCTTTTTTTGTGCTAACATCCACAGGAATTTCCAAAGTTTTTCTTGGTACCAACATGTAAATTTTTATGCACCAACAATATCACCCAAAGAGAAGTTTGGATGGACCCACAGATACATAACACAATCCATCTCTTGATATCACTAGTTTGGGATCTGAAGATTACTATGGTGATTCTGATTCGAGTTGGGATTTCAAGACCTAGAAATTGTCTACACAATTTTTGGAAATCTTCTTGGAGTTACCAAGTATGCAAAAAGGTTTTTATGAGATCTCATACATTGCTTCCTAGTTCACACAAGTTTTACTTTGATGAATATATTCTGATGATGGATCAAATTTTCTCTAATCCTTCTCATGCTATCATTTGTAAAAATAAAAATAAAATTAAAAAATAAAAATAAAAATCAGAAAGCTTTAATTGGAAAATGAGTTTACTAGCCAATCAAAGGCCACAAAAAATTTAAAAAGCTTTGATTGGAAAACCAACTTGTTGGCCAATAAAAACCAAAAAATAAAAATAAAATAAAAAAATATTTGATTAAAAAACTAGCTTGCATGCCAATCAAAGGAAAAAGAAAAGAAAAAAACCAACTTTGATTAGAAAACCAAATTGCTGGCCAATTAAAGACAAAATAGAGGGGGAGGATATTCTTCAAAGGCAATCAACGGTTACGTAGTGGCTTTCTTCTTAGAATTATTTGAACATGTTAACAATAGGATGACAAGGAAGACTAGAGGTATGATCAAGTTATTTGGTTATATTATTTTATTTTCAAGCTTTCTTGTAAGTTTTTTTATTACAGCTAGATCCACTTTTAAGATCTCCAAGAAAGGAAAGATAAAATTTATATCTCCCCTACTTATATGAAAAAATATGTGCACCTCTTTGCAATCAAACTTTTTGAGTCTAATTTATGGGCATCCATGAATAAACAACATGCATGAGGACATGCATGAGCTTAAGTGTGGGAGAGAAGGAGAAGCACTAGGTATGCATTTTGATTTTAGATATGAGAAATAGCAGAAGGAGATCCATACAAGAACCTGCTATAAAAGGAAGGAAATAAAAAAAAGTAGGAGTTCCACAAGAGAACCTACTATAAAATAAAGGAGATCAAAAGTAGCAGAAGAAGCTCCACACAAGAACCTATTGTAAAATAAAGGAGATCAAAAGTAGTAGAAGGATACCCACACAAGAACCTTTTATACAAGAAATAAAATAAAAAACAACAGAATAATATCTACACAAAGAACATGTTGTACAAGAAAGAAAATTAAAAATAGCAGCAGGAGATCTGCACAATAACCTGTTGTACAAGAAAGAAAATAAAAAATAACAGAAGAAGATCCACACAAGAACTTTTTGTACAAGAAAGAAAATAAAAAACAATAGAAGGAGATCCACACAAGAACCTGTTACAAAAGAAAGGAAATTAAAAATAGCAGAAGAAGATCCATAAGAACCTATCTTTGAACTATATATGGAATGCATACATACATAAGATCAATGCGGAGAATACTCTTAGAAGAGGAGATAATAATATAATAAATGAGGAGATGCATAATATTAAGTATGAGGTAATGATGAATCCATAAATTACCATTATTTTTTCCTTCTAAGTTACCTTTGAAAATGGATTTAAATGTAATCTAAGAACTGATAGTTTGATTAAGATAGAATATAAGATATATATCTTGTTTATTCTTTAGAAATCTTTTGTTATCTATTTTTTTGACTAATATTATTGATTATTTAAAAAATATGCAAAGTATTGTGTATGCAGGCCATAAAGGAAAGATAATGCTAGTATTGGGAAAATTAGAATTGATCATAGATGGTATATCTAAACTCAAATCTGATTTCATATTCAAATTTCTCTCGACCAATTATGCAAGTTCAAAAAAAGAATCATCTTAATCTGAGATTGTATGCAAAAGTTATATATTTTTAAAGTTAGTTCTAGAGCTTGTAGGTTTAGTTCTGGAACTCGCAGAGTTAGTTCTAGAACTCATAGGTTTAGTTCCAGAACTCACAGATTTAGTTCCAAAACTCACAGTTTTAGTTCTAGAACTTACATCAAATGTGTACTATGAATAATTAGAGATTCGAATGGAAAATTTGAGCAAGATTTTTATTCATAGCAATTTTTTTAACATAAACCTCATTCAAATTTTCTACAGGTTTTATGAATGAAGAGAAATCTAACTTTCAGTGAGCTGAAGTCTGAGGAAAAGTGTATCAGATGAGCACTAAAAGTTCCATAAATAGAAATAAAAAATTCAAATAGAAAATATGAGAGATGTTTTTGCTCATAGAAATGTTTTTAATAAAAATCTCATTTAGATTTTCTACAGGTTTTACCAATGAAGAGAGATCTAACTTTTAGTGAGCTACAGTCCGAGGAAGAGTGTATCATACGAGCGTTAAAAGTTCCATAAAAAGAAACAAAAAATATGAGAGAGGTTTTTGCTCATAGAAATGTGTCTAACAAAAACCTCATTCAAATTTGCAATAGGTTTTACCAATGAATATAAATCTAACTTTTAGTGAACTGCAATTTGAGGAAAAAGTGTATCAGAGAAGTGTCAAAAGTTCCAAAATCAAAACTAGCAAAGTCAAATGGAAAATCTAGGAAAGGTATTTGGTCAAAGTCGTATTTTGAGGAAAAACCTCCTTCCAATAATGTATAAGAATAAAATCATTATGATTCTTGTTACCAAAAAGTAAGGAGAATATTTTGGAGCAAATCTTCCTAAAATAAATGAGATAAGACTTTGAATCCAATAATATATCTCTCTCCATATTTTTTGCAGATGGAGATCTTAGTTGTTAGGATTAGAATAAAGATATGATCATATTGTATCTCCCAAAGTAAGGAGTTGGTTGGATGCATAAATTATACATACAACCTTCCACACTCAGATATGTAATTTTTTACAAAGAAATGAATATATGTTCTTTTCTATCCAATATTTTACAGTTTTGAGTTAAGACCTCGAAGCATGATTTAAATCCTCTTCCAAGGAATGAGCTGGCCAATCATTCTAAGGAAGATAGATCTGTATATTTGTGATTCTATTTTTAATAATTTGTGTTTATTTATTTTTCTGTAATTATCATCTTGTTTTGTTGTTCTTCTCTTTGTATTGTAGCATTCAATCTATTATAAACCTTCAGGTGTTTCATTTAATTTTTCTTATTTCCAGTTCAACAATTTCAATTTATGCAAATGTGTTTTATTCCTGCAAGTGTGATTTACTTTATGCTAGTGTGTTTACATTTCTACAAGTGTGCATTTAAATTTCTACATGTGTGCTTTCAATTTATGCAAGTTTGGATTGTGTTTAAGGGATCTGCTTTCCAAGATCTTATTCTCTTAATGCATACATCCTTCAAACACCAACCCAGATTGACATTATTAATGGCGAGGATTGATGACCCTCATCAGTGACATTCAGACACACCAGCGTGTCAGATATAGCTTCTAACTCCATATTTCGGGAACACCATACTTGGACTCTATGTTTTATGCCTTTTCATGGCCAAGATGCTTCTCCGAGGGGGAAATATGTATGCACCCAAAATTACATGTGATACAGTGTCAAAACACAGTTATAAAAGTCCCCAATGATGATTTAGGTTCTATCAAGAAGATGTTCGAGCTCCAATTTCCAATTGTAGTGTACATTTTTTTCCTAAACATATTTACGTAGGCTTCCCATGCTTTTTCTAGCTTCAACCTCTTTCTACGCATGTGCTGGAATTTAGTGCCATGACTGCCACCCTGTCTTGGTGGCAGTTCTGAAACCGTCACCCAAAATAGGGCAACGGTCTTGAAACTGCCACCCTACATAGGGTGTTGGTATTGCCCATTTTTTCTAAATTCCCTCACATGTGTTTTGACATGTGACGGTTCACTTAATTTCACTTTTAGCATGCATCCGTGAGACAAATTGTCTAAAATTAGCCTTGATTAATTTTTTCTCCTTCCTCCTATTTTAAAATAGATTTAATTAGTTAGAACTACTTCTTCTTGCATTTTGCATGAAGGCATCTCCCATCCACCATTCCTATATATTCCATGCTTGTATTCAATAAAAATGGTCTGAGAATTATTTTGTATCTTGCATTGTATTGCTGCCACAATCTTGCTAGGAATTGCATAGCCAAGTTCAGACATCTTGTGTTATCTCTATTCTACTTACATTACATCCAGACTGCCATCAAGATCCTATTGCTCAAATGCCATCCTCCTCATGTTGTTCTTGTATTCCTAATCCCTTGGAATCACATGAAAACTCCAAGAAAGAAAGGAACATATTAAAGGGACAAATACAGATACAACAAGATTTTCCAAAGCTCTTTCTTGTCTAGGTTGGAATAGCATGTTTGTTTGCTTTGTTTGTTAAATTGTCAATTTCAAACCACTAGTTTCAATTACATATCAAATAGAGGAGAAATCAATTTATTTTCATTTACAAGTAATTAGTCGATTTCCAAGAGGGTTTGAATATTTCATAGAAATCCCCGATGATGGATCCTCTTCTTCCCATCCCTGTGGATCTGTAGGAGGTTGTCTACACATCATAGATCATTTGGAAAATTTCTTGTTTTAAGTTAGTTTAGTTTCCATACACCCAGCATAGGTGAATAATCACACTGGGTTATCTCGTTTGTTTAGTTTTAGTGTAGAAGTATTTTAATTATTTAGAATAGAAGACATTTTTTGTTTGTGATTGTAATATTTTAATTTTGTGACTTGTTTAGATTATTTTCCTTTCAGCAGTAGCATAGATTATTAATTTCATTTAATTTACATTAACACCTCAAACTAGTTTAACACTTAGATCCAAGATTAGGAAAACAAACCATAGGGAATTTACGCTACTCATTCATAGCCTCTAAATCTCCCCTTTTCCAACTCAGCTACCGGGAGATCATCTTGGTCACTAATCCCCCTATAGTTTTCCACACACACATTTAATATCAGCTTCTCCGACATGACCTTGGGGGGTCGAGTGCGGTTAAAGATCACATGTTCATTTTCTTCTATACATAAACCCTCATGGAAAATAAAATCCACTGACAAAAATTGATTATATAACAAAAAATAAGGACTCAAGTGAATATTACACATTACAAGAGATTTCTTTAGTGAGGCACAAAAACCATAAGGAACACCAACCCCTAAACCCTAGTTGATTTACTCACAACAAGAGACTCCTTCGGATATGACTCATCAAAATATATTTTACAAAATAATTAGCACTAAAAATATGTTGTCACCACAACTAGTTGTGATCTAAGTTCATCTAAAAAATATATCAAACCCTCATCAACTTCTCTGTCCTTCAAATCACTTTATTCTTAATCTTTCATGGACTTATTTAGCTTAAAACCCTTACACACATGTTCTTCATCATTATTCATAATTTTTCACAAATCCTCATATATCTCTTAATTCTCGTTATCTTCTTTCACTTCCTCATCTAGGTCACACTTTTCCGTCTTAATTCATTAGTTAAAATTTGAACCAAAGAACTCACTTTATATCCTTCTCATTTCAAAAACATTATATAGGTCAGTCCTAACCCAAGATCTTAACTAATAAAATTTTAAAACAAAACATTACATTCATTAAAATTCATAAGATCGACCCACGTAGGTCATCCATGCACCAAGACAACCAAACAAGCAAAAAAAGACTCGAAACCCCATCACCTAGCTCATTAAATACCTCAAAACTCATCACAATGATTAGTTAAACATCAAAAGGCTTAAAACATGTCAAATATACCATAAAAACATCATCTATTCTCTCACATTAGCTTTCACTAATAATTTTGTTCATAACTCTATTAAGAAGGATAATTTCCTTCACAAAACATCTACTTCCGGGAACAAGTCTTCACCAAAAAATGCTCAAGATCACACCAAAAAACCTCAACTATAATATTTAACCACTCATTATAAATCCACAAAATTTATAACACATACATTATTTCTATAACTCATGAAACATACATCAATGCAAACCACCCTCTTTTCCTCTTCACCAAACTAAGATGGCCAGAAAGTAGTTTTGGAAAACCAACTAATTTACACCATTTATATTAATTTCAAGAGCTATAAATATATTCAATATGGATAAATTTCATCCCTCTTCACTCTCCAATCGATACCAAGCATCATATAATCCAAAACATGAGACTTATCAATAAATCTTCCAGCCAAAGCAATCTTGTCTTAAACAAGTCAAACTGGGTCAACTTGTGACCTCAACCATGGAAACTTTGTACACTTTAATATATTCACCAAAACCTTAAACATGTCTCATTGGATGTAAAACACACCCTCAAGTCCATTATACTCCTTGACCATGCTCATAAGTGTTGAATCACTTCCATTTACTAACACTACTAAATTGGCTTCAAGAACTTAAAAATAGGTCTTCAAAATTGAGCTTGTTCACCTGTAAAAAATATCATAAAGAGAAAAATAAAATATCAATATAAATTTATCTAAATATAATTTCTTGAAAAAATCACATTTTCTTCAAACTCTAAGTGGAAGATCTCCAAAAAAGTTTAACTCTACAACTGCTGAAATAAACTTCAAGACCACATAATTAGGTATTACAAACAAAGATGGTTATCCTATTAAAAATCCTCACAAAGATACAAAAATTAACTAATTATAAACCTCTTTGAATCTTATTTCCACAAAATATTACATTTCCTTCCAACTCCAAGTGGAATGCTTTCAACCAGGTCAATCTCTGTTACTGCTCAAAACTACGCTTTTAGGCCCAAAGACCAGTCTTTATAAATAGGGGAAAAAATTCCATCTAGGACTTCAAAAATGATCTGAAACTATCACATAAAAATAGTATGATTCCCAAGATCCAATCAATGTTCATTTATTCAATACCTTCAATGGACAACTTCACTACAAACTAAAAATCTTTAGAAACTAGTCTTTTTGAGTGGGGACCACATACTATCTCAAATTTTATCATACCTTTCTGTAAATATGGATGAGTTCTCTACAACCTCAAATCATTACATTTTCAAAAGGAATTAAAAAAATCTCAATAAAATCAACTTTCTTCAAGTCAATTTTGAACTAGGGGTTGACTAGGGTTTCAAACCACTTTATCTTCTTAACAAACTTTGATAAAAATATGAAGATCAAACCAACTCATTCATTTTTTAAAATGTTATTATCTCATTATAAAAATATCTATATCCCATGCAAATTATTAAGTCCAAAATGATCATCAAAAGGTCAAGTTTTAGCAAAAAAACACACTCTAGAAAACCCACTTTTATCAAAATTGATGTATCTTGAAAAATATTATTCAATTTGACCTTAAAATTGTCATGAAGCATCGTGATAACATCATATAATTTTCCATAATCACTGTGTGAATCAAATATTCCACTAAATCTCTAGCCATAGTGCCTTACCTATGTTTATTTAGCCTATATTTGCTAGGTTAAATATTATTCACCTATATATTAATTATGCATATCATATTAATTAATGTATTTATTGTTTATATGGTTATATTTAATTATAAACCATATTATTATTTTTATTCAAACATTATGGGTGTTGTTATATTGTTTTAACAATATTATTGTTGTGCTTCCCGGATGTAATACTGGAATCTTATGTAATCAGAAATATTGTTGCACCTGTGTAACTTAGTTTCTTGTTTGTATTCAGTTGTACGATACATATAAGTATTACAAGTCATTCATATGTAATTTTTTTGATTAAGTTTAATATATTTTATTAGGCTTCTGCCCCTGTTTCTTAATCTACATTTGGTACCAGAGAAAATTGAAGATCCTGGCAAGGTTGGAGAGGAAGGAGAATTCGTGGAGAAGAAATCTGCATCAACTGAGAGCCAGTGTTGCCTCCAGCAACTTCCCACATCTCCCTTCAAACCCACAACCTCATGTGTGATTTCCACATAAACATAAAGCAAAATTTGTTTTTCCTGGGTACTCTCTACACCAGGAACATTTGCTCCCTGGAAAATGATCATTTTTAGAATATTGTAAAAATATTTTTTTTACCCCATCAAGGGTTTCTCCTCTAAATTTAGAGGTGAAAATAGTTACAGGTAACTCTACAGTACAATGTTAAGTTTGGCATACTTTTGGAGTGACCGAGCTCCTAAAAAAGCTCTTGAGTGAGATGAAAACATTGATGATTGAGTTTCTCTTCCATTATATCTAGACCTAGATGTGTTTGGTGGACCGAGTCATCATTGGGGAGCTCTCCCAAACCCCCTGACCAATTTGGTTGAATATTTCTCCAATGAGTTGAACAACAAGTTGGGACTCCATCGAGCCCATTTTATCACTACATATATTGGCTACACGCTATACAGACTGAGTTGCATTTGTAATCGGGTTGCACCAGGTCACTTTCACCATGGCCAAGCTAGCATCTTGAGGAAAGGAGGAAACATTTCAGACAACACCCTTGTTTCAAACAACATTCAATCCTCCCCTGTAGCTAGACTGAGCCATTAATGTTGACTCTATTGATCAATTCCTCAAGAAATGAAGCAAGTCAAATCTCCATTGACGAAACTTACACAAAAAAAAATTTCAAGCCATCTTTAGAACCATGCAACCAAAGATAGCAAACAGAGGTAAGAGAAAATCAATTGGCAACAGATCAAATCATGAAATGGTGGAAGATCAATAACGATGATTAAATTCATAAAGCATACCAGGCATCAATTTCAACATAGCAAACTTGCAAGCTATCCACAAGCAAGCTCCACCCTCATCTGCGACCTACACCTACAAAACACAATGAAATAAAATCAAATCCGTGGAGAAAAAAATGGTTAGAAAACAAAACAAAAGGAAAAAATAGTGGTAGCATATACAAAGGTGTGAAGAAAGTAATTTTGATCCATTTTTGGTGTTCAAACCCTAATCTGCATGTAAGCTCTCCTCCAAACTCGCAGTCCACCTGGAGCTCCACCTTAGCTAGGTTTTCATTTTCAAAAGGTTAGTCAATATTTTTTTTAATACAAAGTTACTTTCCTTCATTTCATACCACAAGCACTCATAGATCCTAGGTGGTTAAGTGGGAGGTGTGGGGTTTGAATCACACTCCCAACATAAAATTTTGAATTTTGAAATTTGGCAGAAAATTTGGAGGAACCGCCAACTATGGAGGTAAATTTGGTGGAAAAACCAACTCTAAACCACTAGTTACTACTAAATAGCCCTCTAAATATTTTAGTGAGAAAACCCTAATTTAGGGTAAAAAAACATTTCTCCCATTAAGCATGTTTTTTTATTTCAGGAAACATTTGCAAAAGGAAGACTATCTAAAAACTTCATTTTGGGCCATGTTTGAATGATTTTTAGCATCAAGGGTCATTCTGGGCTCTGGAGGCCACCAGGGCCTGCAAAAAAAAAGCATTACCTGCTATTCAATTTTTTCTGCATTTTTGAATGTAATTGCATGCTGAAATAGATTGTACTAATTTGTAGGTTTCAATAGTAAACTGAAAATATTGTAACTAATCAGAAATTGACAGAAAGTTATAATCAGAAATTGACAGAAAGTTATAATAAAAAATAGTAAAAAAAATTGGTTCTATAATACTCACAAGATCCTAGATCTCATTCGCAGTGTTCGGTATATACGGTGCCTTTGGAAAGCACTTACAGGTAAAGTTGTTGCGACTACTATTACAATTAACGCCTAATATAGCTACAACAATTTCATCTGCGCATCAACCCTTTAAATCAATGGGGAGTAATAAGGTCATACTGCACACACTATGAGCCATCTCATCCGTATGTGAATGATTGCACGTCATAAATCTGGACTGAGAAATTATCTAACTATATAGTGAAGTTATGCGTGCGTATGAGGATATTTCTTTAATTCGGTGTCAATAATCACATAGACCCCTTTTAGTACCGTCTTGGTACCACATATTGAATTATTTCATGTATGTTAATGTCTCTTTAAAATACCACCGTGCATATAGAAAGGGAGATATTGTTCCATGTATCTCCGGGTATATCAGAAGGGTGCGTATATAAAAAGGTTCGGTATATCAAACTGACAGTATATAGATTGAGAGACCTTATACCAGGAGTGATAAGAGCCAAACCCTCTCAGTGTTTTCTGCAAAATGGGAACCAATGCCCTCAAATTTTTTTTTCCAGATTCACAACTACTCAGAGGAAACAACTATGCTGCATGGAAGAAAAAAATCAAGACACAACTTGAGTTTGAAGAGACCTGGCCTATTGTGACTGGTACTATGACCAAATCAACTACTGATACAACACAACAATGATAGTTTGATAGAGCATATTAGAAATACAAACTCATCATATTCTTTGGAGTGTCTGATGATGTGTAACCCCACATTTGTGATGCCACAATAGCTAAAGAAGTGTGGGATAAGTTGAGCATGGTGTATGAGGCCAAAAAAAAGAATGTCATTATGAATTTGTACAGTCAATTACACATAATGAATTTAAAACAAAATGAAAAAATTAAAGGTTTCTTAAGAAGAGTTGTAAAATTTAGGGATTCACTTCTATCCCTAGAAGAAGTGGTGAAAGATGATGCTCTCATTTCCATTACTCTGAGAGAACTCCCTTCTTCATATCATATTTTTGTAACAACACTAAACTTTTCAGTTACGACAGTTAGTTTTGACAAATTGGTAAACCTACTGCAACAAGAGGAATCAATGCACAATAAGGATGGTGAAGAGGAAATTCACTTTATTCACATCAAAAATGGAAAGGAAAAGGTAAAGGAAAACCTAATTCATATCAAAAGTCCCAACATCAGAATCAGTACCACGGGGACAAACAATAGAAGAAACAATGTCCAATTTGTAAAAGAGGACATGACTTAAAATATTGTTGGTATAATACTTACAAGAAAGGTTCATCTAGTAACTCTAGACCTTCACAACAAAAATATTACAAGGGACATTCTAACCACAATCAAGGGCATAAAAAGGGGAACTGGAAAAGAAAACTCCATCAGCAAGGAAACATTGTTGAGAAAGAACATTTAGATAATTAAGACTTCTTGTACATTGCTCAATCAAGTGAACCATCCACATCATCTATTAATGCATGGTATCTTGATTTGGGAGCTAATCAACACATGACTTACCACAAAGACTAGTTTACCTCAATGAGGGGCATGCCTTTGAAAAACCATGTTTCATTGGGTGATGATTCTTCATATATAATTTAGGGGATTTGGAACATTTCTCTACCCCTTAGTTCATGCAACTGTAGACTATCAGATGTCTTATATGTCCCTGGGTTGACATGAATCTACTTTCAGTCAGTTAACTCCTAGATCACAACCTAACAATTGACTTTGATAGTCATTCTTGTAAGAAAATGTGTTTGATTCGAGAAAAATCATGAGGCTTAAAAATAGTTGCAAAAGCCTTCAATGTGGGACGCATGTTCCAACTTGATTTTGTTTACAGAGACGATCAAGAACTTGTGGCTAAGAAATTTACCTATCTTAGTTATGGCATCAAAGACTTGGTCATGTAAGTTTCAAGTATCTTAAGACAATTTTTTTGCGTAATATGGTACATGGGCTACCATCTCTTTTGAAGGATACAGTCAAGTGTCTTCATTGCCTTGCAGGAAAACAATATAGAGCTTTGTTCTAGAAGAGTACATTTTGAGCTCATGAAAAACTTAACCTGGTTCATATCAATATTTGCAGTCTGATTCAACCAAGTCATTTTAAGTTCCAGTACTTCATACTTTGTGTTGACGACTATTCAAGAAAAATGTGGATTTTTTTCTTCGTAAGAAAAGTGAATTTTTTGAAACTTTCAAAAAGTTCAAAGTAGTAGTCGAGAATGAAACTAGTTGTCACATCAAAACTCTCCACTTAGATTCGGGGGGGGGGGGGGGGAATTAAGTAGTGATGATTTCAAAGACTACCTACAAACTCACGGGATTCGTCGACAAATGCCTCCTCCACACACACCGCAGCAGAATGGTGTTGTTGAGAGAAGAAATCATACTATCATGGAAATAATGCAATGCATGATTGATGAATTTTGACTTGTAAAGACATTTTGGGTAGAAGAAGCAAAGAGAGTAGTGTATTTTTTGAACAGAGTGCCCATAGTTTCCCTTCAAGGAGTAACACCATAAGAAGCGTGGTCAAAATGGAAACCATCTATTGAACACATTAGAGTATTTGGGTGTAAATCAAGCATGCACATACCGAAGCAGACCATAAAGAAATTGTACATGAAGTCATAAAAACTCATTTGCATTGGGTATAATGAAGAGACTCTTGGATAGAGATTGATGGATCCAAAGACTTGAAAAGTCTACACTAGAAGAGATGTTGAGTTTTTTTAGAAGAAGGAAGCATAGTATCCTCCTCCAGACTCACCTGATGTAGATTCTTCACCAGTTGTAAAAATTGAAACTGATGTTCCCATAGATGAGAAAATTGGTGATGAGGATGATGGTGTTGATATGATAGAACCACGACCCATGTGAACACTTCAACATATGCCCAAGTGGTGTACTAGCACATCACGAGATGCAAGAATGGATGCTCCACCAAATACATCCACCCCTAGACCATGGACTCACAATAAATAAAGATAAGAAGTTTGCTTTGATGAGAAGAGTAATTGAGCTTGATGAGCCCTCTATAGTCAAGGAATCCTTATAGTCAAATTCTTGGAAAGATTCCATGGACTCTAAATATAAGTCAATAATGAAAAATAACACTTAACATCTTGTCAATATTCCACCAGGGAAGAAACCCATTGGATGTAAATAGATATTCAAAACAAAGTACAAAGTAGATGGGACAGTGGAAAAGTATAAAGAAAGACTTGTAGAAATGGGGTATGCACAAAAATAAGGCATTGACTATGAGGAGACATTTTCTCCCACAGCTAAGATCAAAAATATCTAAATGATCTTTTCTCTAGCTACTCAGTTTGGATGGAAAGTCCATCAGATGGATGTAAAAAGTGCCTTCTTGAATGGATATTTACAAGAAGAATTCTATATGACTCAACCTGAGGGATATGTTGTACCTGGTCAAGAAGAAAAGGTATGTAGACTCAATAAATCTTTGTATGGCCTTAAACAAGCACCTCGTGCATGGTACATCAAGATTGATGAGTATCTGGTATAACATGGATTTGTTATAAATCTATACGATCCCAATCTTTACCTCAAAAAGAAAGGGGGGGATATTGTGATTGGCTTTGTCTATGTTGACGATGTATTCATCACTGTAAGATGATTGAGGATGATCGATGCAACAAAGAAAGATCTTAATTGATCGTTTGACATGATAGATCTCAAGATGATGCATTATTGTCTTGGATTTGAAGTATAGTAGAAAGAGAATTAGATTTTTGTTTCTCAAATGAACTATACCAAGACAACACTCGAGAAATTTAGGATGATGAATTGCACACCAATTTCTACACCTATGGAGATTAGATTACAGTTATCTCGTTCAAATCCATCTCCTAAGATAAGTGTCACTCTCTATTGGTAGTTGATTGGGAGTCTCATTTACCTGACCTACACTAGACAAGATATCAGCTTTGCAGTAAGCTATCTATCCAGGTTCATGTGGGAACCCAAATTTTTTCATTGGAAGGCAACAAGGTGCATCTTGAGATATCTCAAAGGATAAGTGGATCTTGGTCTAAAATACAAGAAGAATGAAAACTTCTTCTTGACTGGATATTCCGATTTAAATCATATAGGAAATATTGATGATAGAAAACCCACTTTAGGTTTTGTATTTTTTATGGGATCTGGACCAATATCATGGGGAAGCAAGAAACAAAAATTTGTTTCTTGTTCTTCTACAGAAGCTGAGTATCGTTCTGTAGGAGAAGTTGTTTGTGAAGTGATTTGGCTACATCGCATACTCGAAGGACTTGGAATACCACAGGAAAAACTGACCACCCTGTATGTTGGCAATGAAGGTGTTCTCAAATTTTTTTGCAATCCACTGTTTCATGAAAGATTAAAGCACATTGAGGTACAGGTTTATTTCATATGTGAGCATGTGTTGAAACATGACATCCAACTTCAATTTTGTCCAACAGATGAAGACCGAGTAGATATCTTCACGAAGTCACTTGCACATGATAAGCTTGAGTTGTTCAGAGAGTTCCTCTCCTCATCCCTTGATACAATGTAAAATTAACGGGGGGAATGTTAGGTTAAATATTATTCACCTATATATTAATTATGCATTTCATATTAATTAATGTATTTATTGTTTATATGGTTATATTTAATTATAAACTATATTATTGTTTTTATACAAACATTACAGGTGTTGTTATATTATTTTAACAATATTATTTTTGTGCTTCTTAGATGTAACATCAGAATCTTATGTAATCAGGAATATTGTTGCACCTGCGCAACTTAGTTTCTTGTTTGTATTCAGTTGTACAATACCTATAAGTATTGCAGCTCATTCATATGTAATTTGGTTGATTAAGTTTAATATGTTTTATAAGGCTTCTACCCCTGTTGCTCAATCTCTAGTCTTCACCTTTTTGCTTCCCAAGGACTATGAAACATCACTATACCTATAAAATTGACCTAAAATGCATCACACATGTCAATTACACTATCACTATGTTGGTATAATGCTTCTACAAGAATTATTATATACAAAAATCATACATCCATACCATTTTGCATGCTCTAGGACTAGGAATAGGCCTAAAATGACCTGAAGCAAGCCATACATCCCATGAAATGACCATGATGACTCATTACAGACTCATTAAAACTTGTAAAACACATCTAGGACCATATATAACCTTATGAAATCCTTTTACTAACTTATGAGATCTCATACCATGACCATGCACACTGAATCATGCTCCAGAACACCATATGACTTCACCCAACATGATACTACCATTCAACCTTTATGTTTTACCTTTAAATAACACCTCTTAGATACACATATGACCTCTACATACCATTTTGCATCAATGGACTTGACATTAATGACAAAACTAAGACACAATGGCTAACAACTATATAGTGCAACAAACTTAACATTATAACTTCAGACTTAAAACTTTGTACAATTCCAGAAAATAAAAACTTGGAGATACAGAAATTAATCAGCAACCAACAACCCTCCTCAAAATGAGGACCGACCCTAATTATTAAAAAAATTCCATAAATAAATATACCAAAAGTTCCAAAACTGACTCGAGAGATAAAAATGTGTAGCAAAGGATGCTAAACCTAACAAAATGGAAAAGAACTCCTCTAACTGAAAATATCCCATCTTGATGTGCCAAAATAGAGTGGTTATTCTTCATGATTGAAAATGTTGAAGTGTACATGATATTTCCTTTGCTAAAAAAACACTTTTATCTTTTACTTCCCTGTCATCCTTCATGTGTGTGTCATCACAGGGAGTCTATTGGAACATAATGATTAAGTGGTCTAGCCAACCCTTAATATATATGGGTTCATCACTAATATATAGGTTAATATTTAATAATATGAAATATTTATATTTCTATTATTAAATATGCTAACCTAGGCATATACTTTAGGTTAAATATTTAATATCATGAAATGATTATATTTCTAATATTCAATATTATAAACCTAGGTGTATGTGTCAACCATTTAGGTTGAAAAGGTGGGTCAGGAGACATACCCGATCATCTTATATAAAAATGAATTTAGGTCATCATTTGATATATTCAGGAGATGTATCAAAGGTGTGTAAATCAAGTGATTTGGTTTCACCCTTGGTAAATAGGATTTTAAAGGAGGAGGTGATCTTACTAGATGTAAAATAAGTTCTCTGAAATAAAAGGTTATTTTTAAAGTGGTTTTTAGCCTATTGGGGTTTTCCACTATAAATATTGTGTCACTTGTGTTATTTATTTCATGTAAGTATTTCTTTATTTAATTATGTTATGATGTAATATTTACTTAAATATTTATTGTAACATTATATAATATGTAAGTTGATTAAATCCGTATTTATTAGAATCCTCAAATTCTAACATGGTAGAGTGAGGTAAATTAAATAAATTAAGATCAAATGTTGTGTATTTTATTTATTTAATTTCTACGATTTTTTTTTCAACCAACTCAGAAGGGTATTTAAAATAACCGGCCCCTTTTTTCCATTGTGCAACCTAAAAGTTTTACTTTGTTAAGAATCAAGGTGAATTCACAAGTGGAAAATTTAGAAATTTCTTACCTTCCGTGAAAACTTGTGTGCATGTAAGGGTAAAATATTTAAAATATTTTTTTCTATAGTTTTAATATGTGCAAATTAAAATATATTCAAAATAAAAACACAAAGTTAAATATAAGAAAAAGGAGAAAAACTCCATATAAATAGGATTTTCAATTTATTTCATTGGTAGGGTGAAAATAATTCTCCCCTCTGTAAATCTCCAGGTTAACTTGTCTTTTTTTTTCAAAAGTAATCTATGTGTGTCCTTTCGAATCCTTTAATAAGATTCTATTTGAAAAACTATAGTTTATAGTTAATCTATAACTATATCTTATATAATTTGAAAACTATATTATTATTTTTAAATAAAAATATATATAATATAGAATAACGTTTATATAATAATTTATATAAACATTATATTAAAATTACATGGGATTGGGGTAAGAGTAAATAGACTATATTCTGAGCCTAAGTTTAAATCATATTTAAACTTAACTTATAAATCTAGGTATATATAGTTAAAAAAAAGAAACAAACTTAATTTTGAATAATATTTTATATATATGGTTAGTTTAAATCACTTAAAATATAAATTTTATTAGATTTGGTCTATATATGTTTTTTTTTAAAAACCTAAGTGCTTGTTTTTTTAGTTAGAGGGCCCGTGTTTATTGCTTGGCCATGAAGGAATTACTTTTTAAATCTCAATACTTATTAAATAAAACCTAACATGTGTCCCTAATCATTTATATTATCCATGTAAGGGGGCGGCCCCATTCATTTATATCTTATAGTTTATAAAAACTATATAAATAAACCTATTTAAAGGTTTTCTTTTATATAAGAGTGGGAGTGGATAACAAAATGGGATAATATCTCAGGTATAAATGTGGAATTCTCAGGTATAAATGGTGAATTAAAAAAAATCTAGTTTAGTGGTGGCCCATGTGAAGTGTGGTAAATATTTATTAAAATATTGGTAGTTATAGCCACATAAAAGTTTTAAAGTTTGTAACTTGTAGGAATTATATAAAATATTTTGTAATATTTCTATAGTTTAAAATATGCGCAGGGTAAAATTAAGAGTAAATGAAGGGAGGAGACAAGGTTCATGAAAATAGGGATTTCAATTTATTTCATTGGTCAGGTGAAATTACTTGTCCCCTTTGTAAAATATGCAGGTTAATCTATACTCTCATAAATCTACTTGCACCTGGTAAAATTATTTTAGCCTGGTTTATGTCCTTTAAACCCCTTTAATAAGGGTTATGTGTTTTTTATATAAAAATAATATACTGTAGTTTTTTATTTTTATGAACTATATGTTGTTTTTTATTTACATTCTATAAACTATATACCTATTTTTAAACAACAAAATGTATATATGTTTACATTATAAATTATAATAGGTTATTACAATGTATTAAAATATAATCTCCTTAATATTATACAAAAGAAGAAATTTTAGAATTTCACATTTTACAAATATAAATCAAGTTTTAACTTCATTATATTTGACGGTCAAATGACCATCATGGTAGACCAAATATAAGAAAGATATGACGGTCATTTAGACGTCTAAATTTAAGCTCGTAGGTTCTAGGAAACTCTCAATGTGTTAAAATTGACAGTCAAATGACTATCACGACAAGACCAAAAATAAGTCATTATGATGGTCATTTAGACGTCAAATTTAAGATGCGGAAGATTTTTGTCTCTATTTATTTGATAGAAATTTGATATTTTAATGCTATATGATGTTTCTGAAACTCTTATCTTCCTAGATAAGAAATTAAATTGGGCTCAATATATATTAGAAAACTCAGATCTTATTAACCATAGGAAAATGACCAGAAGTCCATCATATGTACCATGCATTAATTACCTTACATGAACCTGAGCCACGAAGTATTATAGGGTCTAGGTGGATATACAGAGTAAAATATAATGCTGATAGTAGTATTAAAAAAAAGTTAGACTTGCTGGGTCTAGGTGGATATACAAAGTAAAATATAATGTTGATGGTAGTATTAAAAAAAATCTAGACTTGTTGCTAAAGGTTTCACTTAGAAACCTGGTATTGATTATGTTGAGGCATTTGCCCCTGTAGCTAAAATGAGTATTGTTAGGGCCTTATTTGCAATTTTCAGCTCAATTTGGGTGGGAAATCCACCAAATGGATAAGAAAAATACTTTTTTGAATTGCGATTTAAAATAATAACTTTACATGTTTCAACCTAAAGGATTTGAAGAAACTGGTAAAGAAAACTATGTTTGTAAGTTGAGAAATCTTTGTATGGTTTAAAACAAGCTCTTAGAGCTTGGTATGTGAAAATTGTTTCCTTGTTTACAATGTTAGGTTTTGTTAATTATTCTTCTAACAATGATATATTCATTAAGGTAATAAGGCTCACATATTATCATTATATGTATATATGTGTTGTGTGTTGATGATTTACTTATTTCTGGTGACAATTCTAATTTAATTCATAGGATTGAAGTGAAATTGAAGCAATACTTTAAAATGAATGAGTTAGGTCTCTCACATCATGTTATTTGTATGATTGTATTTCATTCTATTGTTATTTTTTAAAACACAATATGCAACCATTGTATTGAAAATGTTTCTTATGATTGATTGTAAACCATTTTCTACTTTAATAGAAGTTGGAATAAATATTGATCATAAATCTATATATGAAAAAGGTTGATCCTATTTTATATACGTTGTTAGTTGATAGTTTGATTTATCTAACTATAAATAGATCAGATATTTCCTATACAAAAGGAATTACTTCAAGGTTTATGCAGAAACCTTTTTTAGAGATCATTGGAATCTTGTAAAAATGATTTTCAGATATTTAAAAGGAACAATCAATTATGGGTTGCATTATACTAAGAATGAAAATACTATCTTATATGGATTTTTTGATTCTAACCATACTGATGTTGTGTTATAAAATATATTGGATATGTGTTTAATTTTTTTGGTGTAGGAACCATTACTTAGAACAAAAAATATAATCAACAGTCTCCATTTTTTCTACTAAGGTAGAAAAGTACAATGGAAGAAGTAAAGAAGTCATGTGGCTGCAACGACTGTTGGTAGAGATAGACATGGAAGTTAAAGGAAGTATTCTATCTTCTATGTGGTGGTAAGAGTTGTATTACTCTTGATTAAGAATCCAGTTCAACATCAGAGGATAAAGAACATTGAGATACATATACACTTCACCCATGAGAAGGTGCAAAGTGATGAGATCAATCTCAAGTTTCATGTTGACTGAAGAGCATATTGCTGACATCTTCATAAAGTCCTGAGTGCTGTAAAGTTTTGTCAATTTTGTGAAAAACTTGGATTGTCGGAGTTGCCATTGAGGGGGAGTGTGCATGATAACGTCACCTCCTAATAGAACTTGATTTTTGTAAAAAGACCTTCGGGAAAGTGTAAAAAGACCTTCAGGCATGTATACCTCCTCGAATTATTTTTTAGAAAGAAGTCTAGAAAGATCTTAAAGGTGGTCTTCAGTAAACTCTTTAGTGCTATTGAGTTTACTAGTAAACATCCAGTACAAGCATATTGTTAAGGAGGTCATTGGTTGTAAAAGACTCCTATATGCTTGGGTTCAATAACTTTTTATGAGAACTTGTGAGAATATATAAAACTCACAAATAATACTTAGCCACTGATCATGGGATGATATTTGGGATTCTAAATCCTTTTTTACCTAAAGGTAAATTGAGTATGATGAAGGTGTTATAATTCCTTCAACCGATATGCTAGCCTAAAACCTTTATGGTTTAAGGATTATAAATCCTGTAGTGTACCACGGACAGGTAATCTATTAGCGTATGTTATGTTATCCCACTTAACATTAAGATGGAGTGTTGGAACATAATGATTAAGTGGTCTAGTCAACCCTTAATGTATTTGGATCCATCACTAATATATATGTTAATATTTAATAATATGAAATATTTATATTTCTATTATTAAATATGCTAACCTAGGTATATACTTTAGGTTAAATATTTAATATCATGAATATATTATATTTCTAATAATAAATATTATAAACCTAGGTGCATGTGTCAACCATTTTATGTTGAAAAGGTGGGTCGAGAGACATACCCGATCATCTTATATAAAAAGGACTTTAGGTCCTCATTTGATATATTTGAGGAAATATATCAAAGGCGTGCAAATCAAGTGATTTGGTTTTACCCTTGGTAAATAGGGTTTAAAAGGAGGAGGTTATCTTACTCGATGTAAAATAAGTTCTTTGAAGTAAAAGGTTATTTTTAAAGTGGTTTTTACCCTATTGGGGTTTTCCACTATAAATATTGTGTCACATGTGTTATTTATTTCATGTAAGTATTTATTTATTTACTTATGTTATGATGTAATATTTATTTAAATATTTATTGTAACATTATGTAATATGTAAGTTGATTAAATTCGTATTTATTAGAATCCTCAAATTCTAATAGTTTCAAATCAAAAGTCAAGGTGTCTTTTCCTTTAGAAAAGATAATGTGTTAGAAAATATTGCCTACTAAAAGTAGGGAAGATAAGAAATAAATAAAATGCTCAGGATGAGTTGAGCTCAATGGAATTAATTTATTTCTTTTCTTGTGTCTTGTCTCTGAATGAATTAAAATATTCAAACATATTTAAGGGAATGATGATTACTTCAAAAAGTCGTGCATGAAAACAACAGAGGCAGATATGAGAAAGAATCTTGAAGAGACAAATGATGACACACTCAAATAAGATAAAAAAAAAGGATATGAAAATAAAAAGTCAATGGGGAAGTTGAAGAGGTTGTATCTCTTGTAATATGAGCTTGAACATGCTGAAGGATAAGTATATAGGTGTATATTACTGACCTTCTTGAGGTGATGAAAACTTTCACTTTAATATGAATTTGTGAAGATTTCAATTAATTACTGCAAAGTCTATAATTCCTTTGACATAAGTGCCTTCAACCCCTAAGAAGTCTTCTTCTAGGTATTGTAGCTGGTTACTGGGATCTGTAGAAAATGAAGTGCCTCTATCCCTGAAAAATTGATGAAGTGTGTTGATGTAGTTTTTGTAATATTAATGATCCTTGAAATCTTAGTTATGTATCTTACTCAAACTTCCTTCCCTAAGGATCCAAGCTATTTGTAACTTTTTCTAAATCCTTAATAAAGAAAAGCTCTTTTTCATCCATGGCATTGATAGTTTCAAGCTTGGGTAGACTATAGAATCCCAATGATGATCAAGAACATCTTGATATCTTATTAATTGATGTACCACGAAGCTCCAAATTATCAAAAAATCGTTTTATCACATGACTAATTACTTCCTGTAGGATCTCACTTCCTTTCTCAATTAATATATCAAATCCCATTTATAATCGCTGTGACATCTATTATGAATTTTATATCTTTAAAATCTTGAGGAAAACATTTAGAAGTGGATGAAACCTATAATTCCTAAATGGTATACTTGGGAGGTATGGAGCCACTTCTATACATAATGGTTGGGAAGAGGTTAAATGAGTTTTAAGTTAAGATCCTTAGGATAAAATTTTTCATTAGACATATTTTGGAAAAGATTAGTTTGTTTCAAGGTGGCCACTAAGGACTAAATGTTGGATGAGCCCTCTATAGTATGTGGTTCTCTAAGGGGTATTTGTGTGACCTATTAATGGGTGAGGGGAATGGCCTAGGTAATATTCTATAATGATACCGCCCTTAGGAGTTGAAAGTAATGTATCATAAAGTGGGGAGTAGGCAGGACCTGAAAATGGCATGTCTAGGATAACCTTGGCCTTTTTAGTCGAGCCCTAGGCTATCTTTATGAAATGGACAAACTATTCAAGGCTAACAACCTCCAGTTTGAGATGGTTTACATTTTATGTTCTGGATGAGGGATGCTCCTATCCAATCTATGGGTGATTGCATAAAGTGTAATGATCACTCGTTTGATTGAGCTGGCATTATATAGTTTTGACATGCGTGTTTCAGGTAGCTATAGTTTCACCATGAGATAGAGGGGGTGGTAAATTAGATGGGTTGCCACAATTTGTAATTAAGTGATAGGGGAGCCAAGGGGCTTGTGTCTTAGACATATGATTCATAGGATTAGATTCTAATATGTGGATGTAAAGATCAACTTCTCCTAGATTCTTCAGCATAAGTGATAGGGAAACTAAACAGCCTCTATAAACAAATGGAGTTACTTGATGAGGTGAAAAAAAATCTTCATGATGGATCACGGGATGAGTATAAGATCTTGACTCATCTCTTTGGATAAATAATCATGTAGATGTTGATTTCCTTTCAACCACTTCTATTGATTTTTAAGGGAACCAAGACCCTCACTTGGAGATGACATACTAGAAAAATGTTCCACTTGGATGGGTATGACAAGTTTTGTTTAAATCTTAAGATGTTGCTTTCCATATAATATTTCCTATGTTAATGGTGTCTCCACTCAACTTGCATCCAGGGTAGGAAAATTGGTATACTAGAAATGGTCAGATTTACCAAATATGTAAACCTTAACCTTTACCATCAATCAACATTTTTGAGAAACTAAATGCTTGATCTAGTGATTTTTTAAGTATAAGTGAGAGATCATATCCTACAGAATGATTCCAGGAGGCCTTACGAGGAGGGGCAACACCAAAGGGGAGTGTAAGTTGCCTCTTATTCCCTAATATCCATAACCTCAACTTCTACATCTAGTTTTTCATTGGTCACTTCTGTAATAGGATTTTCTTGTTTTGGGGCCCATATGGGTGTAGTAATGTTGAGACTACCTTTATGGAGATTTTATAACATCTCTTGTGATTTGGATTTCAACAATTACAACATTCTCAATAACAATCACACTTGAAATATTTGTTACTGTAGATTTTTTACTTTAATTCTCTTAGATCTTACAAAGTTCCTAATTCTAGGATCTTCATCATGTCCTTTCTCTTGTATGGGGCCCATTGTTTATTCAAGGGAATTATTTTACCATGTGTAGAAGGATTCCATCTTATCCTAGAGGATTTTTGAGCCTTTTCTCGAATGTCCTTGCAGTATCATTTAAAGGATATAGGACTGGGTGTGATGCATCACTCACAAACTGATCCAGAAATCATAAATGGGGTTATCTTCTTTCTTTTACTGGTAGATATGGGATCCTATGACAGTGTAACATTTCTACTTGCTTCCAACACTCAGATGACATCTACTATCCTAGAGGATGTACATCAAGATTCAGTGGTTACATGTGTAAATAGAGTGGATTTACCTTTTATCAATGAGATAGATAGACATGGTGTGCACCTGAATGCCTATACAAAGAGGGAAGATCCTCCTTGAGAATCCCATAAGATCTATATTATTTTAATACCATAGTGTTGTGCAGTGACAAGTATATAAAATTTTACAAAGCCAAGTTTGGGTTCTTTTCATGACCATGATGATGATAGGGATTATTTTCTATGATTTTCTCAACTCTACTGGAGGTTTATTTCTCCATGGAATGATGATCAGGTGTGGTAGTGCAACTTCATGTTTTTCTTGAAAATTTTCCTCTTCTTTCTCCCTTGAAACTTCATGAGATTCCAATTCCCTTTCAACCACTTATAGAGAGTTATGGTCATGGATAGGACTACTTGGGAAGAGATTAGGGATTTATGCCTGACAAGGTTTGTTCTATAATCTTAAGATTTTGCATATGAGCACAATGCAGTGGCTTCCTATGTTAATGGTTTTTCCACTGGGGAGGCCTACATAGCACTTGGAGGGGATAGCTTAATTGTAGGTTCTAATGGTGATCGAATAGAGAACTTTCAACTTTCCAATGTGAGGCAAGGAACATTATTGGTACAACTTTCATAGCTAGGTTATAAAGATAGTGATGTGAAGATGGATATCCTATATTTCATTTTCCAAGGCCTGTAGGAGTAAATAAACAAAAAATTGAGTGTGTGTTGCCTCGTGTTCCCCAATATCCTCAACCTCAACTGGCTACAAAGAGTTTTTTCAGTTGATCTAACTTCTGTCATAGTCTGTTTCTTATATTGTTATGGGCTGTAGTTAAAGATGTAACTACCTTAGGAAGTTACACCATATAGGACATATATTTCAAGGGATGTAGATACTCAATCATCCAGAGAGCTAAAGTGATTCATGCCTTAATGAGGAGGGGGTGATGGGTGTAGAATGATTTCTATAACATCTTACATTATCCTTCCAACTGGATGATAGAAGGCCTTACAACCATGTGTTAATCTCTACAACTGGTGGAAAGACTAAACCTTTTAGGCCCAAAGACCAGTCTTCATAGAAGAGTATGAGACACTTGTCCCTCTGGAATCGTGAGGGAGTTGCACTGATGACTATCATGGACATATAGTACAAATCCCAAGCTCCAATCTGTGTTTAGGTGATTCAATAGGTAGGCTCTAAGTGGACACCATTTTTCACAAACTAGAGGATCTTTAGAAGGACTATGATATTGGCTGAGTGGGGCCCACATACTGTCAAATAGAGAGATCATGGTTTATAGGTGAATCTAGATGGACTAGGTCTACAACCTCAAATAATGACATTTAAATAATGATTCAAATCAAATTCAATAAAATGAACTTTCTCCAAGTCACTGATATAGATAGTAGTGGTTTGTATTAGTGTTTCAACATTACATGTATTTAGTCTTCTTAATGATCATTCATAAGCAAATGATGATCTAAAGTAAGTGGGATTATTTTTGCCACCTATTCTTATATTAGTGGGAAAACATCACCAAAAATCTCTTTATCACATAGAAATTATACAATCCACAATGATCATAAGTGTAACATCCACTTTTTGTCACTTCACATCTAGGGAGTTTTATTTAAACTTCTTAAAACTTTATTCTTCACAATTTTAAGTACCCATATATTTAAATCCAACATAAACCTTAATGCAATCAATTTATGATAACTATCACAAACTATATGTAGTTGCATGAGAGTATATAGATCCTACTCGATCACTATCAATGCTCTTTATGAGCCAATAGATCAAATTTATCCTTTGGTCTTCTATTTTTTAGGATATGACAACTAAGTGAAGATATCTAAGTTTCCACCTAGGTTCCTCCAAGGAATCCCACCAGGCATCTCTTAGCTTAGATCTTGGTGAAATCACGATAGTGTAATCAGTATCTTACACTACTTTGTGTAAAGTTTCAGAGTCATGTATGTCATGCTCGGTTCCTTGACGACACACTGGTCATTGGGAACTTGTCATCTCACCTTAATCACTTATTCAACTATATGAATTTGCAATCAATGGTGATATAAAAATCTACAAGTCTTGTACAAGGTACGAATCTAGATTAACTTGCAAGAAGACATACCTCTATGTCAGCCTACAATGCCTATGGGAGAGTAAGTTTCACCGTAATGATTTGCATCATTACTAGACCAATTCCTTTCCCATAGCCATCCTAAGTTGACATCAGGTACATATCCATGAGGTTTAATCCACTCTTATAACTCCAAAAAATATTGTACTTAATGTAATACCATGTCACAATTCAGGGTCTTGATGAGACACCTCTATACACCTACTAAGTAGCAATATCCAAATAGTGGCTACCATCATTATAGAGATACGATTGTGTAACAGACGTAATGAGCTGACCTGCTAAGGTCATAAATTGAAACGTTGTATCACAATGTTTCAAAGTATTAATTTAATCACAATAGGTTAGCCTAGGTTTCACTACACTTTCACCATAAATGAGTTGTACCTAAGGTCCCACATCAAGTTGATCACAAGATATTTAATTTTGTAGATTTAATTATTTATCTTATTAAATGTTGTACCATTAATATCCTTTAAGTAAGGATCGAAAGGATATTTTATTTAAGTTCATAATTATAGATTTAATTCTACCTTAAGCTTAAGAAATTAAACAAACATTTGTCATTAATACAGTTAAGTGTTATGCCACTAATTTACTTATATCATTATAGGGAAGCACTATGAAAATGTCTCTATATTTCTCATCAATAGAGATGGTGCATTTATACATAGCTAATTGTTTAGTTATTTTTCATACTATTATCAAGTATCATATACTATCAATGCAAGTCAACACTTCATCATAAGAATACAAATTTTCTTTAGTTACATCTGAATTAAAAGTATATATATTTTCATTATTTTACCAGGTCATTTATTATCAATCTACAATAAGTAATTGTTATTGCAGAATAATGGCACCCCCAAATGGCTTGGGTTTGGATTGGGGAATTCAGTGTGATTGAAAAACATGGGACCATCTCTAAATCTGTGGGACTTGCAAAACTTGAGATGGACCTCCAGAGAAAGCCAATTCTTACTTCCTAATCTACCTGACACAAGCTACTCCAGTGCAAGTAGAACCTAATCTATCCTAATCTAATCATTCCAAGGAGACAAAGAGAAAGAGAGAGGGGGAAAGAGCCTCCACTAAGTGGTGATACACCAAAAAAGGAAGTACAAGATACTCTGTTGAGGGAGAATAAAATATGGAAAAGGGGAGTGAGGGAGGTTTGATGGAAGGGACACAAACACATATCCAAAACCACCATTGAAACTCCACGAAGCACAACATCCTACACCTGAAAATGTGAAATACATGAACATAGAGAAAACACGAGATAGAGAGGCACAGAGAAACAATAGAACAATGTCAAGGGTTAAAAGACGCCATGAAACAATATTTTATTTCTCTATAAGGTGTAAAAACTATTACATGCAGTGCTCAGAGGCACAAATACACTCTTTAGGTGTAGGAGAAGGCCTACAACTCAAATGGAGTCAGGAAATGACTTTGACAGAGTTTCTCTACACCCAAAATTTCTCCCCTTCTCAAAATGAAAAGTGTCACAATATATAGGAAGGATAAGAGAGAGAAGATGGAAAAATAGAATCCTACTCCAACCACCATAGGATATGCATTGAATCCTACCTTGAAAGCTTCAACCACCATTAATCATTCCCCCCTTAAAATTATCCTACAATTTTTCAATTATGGTTCCCTCTGTCTACTTGACGTGTTGAAGAAGGAAGAACGATAGATCGAATTGAATCAGATCTAGTAGTTGAAGAGATCGGATTCTACATTAATGGCTTAAAATATGTTTTTCCATTTTTCACCCATCAAATCCTGCTAAGAATGATATTTTATGTTTCCATGGTGTAGAGGGTGTCGAGACATTTTCAAAAAGTCTTCTCTCATCCAAATATGAGTTTCTAGTCAAAAGATATGGCCATTTGAATATTTAGATCACAGGCACACAATATTTTAAAGAGTTTGCCATACTAGGTCCATGTGGTAGCCTTGCGCTCATTTGAGTTTTTCCCCCTACCTTCACTCTTGAAATTACATCATGAAACATGTTGTGGCTTCCGTAGGATCCTCGAGTTCTCTTTCTATTTTGCATGGGTTTCTTATGTTTGGCGAAGACACCGTGCCTGGACTTAGACACGTGGTGGATTCACACATGTCTAAAAAATACTTCCAGACTCTACCTTTGAGATAGTTCTATGCTAACACTTGGCTCCCTCCATTGACCTACCTCTACTTTGACTATTCAGCCCCCCAACTCTATCCCCTTTTTGGGACCTGGGACATGTGGAAGGACCGTGCTCATTTGAAAACCCGCTTAGGATTTTACCCTTGAGGGAGCATCGTTAAGACATGTGGTGCCTTCCTCCTATATTCTATACTTAGTCATTTTGGGTCCACTGTCCTTTTTGACCTATGTTGACCATTGGCTACGTGGAGGGCTAGCGCAAGTTTGAGTCTTCACCTAGGGTCCCGATTTTGAATGTGCACTATTTGGACACTTGGCACCTTCCGCTGAGTTGAAGAATTTTCAACGGATGGTGCAAATTTTAGGGCCTTGGATGCATGGAAGCTTGGCACTTTTTTGGGTTTTCCTTTTACAATTAACCTTTGGAGGTGCGCCACTTGGACACTTGGAAGATTCCACTATCTCCTCCATACTTAGTCAACTTTTGGGCCCATTATGAACTGTTTACGAAGCCCAAAGACTTTGAATCTTCACCATTTCTTTTCCTTTAAGCCTTTATTTCTTTGACAATTCTCGGCTTCCTATTCTGACCCTTCTATTCTATTTTAGAGCCCGCATGTAACTTGTCTGTTGGATTTGAAGCAAAACTCATTCTACGAGGACATTTCTTGAATTTATTCTTGCACGGAGTCATTTTTTTACTCTTTTGGGCCTTTGGTTCCTTTTGTGTCATTCAGACTCATTTTGACCCTGTGTTCCTTGAGTCAAACTCACATGTCTTCTTACTTATCATTATAGAATGTGAGCTCGCGGGTCTGAATCATTTCCTTCAGATTTTCTTTACATGTGGGGCTTGTTTTGACAAAATTTTCTAGGGGGGAAATTTGGGATAACAATTTGGTGACTCACGGGGACATCTATTTTCTAGATGAAGAGACTAGTAGCCTTGAAGCATCAATTGGTCATGGAGTCTACCTGATAAACAAGAAATTGATATGAACTTTGAAGATTTGATCCTTGAGCCACTATGAGCCTGATTGCATGCCTTTTCTATGTTTTGTTTGACCCTGAGCCTGTCCTGCTATCTATCCCTAGATGGATTCTCTTGAAACTGATTTTAGTTACTCTGTATTTGTTTTATCTTGGAATTAGAAACTGTCATAGAAAACTATGGTCTTCTTCCATGAATAGTGAAGGTCCTGGCCTCATGCACCTCTGGAGCAATGCAAACAAAACTTATATATAAAGAAAAAATCATACATGCCTCAAATGAGATGTGCAAAGTGTGCACAGTAACTTCTTCTGTTGAAAACAAAGTCTACTCCTACTCCTACACTAATCAGAGATAAAGAAGCTAAACAAAACCTACTACAGGTAGGGAGAAGTAGCTTCCCTTTCTCAAAAGGGGCAGCCATGCAAATGATTTGAAACTGAATATGGCTGCCTGTATGAGTGAAAAGCTGACAATAAGTCAGTCCTCCACCCAAATAATCAAGGTATCTACATCAATGGAAAATAAATCCTCAAGTTGATTTGCATTGGACTCCTGGAGGTGTTGATGGTGACCCTTGGTGCTTTGAAACTCATCTTCATGTCCTTAAGTGTGCATTATTGGTTCTGGCTTCTCTCTTGGCTCCAATGAAGCCAAGTACCTAATTAGGAATGGTCTAATCCTTTGAATGTGCCCCTTGTTATGAATTTCAACTCCAAGAATGGAGTTTTCTTTTGGACCCTCTTGGATGGATGGTGAGAGAGAAATGGTGATATTCTCCTGCATTTTCTCTTCCTTCTCCTTTGAAGAACATGGAAGACTCATATCTTCCATCCTTTGTTCCAGAGGGCCATTATGGAACACAGGCTAATTTCCTTGAATTCTCTCCTCCATGGCAATAGGATCATGTGCTTAAAAGGTGAATGATGGAGAAGCAAATGATGTTATCTACTTGGGATCCTCTCCATTGAAGCAATCTTCCAAGTTTGACAAGCAGTCTGCCTCCTTGTTGTCATGTTGTATGTGTTTTACCTCCTCCATGGTGTCTTCTTCTTCAAACATGAATTTTGAAATCTCAAACTCTTCTTCAACATCAGATCTTGAAGGGGATGAAGTGGGAGGAAGAACTAAAGGTCCTTCTATAGCCTACTCCACACTTGGAGCCACTGAAACTGTATAGTCCTCCTCCTCTCTAGAAAACTCAGCCTTATCCACCATTGGTTCTTCAACTCTAACCTCCTCTATTGGATTGACCATCAAGGGGATCTTTGTAAACCCAAATTTGGCAGCCAAACTCTTCATTTTTTATTTCATTTCTTCTCTGCTAGGCTCCACTTCTTACTATTTTCCTTGACTAGATTCTTGAGTCTCTTCCCAACATGGACTTCGGAAAGTAAGAGGAGTGATAGATTGGTGTTCAACCAGTTTTTCAATTGTTTTTGGTGTGGAGGGAGGTGAAACTTCTTGTTTGTTTGGAGGGGATGATTGTTTGTAAGGGAAAAGAAAAAAGGAACTGAGGTGAGGTGGAAGATCAAGAGATGGACGAAAGAAACTAACACTTGGGGAAGAAAATGAGGGGCTTGACTCTTGATCATGCTGAAATGATAAAGTTTGAGAAAGAGGAAATGAAGGATAGGGAGATGGTGATTGAATTACCCATTGACAAGGTTGTCTCACAATTTTCTCTTAAGCCTCGATGTCCTCAATCCACTGTGTAAGTTGAGGCATCACTTCAACCATGAAGTCAAAATTCTCCTGAGGGTTGTACTGTCTTGGAAAAGGGCCTCCCCATTGACAAGGTGCCCTACAACCAATCTTTAATGCCTTCATCTATGCTATGGCCCTTGACTGAACCATGCTAGCCTCCATTTTTTGGATCTTCTCTAGAAAACCAACATTCTCCACATAGTTGTCACCATTCTATGTGCCCCCTTGTTCTTGATAAGATTCATAGCCAAACTGATTTTGACCCTGCTCATATGGGTAAGCATAATGGTTCTGGATCTGATCATAATTCTGATTTGGAGGAGTTTGGAAATGCATTGTAGGTGAACTACATTGCTACTGTAAGTGTGAGTTCCATGAAGGGAATGAATTCATGATTGCACAACTTCATGAAATGGAAGAAAAAATGAAAGATATGGAAGAAGAAATTGATAAAAATGAGTGGTAATGGATGGAAAAGGTCTGCAAGTCAGAGGATGGGTTATTGACCATATGGAGTTGCTAGATGTGCTTGCATGTGCCTCAAAATTTTGAACCTTAACAACACACCAACCTACTAAGATGAACTGGTAAGGTTCTTCAGACCTGTCCCACCGAGCGTGCCCAAATTGTTAGTGCACAATCACGGCACCCCTGAATGTCTTAGGTGCGAAGTGGGGCATTCAGTGTGATTGCACAACATCTCTCAAGTTATGCGACTTGCAAAACTTGAGATTGACCTCTGGAGAAAGCAAGTTCTTTCTTCCTAATATATCTGCCACAAGCTACTCCAGTGCAAGAAGAAACTAATCTATCCTAATCTAACTATTCCAAGGAGACAGAGAGAAAGAGAGAGGGTGAAAGATCCTACACTAAGTGGTGATACAATAGAAAAGGAAGTGAAAGATACTTTGTTGAGGGAGAATGAAATAGGGAAAAGGGGACTGAGGGAGGTCAAACAAAAGTGACACAGACCCAGATCAAGATCTGCCATAAAAACTCACAAAGCACAACATCCCAAAAACAATATAGAGAGGCATAGAGAAATGATAGAATAATGTCAAGGGTTTAAATATGCCACAAAACAAGATTTTATTGCTCTATAAGGTGCACAAACTATTACATGTAGTGCTCAGCGGCGTAAATATGCTCTTTAGGTGTAGGAGAAGGCATACAACTCAAATGGAGTTAGGAAATGACTTTGATAGAGTTTCCCTACACCTAAAATTTCTCTCCTTCTCAAAATGAGAAGTGTTATAATATATAGAAAGGATAAGAGAGAGAAGAGGGAAAAATTGAATCCTACTCCAACCACCATGAGATATGCATTGAATCCTTCCTTGAAAGCTTCAACCACCATCAATCAATGCCCCCCTCAAATCCTCCTACAATCAGTTAATTTTGGTTCCCTATGTCTACTTGACGTGTTAAAGAAGGAAGAAAGACGGATTAAATCAAATTAGATCTTATAGTTGAAGAGATCAGATTCTGTATTAATGTCCTGGAAGATGCTTTCCCATTTTCACCCACCAAATCCTACTAAGAATGATATTTTATGTTCCCATGGTGTAGAGGGTGTTGAGATGTTTCCAAAAATTCTTCTCCCGCCCAAATAAGAGTTTCTAGTCAAAAGATATGGCCATTTGAATATTTAGATCGTGGGCGCGCAATATTTCAAAGAGTTTTCCGTACCAGGTCCATGTGGCATCCCTACGCTCATTTGAGTTTTTCCCCTATCTTCGCTCTTAAAATTACACCAATGAAACATGTGGTGGCTTCTGCAGGCTCCTCGAGTTCCCTTTCTATTTTTCTCGGGTCCCTTATGTTTGGTGAAGATACTATGCCTGACTTGAGACACGTTGCAGCTTCACCCATGTTTGAAAACTACCTCAAGACTCTACCTTTGAGATAGTGCCATGCTGAAACTTGGCTCCCTCTGCTGGCCTTCCTCTACTTTGACTATTCATCCCCCCAACTTTGTCCCCTTTTTAGGACCTGGGACATGTGGAAGGCCTGCACTCATTTGAAAAATCACTCAGGATTTTACCCTTGAGGGATCCTCATTAAGACATGTAGCACCTTTTTCATGCATTCTATACTTATTCATTTTGGGCCCACTCTCCTTTTTGACCTCTGTTGACCATTGGCTACATGGAGGGCTGGTGCGAGTTTGAGTCTCTGCCCAAGGTTCGGATTTTGAATGTGCATTTTTTGGACACTTGGCACCTTCTGCTAAGTGGAAGAATTTTCAATAACTGGTGCAAATTTTGGGGCCCTGGATGCATGGAATCTTGGCACTTATTTGGGTTTTCCTTTTGGATTTAAACTTTGGAGGTGTGTCACTTGGACACTTGGTAGCTTTCATTGTCTCCTCCATACTGAGTCATTTTTTGGGCTCGTTCTGAACCATTTATGAATCCTGAAGACTTGGTAGCTTTCATTGTCTCCTTAGATTCCTACCCCGACCCTGGTATTCCATTTTATATCCCATCTGTAAATTTTCTGTTGGATTTGAAGCACGGCATGTTGTACGAGGCCATTTCTTAAATTTATTCTTACACAGGGTCATTTTTTTACTCTTTTGGGCCTCTGGTTCCTTTTTGTGTCATTCAAACTCATTTTGACTATATGTTCCTTGAGTCAAACTTGTTCGTCCCTTTGTTTTTCATTATAGAATGTGAGCTCACAGGTGTAAATTGTTTCCTTCAAATTTTCTTTATGTGCAGGGCTTGTTTTGGCCAAATTTACCGGGGGTGAATTTGGGATCATAGTAATTAGATTGTAAGTATGCATTTAATATTCATCACTTAAATACCAATTCAACATTATAAGTTTGTTACCTTTGTTTCTATTTAAGGACATAATATCATTTCCATATGAACATAATATTAGAGTTCAGCTCATTCAAGAAAAAGAACATAATATCATTTTAATGTGATCATAATAATTCATTCAATTGTCGGAATTTATCTAAGTCCTTCACTTAGCATCTTTACAATCTACATAGTATCCAATAAGTCAAATTTAAGTTTGAATTAATAACAATATGATTAAATCAATATTATTTATAATAAAGGAATCACACTAACTTCCTATTCTGAGCATTTAGTCATTTCTGTTGAACAATATAAACCAGGAAGTCAACTTTATTCCTTTCCACTAAAATACCATCATCATATTTTAGTCTCCAAAAATCAACATGTTTCATACTGATAAAAACAATATGGCTCTAGGTCTTTCATGTTCCCAAACATAACCACTTCAAGAAACTTATAATGTAATCATTTAATCAAATCAATTAACTTCATCAATACAATAAATGCAACCTCTTATAATTATTTTCTTTTTCATATTTCACAAATTCCATCTGCGAAATTGTTAGTATAGGTCAGTTCACATGAATTGAGCATGATAAGTACTAACTCTTTCTAACAACATGCTCTAACTTTAAAATTTCATAAAAAGGACACTACTTTTTAATGAAATCAAATGAAGGTTCCAAGAAAGTAAACAACCATTTATTAGGCATGCTAAGAACAATCAAGATAAATGATACCATAAAATAAGTAAATTTTAGTCATACACTTTATCCCAATTATTATTTCACTAATAATTTCAGTCACTATAGGTACAACATGTACATTTGATCAATATTTATTACAAAATATAAGTATAAGAGTAACATGATTTCAGTCATACAATTCCATACTTCCATGCATGAAATCATTTACCTTGTGCAAAAAAATCAATAATCATACTTAACTAAGTATCAAAGTCAACAATAGAAATCAATAATATCTCATTCAACTAAAAGATATTAGGTTCTATAAGTTGCAATCATATAATCCCATAATTATATGACTGTATCTTATTTAACATAATCTAATTTATACAACTTATTCAATAACTATTGAATATTATTTTATCAACAAAAAACCATCAAGCCATTCCCGGTTCATCAATCAAAGGAATTCCACATCAAAATTGCAAAAAAAATCACCACATTACACTATTTTTAGTTAGGCCTAAATAAAAATGACAAGACTACTTACTAAAATAGCAGCAATTTCTAATGTTATAACTTATAAGAGAGAACCAAATAATTTTTCATAAAATACAATCATTCAATCTAATATCAAGTAATTGTAGATAAGCTACATAGTCAACACGTACACCAACTATGATAGTTATTGTGAATGGAGAACTCGATCATAACCTATCTAAGATTAAATGTGATAGAACACAACTCCATAATAGCACAGTGGTGTTTTTTATGATCTTAATATTTTAATATCTCAAACACTACTAACACCTCACAGTCCCTGATAGGACGAATACCAATTTTATTGAATAATAGAGAGAATTTGAAAGGAATTCAAATTTCCTTGAATATAACTATACTCAACAAGATATTCAAACAAGTCTAAAGTTTCATGATCCTAATTCTAGTTCAAAGACAAACAACAGAAGTAACATTATACGCCTAGAGTGAGTCTGAGACTCCATTAGAGACTGATTTTCTCTATCAAATCATTCTATAGGAGTTAGTTTAGATTTAATTTAACTCCTCCTAAACATATACCAAATAAATCAATAGATATAGTCAAGTAAAGGAAACCACAATGACCCATTATGAGTTTCCCAATATCCTAAGTCCAGCCACCAGTGTGATTTTATGAGCATAAGTAGTTGAGATTTTAGAAGAACTAATACTCTCACAAGATCTGATGTGGATATGTATCCCATAAAAACCCAGTCACAATTACGACTTGTCCTAATTTGGACTTAGTGTTAAACAACAAGACCAGGCGACATCGCCAAATAGGATGGAAATTTATAACTTAAAAATGGTAAGACCCTGAATGGTTTTTGACTCTAATCTATTATTAAAAGTAGCGAAGCTAAAATCATAGAGTATGGTCGACATGACTAAATAAAAAAACCTGATACAATACCCAAAGTTATGCAAATAAAATAAACAAAATCTATTTTTTTGTCTAACTTTATCGACAAGAACAATACCGAAATATTTCATAATATTTAGCTTTAAAAATGAGTTAGAAGTCACAAATATAGGTTCTATTAAACCCCAAAACAATATAACTTTTTGGGTATTAACCCATCAACTTCTACTAAATCATAGGTAAGAGGAAAATAGAGTTTCAAATAATAATACACACCCAACAACAAAATCCTTTCCAGTTTGATTACTAAATTCGTCCACAAACCTTGATATTAATAGAAGTTATTTTTAATTGACTAACAACCAAATTTAAAAATATACATGAACCAAATCCTGATACAATTACATTAAAGAATAAAAGTCCGGTAATGCATTAATAACACAAAAATACCAAAATGCAAGACCTAGAAATAGATTCCACATAAAGAGAAGAGCTATTTTCAAGAAGAAATTAAGGAGAGCAATTTATTATGAGTTAGAGACTATCATGCGTGGTAGTTCTCTTGAACTCCTTCTCCCAGCTTCAAAAATTTCCTGCTACGTTTCCACAATGAGATCTCAACAAAAATTTCAATGAAATGCACAAAGAACCAGTCTCCATTTTCGCCATTGATTTTATAACTAAAAACTCAACTTTCCTTTACTATTCACTCCATGCAACAACTAGTTCATAAATGAAAAATCAGATGAAAAATCGAAACATATTCATTCAGATCCAAAGTGCTCAAAAAACCATAAGCAAAATGAAATACCAAGCCTATTTCCTTTCCTAAAACCACCATCTTTTCTTCCAAGGTGGTTTTCCACAAATTCCCATGCCATTAATCCATCGGCAAGATTTCTAGTCTTCTGGCCTATTCCGCCAACTGCTTCCAAATTTAGCATGCAACTAAATGCTTAAACTTCCCTTCACTGAAACACTTAGTTACCTTGATGAATATACATGCCACGTTTAAACTTGGTTTTTTCAAAAGTGGTGGAAATTCCCCACTTAATTATCATTTAATTCTTAGTATGACATGGGTTGGCACCCGACTAACCATCCTTAGTCCCTTATTTAGGTTTTTACCATCGTTGAGTCTTAGGTTAGGTCTAGGTTCTTAGTTAGGTTTAGACCTCTTAATATAAGATGTCAACCTTATCTTAGGTTAGATTAATAAATAAAATACACAAGGATAGTTTAGTGTATAGAATTATATTATGACAGATAAGTTCAGGTCCCTAACACCTTAGGGTAGCTTAGTTAAGGATTTTAATACCAAGATAGCCTAAATTTTTAAATAAAATCAAGATTAAATCACGTAGTAGTATAAATACAAGTTATAATTCATTTAGGTAACACCAATGAAATCTTTAAAATCGACAAGTCTGAATGTAAAATAAATTAGAAAGTATTAATATCCAAAATATAGATTTATCCAATCGTGATCGAAATAGCAAAACAATCAAGGTGAATGCCTTGGATCACTAATATTGATCCAAGGTATTGTCCTTCATCTAACTTTCACGTTATAGTCAAAAGAACATAAAATAATAACAAACCTAGAAAGCTTACCAAGTTACTTGATTATTCCACTGTCCCAACAAACAAAGATCACCTAGTAAACTTCAAAAAATAGTTAAGTGAACACTTGATGATGATTCAACGTAATTACATCTTTTCCCAAATGATCAAGGTCAGATTTTTAAAAGACATCTGATATCATTCAAGAAAATATGACCATATAGTTCAAAAGAGCATATTAATTCAGAACTTAATTAATGTCATGTTTGTTAATCTCTAGTCAAAGAAGCAATTACAAATATCAACATAACATGGGCATTACATACTTCCCCTCTAAACATTATCATCGTCCCAATGATTTACTTAGTCCAATCACAATTTTTCAGAACATAGGAAGTAATATAATTTATTTAACCTTAAAATTCTAAACATTACACAAATTTTTTCCCAAAAATTCAAGTTTTCAAATGTTTATTAGCATCAAAAGGCTGTAACAACACTTATTAAAAAATGTTTTTCTCAAAAATAAAAAAAATTAGAGATGATTCTTAAGTTGAATATCTCAAGTACGTAAATATTTGATACCAAAACCAGAATAATCTATCCAAGACAAATTTTTAAGTATTCTCAATATCAAGGAAAATGTTGTTTTTATGTTTTGATTCAACATTTATTGCAATTTTCATTCTATCCTAGAATGGATTTCTATTTTACTGCAACTACAATAGGTAGTCCTCTCTTTTCTATCTCATCTACCCTATGCAGGTTTATTATTCATATTGATTTTAAGTTCCAAATCTACCATCAAGACAATTCAACGATTAAGAAACTCCCTTGTTGATTGTCATCAATCAGTTAAAGATATTTTACTAATAAATGATCATTTTCACACTTGACTAGTTGTTTCACGCATCTATCTAGTTTATCATGTCATGAAGGACTTTTAGAGTGTTTTCTGAATTATTTACCACCGAACATGATGCATACATTGGTCTAGTTAGTTATCCATGGTTCATCCTTCTCATATTCATTTTATTTTGTTTATAAAATCATAATTTAGTAAGCACAAGGAATGATTAGGCTCAAGAGTTGTAACCTTTGCTCTGATACAAAAATATAACATCCACTTTTTTTTCACTTCACATCCAAGGAATTTTTTTTTCTTACATTATGCTTCTCAATTTAAATACCCATATATTCAAATCCAACACAGACCTTAATACAATCCATTTCTGATAACTGTCATAAACGATGTACAACTGGATGAGAGTATGCAGATCCTACTCGATCCCCCTCAACACTTTTTATGAGACAATACATCAAATTTATCCTTTGGTCTTCCATTTTGTAGGAAATGATAACTAAGTGAAGATATCTAAGTGTCTAGCTGGATTCCGCCAAGGAATCCCACTAGGAATCTCTCATCCTAGATCTTCGATAAATTGTGATAGTGTAATTAGTATCTTACACTACTCTACACAAAGTTTTAGAGTCATGTATGCCATGCTCGATTCTATGAAGACACACTTGCCATTGGGAACTTATATTCTCACCTTAATCACTTATTCAATTATATGGATCTGTAATCAATGGTGTTGTAAATTACTATAAGTCTTATACAAGGTACAAATCTAGATTGACCTGCAAGAAGACGTACCTCTATGTTAGCCTATCATGCCTATGGGAGAGTAAGTGTCACCATAATGATTTGCATAATTAATAGACCAATTCCCTTTCCATAGCCATCCTAAGTTGACATTGGGTGAATATTTGTGAGGTTCAATTTTCCCTTGTAACTCTAACAAATCTTGTACTTAATGAAATACCATGTCATAATTTAGGGTCTTGATGAGACAAATTTTTACAACTACCAAAAAACAGTATCCAAATAGTGGCTACCATCATTATATGGATACGAATTTATAGCAGACGTAGTGAGTTGACCCACCAAGGTCCTAAAGTGGAACATTGTATCATAATGTTTTAAAGTATTAATTCAATCATGATAGGTTAGTTGAGGTCTCACTACACTTTCACCTCAAATAAGTCGTACCTAAGGTCCTACCTCAAGTTGATCTAAGGATATTTAAGTTCCCAAATTTGATTATTTATCTTATTAAATATCATACCATTAATATCCTTTAAGGAAGGATCGAAACGGTATTGTATTTAATTTCAGAATTATATATTTAATTCTACCTCAAACTTAACTAATTAATCAAATATTTGTCACTAATATAGTTAAGTACTATGCCACTAATTTAGTTATATCATTATAGCAAAGCACTATTACAATCTCTCTATATTTCTCATCAATAGAGATGGTGTATTTATACAAAGCTAATTATTTATGTATGTTTCATATTATTATCAAGTATCATATACTATCAATGTAAGTAAACACTTTAGCATAAGCATGCACCTTTCCTTTAGTTACATCCTAATTAAAAGTATTCATGTGTACATACATTTATTAGGTCATTTATTGTTAATCTACAATAAATACTTACATTATAGGTATGTATTTAAGATTCATCACTTAAAGAAAAATTCAACCTTATAATTGTGTTACCTTTCTTTCCTTTTAAGGACATAACATCATTTCCATATGAACATAATATTACAATGTGGATCATTCAAGACAAAGAACATAATATCATTTTAATGTGATCATAATAGTTCATTCAACTATCATACTTTATCTAAGTCCTTCACTTAGCATATTTAAAAGCTACATAATATCTAATAAGTCATATTTAATTTTGAATTAGTAACAATATGATTAAATATGCATTATTTATAATAAACAAATCACACTAACTTCTTATTCTCAACATTTAGTCATTTTTGTTGAACAATATAAACTAGGAATTCATATTTATTCCTTTAAAATAAAATACCATCAACATATTTTAGTCTCCAAAAATCAACATGTTTCTTAATGATCACAACAATATGACTCTAGGCCTTTCATGTTCCCAAACATAACCACTTCAATAAACTTATACTATAATCATTTAATCAGATCAATTAACTTCATCAGTATAATAAATGCAACTTCTTATAAATCTTTCTTCTTTCATATTTCACGAATTCCATCTGCAAACTTGTTAGAATAGGTTAGTTCACATGAACTAAGCATGATAAGTACCAACTCTTCAGAACAACATGCTCTAACTTAAAAATTTCATATAAAAGGACACTATTTTTTATTGAAATCAAATTAAGGTTCCAAAAAGTAAACAAACATTTCTTAAGAATGCTAAGAATAATCAAGATAAATGAAACCATTAAATAAGTCAATTTTAGTCATACTCTTTATCCCAATTATTATGTCACTAATAATTTCAGCCACTACAGGTACAACATGTACATTTGATAAATATTTATCACAAAACAAAAGTAAAAGAGTAACATGATTTCAATCATACAATCCCATACTTGCATTCCTGAAATCATTTACCTTGTGCAAAAATTCAATAATCACACTTAACTAAGAATCACAGTCAACAATAGAAATCAATAATATCTCATTCAACTAAAAGAGATTAGGTTCTATAAGTTACAGTCATATAATACCATAATTATATGACTTGAACTTATTTAACATAATCTAATTTATACAATTTATTCAAGAACTATTGAATATTATTAGATCAATAACAAACCAGCAAGTCATTCCTAGTTCATCAGTCAAAGGAATTCCACATCAGAATTATCAAACAATTCACAACATTACACTATGTTTAGTTAGGTCCAAACAAGAATGACAAGAGTACTTACCAATATAGAAATAGTTTCTAATGTTATAACTTAGAAGAGTGGAAAAAAAAACCGTTATAACAATCAATCAATCCAGGATCAAGTAATTGTAGATAAGTTACATAGTCAACACTTACACCAGCTATGATAGTCATTATGAATGGAGAAATTGATCATAACCTATCTAAGATTCACTATGATAGAACAAAATGCCATAATAACACAATGGTATTTTCTCTGATCTTACATATTCAAATCTCTCAAACACTCCTAACACCTCACATTCCATGAGAGGATGAATACCAATTTTAATGAATAATAGAGAGAATTCGAAACAAATTCAAACTACCTTGATAATAACTATACCCAACAAGATATTCAAACAAGTATGAACTGTCCCGATCCAAATTCGAGTTCAAATACAAACAAAGGAAGTAACACCATACACTAAAAGTGAGTCTGAGACTCCATTAGAGATCGATTTTCTCTAACAACTCATTCTATAGGAGTTAGTTTAGATTTAACTAAACTCTTCTTAAACAAAGACCAAATAAATAGATAGATACAATCGACTAAAGGAAACCACAATGTCTCAATATGAGCTTCCCAATATCCTAAGTTCAGTCACCAGTGTGATTTTACAAGCATACACAATTGAGCTTTTAAAATAACTAACACTCTCACAAGATCTGATGTGGATCTGTATCCCATAACAACCCAGTCAAAAATATGACTTGTCCCAATTTGGACTTAGTGTTAAACAACAAGACTAGTTGGCATCTCCAAATAGGAGAGGAAGTTATAACTTAAAAATGGTAAGACCCTGAATGCATTTCGACTCTAATCGATTCTTAAAAGTATCAATGCTAAAATCACAAACTATGGTCAGCATGACCACATCATAATCTTGATACATTACCTAAAGTTATGCAAAGAAAATAAAAAAAACCCAATTTGTTGTCTAACTATATCAACAAGAACAATACCAAAATATTTCTTAAGAGTTATCTTAAAACAATGAGTTCGAAGTCACAAAAATAGCTCCCATTAAACCCCCAAATAATATAACTTTTTGGGTATCGACCCAACCACAAATCACAGGTAAGAGGAAAAAAAAGTTTCAAACAATAATACACACCCAAAAACCAAATCATTTCAAATTTAATTACTAAATTAGTTTAGTTCAAAGAGTATATTAATTCATAAATCAATCAATGTTAAGTTTTCCAATCTTGATTCAAAGAAACAAGTACAAATATCAACATAACAGGGCAATTACAATAAGAAGGTAAACATTTGCACAAAAACACATTTTTGAAAACCAGTTTATCAAAAACGATGTATCTTACAAAATATTCTTAACTTTGACCTAAAAATTTTCATGAATCATAATGAAAACATCCAATAACTTTCCATACTCACCATTCATTTTACTCTTTAGTCATAGTAACTTACCTGTGATTACTTATCTTATCTTCACCTTCTTGCTTCCCAACGACCATGAAACATCACTATACCTCTGAAAATTGACATGAAACTCATCATACATGTCAAGTACACTATCATCATTCTACTACTATGGTTAAAAAATACTTATCAGCTACAAAACTCATACCTCCATACCGTTTTGCATGCTCTAGAACTAGGAATAGGCCTAGAATGACCTGACTCAACCCATACATCTCATGAACTGACCATGATGACTCATTAAAGACTCGTTAACACATGTAACACATATAATACCATGTATGACCTTATGAAATCATATTTCCAACTTAGGAGAACTCATACCATGACCATACACATATAATCATGCTCCAAAACACTATAAGACTTCACCAAACATGACACTACCAATCAACCTTCATGTTTGAACTTTGACTAACACCTCTTGGAAACACATATGACCTCTACATACCATTTTAAATCAACGGGCTTGACATCAATGAAAATAGTAAGAAGTAGTGGCCAACAATCTCCCCCTTTATCATTGATTGAAACCATAAGACAAAATAATCCTTCAAGACATCATTTCCATGTTTCTAATGCCTCTCCCCCTTTCAAATATATAAAAAATGATATAATGAAAACTAGACATGGAAAATGAAAACACACAACATGACACAATGGAAATAATGAATGAACGCAAACTTGTTTGCTTATAAGACTCCCCCTTGGACTATACTTGCACTTTCTTGTCTTCAAACTAGGGATTTCTTGATGTCATGATTGGAACGGTGAAAAAATTATAAAATATTTAAATCTCCATGTTCTTGATACTACCTAACATTGTCTAAATGTGCAAAGGCTAAATCTTCTAGCAAGTATACTTTCATTTAGATCCCTTGGTTCTAGGCATGCATTTCCAAGTTTCAATATAACAATCATGTTTCATGATGTTTTAGGAAGAACCCAACTTATATATTTCTTGGAATGTCTTTATGTAGTTTTTGGAAACCCCATACAGGTGCTTGATAGTTGAAACTATCTTAGTAACCTCTCTGAAACTCTTATGGTCCTCATTAACACCTAATTAGGTCTATAACAATAATCAAAAAGTGTCATTCCTTACAAGACAAGCATACCTGCACTCTTGAGATGTTGTGTAGTTTTGTAATGAATATATAAATATGTGATTATTTTTGTAGTATCAAGTAATATGAATAAATTATCACTAAAAAGTAGGGTGGACAAGGTTAGTAGCCAATAAACCCTAGCAAGAGAACTATGGGGAAATGCAAATGTATGTCGGCACAAAGAGTCTAAAAGTCCTATGATAGGATAGATAAGAATTAATTAGTGTATAATAATTGATCTAAGACCTTATATACTTTTTTTAAAACACTTAGATCCAAAGAGGTCTATCTAGACCTATCTCTTGTTCCTAGGACAATGGAAGGGAATTGAACTAAAGGAATAAAAGGATAGATATGGAGTTAATAAATAGAAAGGGTGATGTTGGAGAGGAGATGGATGTTCAAGAATAATTGAACTATATAAATGAGTAAGGTAATCATTTCATGTTTTTAAGGCCTATAGTGTTTACATGAGTGTAAGGTTTGAAATGTTAGTATAGAGCTAACAATTTAAGTGTGAAAAATGTGTATAAATAATTAAGTGTGTGAGGATATCCTCAAGAAAGGTGATTTGAATGAGGAAGAACTAGTAATCTAGGTACTCATACAAAGGATTTGTGCTCTTGAGGTGAGTATCCAACACTAAATCAAGATGCAAGAACAAATTTTAGTATATCCCTTGCAACACTATGCCATGTAACCAATCATTGGAAAAACAATGGCCTTTAGAAAACATCCATAAATGTAAACCACACCTCTTTTCCTCTTCACAAAATTGAGCTTCCCATAAAGAAGTTTTTGAAAATCAAATATTTTGCATCATTTTTTAACTTTAAAGACCTCTAAATTCCATCACTAGGGAAAAATTCCATCCTTATGCACTCTCATATATATATATATAACATCAGATAATCCAAAAAATGAAACTTATATATCAATCTTCCAGCTAGAGCAGTCCTTTCCTGAACCAGTAAAAATGGGCAACTTTTGACCTCAACCATGGAAACTAAGTATACTTTCACAACTTTACCAAAACATGAAACATGTCTCATTAGATTTCAAAAACACCCCAAGGTCATTATAATCCTTCAACATGATCATTAGATCTTAACCACTTCAATTTTCCAGTACTGCTAAACTTTCTTAAAGATCTCAAAACTGAGTGTGTTCACCCATCAAAACATAGTATCAAAAGAAAAAACACATATCACTGGAAATATCTATGAATATAGTTTTTGGAACAACTCACATTTTATTCTAAAATTGTTGGTTGGATATTTTGTCAATCCAAAATATGAGGTTCAACCATAGTACATGGGATTAAATCCCTCCTCAAAGATTGGTGAGGCTGCCTATTTATTACTAATCTAAAACACAGCAGAAACAATATATACAGTATTCACACTAATCTAACCATTGGGGTTGGGATAGAATCCCAAAATCCATATCCACACTTTGGGAAGATATCGTTTTCATAAATGGACTAGGTCAAAAATTATTATAATGAAAGAAACACAATGGAAAGGAAATGAGAGGAACGTATTTTATTTCGAGTAAACATAGAGCATGAAATAATCATATGAGCTTTAGATAACAAATGTAATGTTTGAAATGATTAGAATCATCACGATTCTAAACAAAGAATAGCTTAAGAGTATGAACATAAGAACAATATCTTAAGAAAGATACATCTCACGACACAAAGTTTGCAAAATAGCATCAACTTCTATTCCTCAAATGATTAAAAGAAAACACAAAGTTTTTCTTCTTCACGATAGCTCTTAATCTTCCAAAAATCTCAACCTTTGGAATGTACACATATCCATTATTTATAATAAAAATAGTTGAGAGAAAATAGGACAAACCCTATAAAATAGTCTTTTAAAAAGAGTCCTATTTTGCTTGGCTCTCACGCAGGAGACCAAGTCACAATATGATTCAAAATGTGATGAAACAGAAATGAAAAAGACATGTCAATTTCAAGATTGAAATGACACATCGCATCAAGACTTAGTTTGAATCGTCATCTTTTGATTCTTCATCTTTCTCTTCCTCCAACTGAGCCTATTTATTCCGAAATTATTGGAACTTCCGGATTATACCTTGCATCTCATTTTCATCAGGTGTAGTGGAATGATCACTCAAGACCTCACATGTTTCATGAGTGTCACTGGCACTACCGGGAAGCTTTCTAAGTCTTTTGTTAAGTTTTCTCAAGGCCTCCAAAGAATGTTCAATCTTCACAAACCTGTCGATGATTTCAATACCAAATCCATGAGTTGGTTCATGTTGAATAGATTCTTGGATTTGTTTGAAAAGATCATCAGCTGGTAGGATGCCCGAGATTCCAACTGACACTTGTGCACAAATTTTTAGCAGTTCTTCTTCCAGGTCACTTTTTCCATCAATCAATTGATCTCTTGATTCTTTCAATTTGCTGCAAGCTTCGTTGAGAATCTTTACCCTGAACCTGATGGATTTGCTTAGCTGGAAATGCTTATCCACGTGTGGGATGACACCTTCTTCTACCAAGATGCGTGATGGAATTTTCTTCAACACCTAGAGAGCTTCGAAAGTCAAATCAAGGTGTCCAATTTCTTGGGATAAATCATCATCCATCTTTTTCCCATCACTCTGAATATTCCCCAAAGATTGATAGACTTCTACGATGTCTTAAATCACCTCTTTCCCCTGTTGGAGCAGCCTTTGGGTCCACTCATCGACCACCCTTCCTTTTTCATTAATCTTCTCGATTATAGGCACTGATGAGAAATCAAACCTAACAGGGACAGAGGAAGATGGTATGGATTCAAGGGGTTTTGAGAGCTTAAGCAACACCTCAGTTAACTACTCCACCTATCCTTTAAGCTCATCTCTGCTGTCCTTTGTTTCCTTCAATTTCTGGTATAACACGTTTATAGCATCCTGTGCATCCTGTTGTGCTCCTTCTATTGTCACTTCTCCTAGAGACACCCTAGTTATCTGATATTCAGAGGCCGTTATGTCCTCTTTGGTTTTTTCAGTCGTGGGAGTGGCGATTTCTATAAACTTATGCCCCGAAGCGTCCACCAAAACTCTTGAAACTATTTTTGGTTTCTTGGCCGATTTAGCAGTAGAAGCCTTGAGTGAACTAAAATCAAAGGCTGGTATGGGGACAATCACCTTCCTCTTCCTTAGAGTTTTCTCAAGTAGCCATTGAGGCGTGTCAGAGGGAGTTGCCATTATTGTAGAAGTTGGTATCATATTTTCAGGGGGAGAGGGATCTACTGGTGGAGTGGGGACAGTTACCAATGTGGTTGTAGATTCAGTAAAAAGAGGCACAGGAGGGGGCGTGTTGGTGATTACTTTGGTCCCAGCAGAGAGGGGTGAGAGTCCAGAGAAAATGCTGGCCATGACCGAAGAAGTAGATGGGGAAAGAGGAGGTAGAAGTGGTTTTGAAGGAGGAAGTGCGGATCCCGACTCCAAAGCCTGGGATGCAAGAGATAAGGTCACTTCAGTTGGGCAGTCAACAAATGGTGAAACTAGCGGCTAGCTACTTCTCCTTCTAAAGAAATTTCTCCTATTTCTGGTGGTTTTGGTGATTCTGGCACATTCACTGTTTCAACTGGAGAAACAATTGAAGAGATTTCTCGTTCTCTTCTCTTTTTGACAAACTCAACCTTTATAGGTCCCTTAGAAGATATTTTGTCTTTTCCCTTTTTGGAGGGCCCTGCCTCTGCAGCAACCAACTTTGAAAAATTATCATCTTTAAAACTCATTCCCCAAGAGGTGAGCCATGCTTTGGTGTGTGCAAGAATCAGGGCTGATCTATCTGTAATGGAGGCTTTTTCACTGATAGACCAATCAATAGGTGGGAAAACATATTGATCTTCATTCAATCCATCATAGGAAGGATCCAAAACACTTTCATTATCACTAGTACCTTCTGGTATGTTAGCGAGCTCAAGTGTTTGAATCTCAGCAAGTGTCAATCTGCTATGATATTTTCTTCGGACATCAACCTCATCACATAAATCAATCCAGATGTCTTCTATGCTTGGCACATGTGGGTGTAGAGTTCCATATGCCTTAAGGACTCCTCAAAAATCAAACCCATCTCAGGGCTTCATGTGCTTCTTCAACTTATCTTGAAGCTCGTGAACAAAGTTCTTCGCTTTCACCACCGTTGAACAAGTATACATTCCAATAGAAATTGGGAAAGATACAACGGCCTTGTGTTTACTCTATTGGCACTTGTGAAAATCCAACAATTACCTAACTAACTCCATCAAGATTAGTTTGTCCCCTGGATATCTGGGCAAACGGAAAGGATCCCCTGGGTACATGACTACTCGAAGATATATGAAATTCTTATATTGTAAGAAGACACAACCCCATTTTGAAACTTCAGCCCATTCCTCATCATAGACTCTCTTTTTCCTCAGTTTGGGGCTTAACCTGCAGATGTTTTTGTAAAAGAAGGCATCGTTTACCCTTCTGAATTGGTCTTCAGACTCTTTTCTTGTTAGCTAAGGAAAATACTGATAAACATGCTCCACTATCTTGTTCCCCTTGGTGTCCAACCCAGGATAGTTTCTCATGTCGGTCGCTGCATAGGTGACATACGAGGACATATAAAACTTTCTCGTAGACAAGACTGTTGTCATTTGAGAATCTATCTCGTTACTGATAAGAGTACCCCAATCAATTCCTTGTTGATTCTTTTTAATAATGATCATGAACTGGTACATCCATCCTTGGAAAACATTTGATTCGGGGAAACCAAAAACCCAACTCAACAGAGTAATGATATCATTGATTTCCTGAATGAAATCACTTCTGGGAACAAGTCTTGGGAACCTGGAAACAACCGGTTTGGCTTTGATTAGGAACTTCTTATTCACGTGCTTGATGCAATCCTCCTGATCATTGTCCCAAGATTTTTGGGCTGACTTGAGATACACATCTCCATATCCCTCTAAATTAGGAAACTTGAGAAGGTCATTGAAGTAACCTCTGTCCAACTTGATTACAACTTCTCCCGCCTGGTTTTTCACAGAATGAGAAGTGAAGTCATAATTTGAAGCATAGGCTAAGATGAACTCGGGGCACTGAGCGGACATAGGGAAACCTACTGTAAGAGGTAGACCACTGTTAACTATTGATTTCATCCATGGAGTCTGAGAAGAGCTCTTGACCCTATTCCAAAAATCCTCCATATCTATGTTTCCGAGCTCTGTATCCCAGATGTCGTAATTACAGTCAATGTAGGAGGGAGACTCCACCTTCCTGAATTTGTACTTCATCCTCCCTGATTTTTTAGTCTTATCTTGTGATGGACCAGGGTATGACATGAGGAATTTCAAAGGTGGAGAGTGTCAGAGACCAGAAGGTGTTGAACACTTCGGAAAACCTGACACACTGGGAGGATGCCGGAGACTTGAAATAACCAGACACACTAGGAGGATGCTGGAGAGTTGAAATAACCCGACACACTGGGAGGATGCCAGAGAGTTGAAATATCCTGACACATTGGGAGGATGCCAGAGACTTGAAATAACCTAACACACTGGGAGAATGCTGGAGATTTTGGAAAACCCAATACTTTAAAATTTCTGATATACTGCGGGTTTTGAACACTGCAAAGCACCCTGTGAAACCCGAGAAGAGGGAATGGGGTAATTGTTGAGTTGAAACATGCAAGTTTTTCTTTCATGTTGATATCCCCAATATATTTTTAATTACAATGACAGCTTTAAGGAATAAAACAAAGTGATAATTCCGAAGGGGTAACCCTAAAACTCAAACCTAATTTAGAAAACAACCCCCAAAATGGAAAAGATAAAACCCCAACAACCCTGATAAGAAACTTGGAAGAATTCTTTACACAATTATTCCACAAAAAACACAAACAAATAATGAATAAAAATACCTTCAACCAGGACAAGAAATGATAAAAAACAAGCAATGCAATCAGGCACAGAGGCGAGTCAGGTTTTTGGGTTGAAGATACATGCACAAAAATCCACGAGGTAAAAAGTACGTCTGGTAAAAATGACGTGGAAATCTAAATATGTATAAGAAAATTCACATTTAATACACTTGAGTTGACACTCGCTAACTACCCGACAACTCGGCATTAATGCCATGTCAGCATGCTTGGGATATCCGGAAACCCAACACAAAGGGTTTTAGAGCAATTCGGGTTTTAGGTTGCAGGAAACAAGCGACATGAAGCATCATGCTTGATGACCCTGGAAACCCGAAACAAAGGAGTAAATTGGGCTTTGGGGATCAGAAGACATGTGACATGAAGCATGTTTTGATGAAGGCATGTTCCGATGCTTGGAATGTCTGCAAACCTGATTCACCTTACTTGATGCGGGTTTCAGGTTTCGGGGAACACACGACATGAAGCATCCAAAACAAATGTTGTCTTGCTTGTGAAACCTAAAAACCCGATAATCTCTCTTAAAGGTGATTCTTATAAAACCAGCTCAAAATTTTCTTAGGGTTATCTCATTTTTGGCGTAAACTCAAAAATGATATAACAACTGGCTCTAGTTGGGGACTTTCTTTGTGATATCAAAGGAAGATAACTCAGAATCTCTAGCTTTATCCATTGGGCTATGGAGTCAGAAAAGAAGAAAACCAAAAAAAAACAAAACAAGGAAAGAAAGAAAGAAAAGCAAACACACGACAGAAAGTAAAGTATGTACAATGCAAGAGAGCATCTTGCATTAATGATGGAACAACTTTAGATGTTGGCTGCTAAAAGGAAAAGGGAGTAACTCTCCATCAAGATATGATAAATGGAAACTATTTTCACCACTCAGCTGATGGGTTTTAAAAGTTCCTTTCCACAAAGAATCAAACTTTCCGTGCATTCCTTTCTGCTCCCTCCTCTTATCTCAAAGCAACACCAGGTCTCCAATTTGGAAATGACGTTGCCTTGATTTCTTGTCAAAAAATTTCTTTACCTTTCCTTGATGGTCTGTGATGCGATCAACCACCTTGCTCCATTCCTCTTCTAGCCTAGCTAGGTACATAACCCTTTTCTCAATAGAATTTTGAAAAGTCACATCTTTGACTGCTTTGGCCAACTGTAAGGTTGGAAACTCTACTAAGATAGGTATCTCAGCATTGATCCCATACAGTACTTAGAAAGGAGACATTCCTATAGCCCTCTTTGGTGTAATCCGATCAGCCCACAACATAGCATACAACGCTTTTTTCCATGTCCTCTGGTTTTCATCTACTAGATTTCTAATTATAGTAACCAGGTTCTTGTTGCTAGACTCATCTTGCCCATTGCCTTGGGGATAATAATCAGATGAGTGAGCCAGGGTAATGCTGAATCCATATAAAAAAAAATTCAGCTCATGTGATGAGAAATTGGAGGCATTGTCAGCCACGATCTTGTGAGGCACACCAAATCTAAAAATTATATTTTCTTTAAGGAAATTGCACACGGATTCTCATAGGTTGCTTGCTTGATTGGTGTGGCTTCCACCCACTTGGTAAAATAATCTGTAGCAGTGAGCACATAATTATGTCCGGCACTGGAGGTAAGATTCAACATTCCAATGAAATCAATTCCCCACTAGCAAAAAGGTTCTTCAATCACTACGGGCTTCAATGGGAAGAGTGAATTAGCTTGGGATGACCAACGAAATGTTGACAAGCTTCACAGATTGGACACCCACTCTCATCTGAATCTCAAAAGAGAGTAGGCCAATAGTACCTAGCCCATAGGATCTTATAAGCTATTATAGAGGATGAGAAATTTCCTCTGTATGCTAGGCTATGGAATGATTCTAACAACTTTAACTGTTGTGATTTATCAACACAGCGCAGGAATACACCATCAATACCTTTCTTATATATTCCATTATCCCACAGGAGGTATCTTGCAGATCTTAGCTTGACCGTCCTCTTCTCCTTTTGGCTTAAATGCGGGGGGGCATTCACCATAAGTTAGAAAGAAAGCAATATCTATGTACCATTCATCAGTTGTACTCATGAAAAGCACCATAGGCAACTTTGAAGAGGTATCTTCAAAATTTTTCGCATTCTGCCCTCAACATTAAGTTTTCCGCAAATCAATTGGCACAAGCCTCTTCCTCAGTACCAACTTGGTAGGTCTAATGTCCAAGTCATACTCCTAAACTTTAGCTATCCAATGTTGACCTCATTGACTGACCCAGTTCTTGTTGAAAATGTCAAAATGGATTTAACGGCGGTGTCAAGAATTTTAGAACGAGGGTATGGATCAAAAGACATAGTACCTGAAATGTTTCACCCTCATCACCACTGTCTATTTTAAGCATTTTTTTCAATTTGTGAAGATTTTTAGTCATGTTCCTTTAATGGACAGCTAATGAAAGTGATGGGAGCTTCAATGCCCTTTGTTCTCCTGCATCAGGATGGCTGACACTGTATGTGTAGAAGCGTAGCTGTACATGATGAAATCTTTTTTGAAATCAGGACATACTAGGATAGAAGCGCAAGCAACTACCCTTTTGACTTCATCAAATGCAAGCTTTCCTTCAGTGCTCCATCAAAATGGAATTTTACCTTTCATCTTCCCAAGGATATCCTTGATTTTATCAGCAAAATCAGGTACTTGAACCTTCTTAGGAAATTGACCTTCACCGAAGAAGGAATGAACTCCAGTTTTTCTTATGGGTAAATAAGGCTATAAATGGCATTTACCACTCTCTAGGTTATGATTTTGGTTCCTTCTCTAGTAAATGATTTTGACCTAAGCAATTTCCTTCGGTTACTCCAAACATGGAATTTTTGTAAAAGGATTTAATGAAATCCCATGACACCTGCATCTTAAGCACCACTTGTTCTAGGTGATCATAATGATCACTCCATTTTTAGAGAAAATGTCAAGTCATCCAAATATACCACTATGAATTTTCCCATCAGATCTCTGAAAGCTAAGTCCATAGCTCTTTGAAATGTGGCTCTAGCATTGATCAAACTGAAAGGCATCTCCTATAAGAAAAGGTCCCCCATGGGGTTGTGAAATTCCCATTTTGATGTTGATCTTCAGAAGCTACCTCAACCTGATTATATCCTGAAAATCCATCAAGCATGGATAGCATTTCCAATCCAGTAATGGTCTGTAACACCTGATCCATGATAAGCAAGGGATAATTTTCTTTTAATGAAGACTGATTTAGGTTCTGGAAATCAACACAAATCTAGATTTCACCATTCTTCTTCCTGACAGGGACAATAATTAGCAACCCAGTTGGAGTGATGGATTGGAAAGATAATTTTGGCATCTAACATGGTTTCTGGATTTCTACAAGAATAGTTCCTAGATTTTAGGATTGTAATGTCTTGCTTCTGCCTGTAGGTTTTACATCAGGTTTCAAAGGAATACTATGTTGTACATCTTTGGGCTTGAAGGATTTTAAATCTGCATAAACCATCCTAAGACATCCACGTATCTCTTTAGAGTGAAATGAATTTTTCTTTCTCCTCAGGGGAACAATGGTATGATTTCCCAATATTCACCATCTATAGGTTGATCAGTTGGAACCTAGATTGACCTGATCTACTTCCAAGGAAGAAGCTCCTTCAGTTGATCTCAAGGAGATTGTAGTTTGAATGAAATATCATGCTTGTCAAATTTAAAATCTCCAGAGAAACCAACCCTTTTAAAATCTTGTTGCCTTTAAGCTGAATAAAACACCATCAACCTCTTGATATGGATCTGTAAATAGATTCACAGAAAGCTGATTCCGAACCTTCAAAGTATAGCTCACTAAAATTGTCAGTTTTTTCTAGAAAAGACAACACTATGTTGATCATCATTGAACACTTTCCAATGAGCCACATTATCTGGGATACTGGGATAATACATGATCTCAATGGTATATGTATTTTCAAGGCCTACAACTAGGGATAAGGGAGAAGGAGGGATGCAGAAATAGCTAAATAATCAGCCTTGTCATTATAATCTCTCAAAAATGCTTTACGGAGAATGCATCAAAGCATTCTATATTATCCCAAAAATTTATTCTTGTAATGTCTCAGAGTGATCATTTTTTACTTGATAGATCCCTTTGACCTGGTTGAGACAATCAATTCAAGCAATCTCCTTGAACCTTGAGATTTATAATTCCTTCAATTCTGGCCATTTCTAATCCTAATAACAAAGCTTCATATTTAGCCGTGTTATTAGTATTATCAAACTGCAATATTGAAGGCAGAGGGAAGAACGATGTGTGGAATTGAGATATAAGAACTACACCAGTGCCCTGATCCAGTGGTTAACATAGGGTACCATCGAATTCAAGGGTCCAAATAGCATTAAGAATCTTCTTCATTGACATCTATGCTGGTACCTTCTGATGTAATGAAATAATTTCCAAGAGCCTTTGAAAATATTTGAGCCTTAGGGTCATCTATTTAGTTACCAAATACCTTTCCTAAGGTTCAGAAGTTAGAACACGATAAACCCAATCGACTCGTAATTTTTTATTGGTCCAATCCATATTAATCTCTCCTCCAACGTATTTACAAAAATCTCTACCCAAGAGGATACCGTAAGCTATAGGAATATCAGCAACAGAATGGTCATTTTCACTGTTCTTTGGGAAGGCAATGAATGCAAACTAGGATCATTTGACCAATCAAGGGAACTTGCTTGGTTTCTTGGAGTAACACCATCCATATGACTTAGTCAAAGAAAGCCCAAGGGGCAATTTTTGCGGGCATAACTCTCCATAGGTGAGTCATCTTGTTGATTTAAACTCAGATAAGAAAAGAAAATTAGAATGGTTCAGTCTTTCCTAAAGACAGAAGCAGAGGTCAAATTGTTCCATAGGGATTGAGTAGGATTTGGAAAAATACTTTTGTTGTCAAAATTTCACCCCCCCTGGGTAATTTTGATAACATGCATCAGAATATTCAAGTCCCAGGAAAATTGATTGATTCAGGGAAAAAAATCATGTTGCTAGAGTCCCCTAAAATATTTTCTAAGTTCCCTGTCTGAGAGGAAAAGAGCAAGCTCTGAGAAAATGTGAAAAAAGGTTGCAGAAGGCAAGTAGGTTGATCCAGGAAAAAATCGTAAAAATGACTAAGTCCTAGTCCTAGGGGCAGTCGGGACATTTGGGACAAAAAGGCCCGAACCGGCCGGCTCGGCCGAAGTAAGCACAAACAACCCGCAAAGCAACAGGGACATCTGGGACAAAAGTACGTGGCGGGCACGAAATGCCGGTTTGACCGAGAAAAAATTGGCTAACTGCTGAGAGAACACCGGTTCGCAAATGGGACCCAATCGGGCCAAAAAGGCGGCGAACCGGCCGAACCTGGCCGAAAAAGGGTCTAGATCAGTCCAAAATCAAATGGGACAAGCGGGCCAAAAAAGCCCGAACCGGCCGAATCGACCAAAATGAGTCCAAAGGGTCCAAAATCAAATGGGACATCTGGGACAAAGGAAATGCCCGAACCGGCCGAAAGCACAAAGGGCCCAAAATCAAATGGGACATCCGGGACAAATGGAGGCGAAGTACGCGAAGGAGCCGAAGGAGCGGAGGACCAATCAGAAACTGCCACGTGTCCTCACAAGGAGAAAAAGTCAAAGGTCAAAGGGGAACCAATGAGTTATCGAGCGCTGAACCGAACCAATGAAATGGCGCAAGAACATGTCGTTGAAAAACCCGACACCTAAGAAATGTGTCGGAGGGGTTGGAAAGCCCACGCACAAAGAAAATCGGGTTTCATAGTGTCCAAGTTTAAGGGGCCCAAAGCAATTCAAAAGATGGGGTGAGCCCCTCCGAAAGGATGCAGAGGAGAGAGAATTGAACCCGATGGGCTGAAGACCTTTCTCATCCAATCAGAGCCTGCCACGTGTCGTCCAGGTGGCGAAGCGCGGGAAAATATTTTAAAATCTGTTTTGATCTGTTCCGTGCCCTAAATCTTCAGATCGCCATATCTTTTGATCTAGAGCTCAGATTTCCACGTTCTTTATATCAACGGAAAGCTGTTGAGATGCTCTACATGATTCTGGGATCAATCTCGAGTTTTGGTGCAGTCTAAAGAGAGAAAATTGAGAAACGGCTCTGACGCGTGGTAATGGCCAGAAGTGACATTTCAGCGACCAGTTTTAATGCAAAATGGGTCGCATTCTCCTTCCACGGCCAGAAGTGACATTTTAGCTACCAAATTGATACAAGGTATGGGTCGCTTCTCCATGCTGAAATGCATCTAAAGTGAATGAGGGTATGGGTTGGTAAGATCCTCCATGACGTTTAATGCATCTCTCAATTGGGCTTCCTGTTTCTCACGTTTTCTGTCCCCTGGGCTCGATGCAATGTAAAAGCCAGATTTGGCTCATTTAAAAAAAAAAGAAGAAGTTGTTCATTCTTTCTGCTCTGCCCTCCCTTCTTTTCTTCTCTAGGGTTGAAAATGGAGTTCGAACCTCCTCCCTTTCTCTGTAATGGCGTTCCTGCCTTTTACCATTAATGGAATGATGTTCTGTGCAAACCTCTGGAGCAACAAAACGTGTTCTGTGATGCATCTGTCCATCCTCTCTCGTTTTTGCTTGTCTTCTTCTTGCCTCTCTTCATTGCAGGTGTCTGTGCATGTTTAAATGTTCATTGCAGGTTTGGAGCTGTGTTCATGGAGTTTTGGGACATTTTCTGTGTGAAATCTATCCTTGGGCCTGTGATGCTTTTGTCCATCCTTCCCAATGGCTCACCTCTCTTTGTCCCATGGCAGTTTTGATAGATGTTCAACATCCTCCTTCTCTGGTGTATCACCGTTTTAGTGTAGGCTTTTGCTGTTTTTTCCTTTCTCTCTCTCTCTCTGTCTCCTTGGCATGGTTAGATTAGGATTAGATTAGCTTGCCTGCACTAGAATAGCTTGTGGCAGGTAGTTTAGGAGCAGGAACCAGCCTTCTCTGGAGATTCCTCTCTCGGTTTTACAAGTCCCACGCTTGGAGAGAGGTTTCCATGTTGTGCAATCACACTGGATGCCTGAACATCAACCTAGAAGCCTGATGTGCGTCCAGGGGTGCTGTGATTTTGCATCCAACAGTTTTGGCACGCCGGGTGGGACCTTAGAGGTCTTTCACTTCATCTTTTGCAGGTTGATGTGTTCCTGTGAAGATTTCAGCCTTTGGAGGCACTTGCAAACACATCTGGTGACTCCATCTGGTCAACAACCATCTCTGAAGTTGCAGACCTTCCTTTCCATTCATTTTCATTCATTTTCCATTCATCCTTCTTTCCATCTCTTTCATTCTTTTTCTCATTCTTTGAAGTTGTGCAATCATGACTTCATTTCCATCATGGATTTCATATCAACAACAGCAGTATATTCCACCTCCAACAGGTTTTACAAATCCTCCAGATCAGCATGCATATTCATATGAACAGCAGTGCCAAAGTCAGTTTGGCTATGGAGCTTTCCAAGAGCAAGAGTATGCATATAATGAAGACAATCAGATGCAAGATGCTGGTCTGTTGGAGAAAATCCAAAAGATGGAGGTAGGACATAGTGCAGTCCAGGGCTCAGGCATAGATGAAAGCTTTTGGAATCGGTTATGGAGCACCCTGTCCATGGGTGGGACATTTTCCAAGGCATTACAGCCCTCAAGAGAAGCTTGACTTCATGATTGCAACGCTACCTTTGCTTGCAAAGTGGATTGAAGAAATAGAGGTGTATGAGAGAAGTATTCAGCAACCTTGTCAATGGGTAAGCACACCATCTCGTGCCTTTCCTTTTCCTCTTTCCCAATCTGTTTCATTTCAGCAGTGTCAAGTTTCAAACCCTCCATCTGCTGTCCCAAGTGTTGAATCCATTTCTCCACCCCCCAGTCTTCCACCTCATCTCGATTCTTCTTTCCTTTTCCCTTCCAAACAGTCATCCCCTCCACAAGAGCTAACAGAAATACCCCCTCCTCCAAAGAAACAAGAGGTTTTACCTGCCTCCACCACCACAAAAAATTGTAAAATCAGTTGAGTTTCAGCCCATTCCTCTTGCATTCCCAATTTCATATGGGGAAGAAGGAATTGAAAAAATCAGTCATCAAGGACAGCAGGAAGAGGAGCCCAACAGAAAAGAAATGACAGACAGACTTGAAGGTTTGGGCTACCAAATTTGGGATGACAAAGATCCCCTTGATGGTTAAGCCTACAGAAGAGGCTAAGGTTGAACAAATGGTGGTTAGGACTGATTTGGTTTGCAGCAGAAGAAGAAGATCTTGCAATCCCAACTTGTCCTCTAGAGCAGCAAATTGAAGAGTTTGACTTGACAAACTTCATGCTGGAGAAGGAGTTCAATCAAGAGCAAGATTGCCTTCAAACATTAGAGGAAGGAGAAGCTGCTCCAAATCCAAAAGAAGAGGAGCACATTCTAGCTATGGAGGAGAAAAGTGTAGATCCAAGGGCTTTGAGCACAAAGCAGGCTACAGGAGAACCTTCAGTTCTTCTTTCTACTTCACCTCTCTCAAGTTCTAGTAATGAAGAGGAGTTTGATCTCTCAAACTCAATATTGGAGAGTGAAGCAAACCATGGTGGTCAGGTTGCACATCAAGAGGACACCACGGAGGAAGTTGAATACGAGCAGCAGCACAGCAATGAGGCAGTTTACCTGTCAGATTTGGAGGACTGTTTTGATGGAGAAGAGCCAGTTGAGTTTTCACCATTCTCTCTTTCATCATCCACATTCCAAACACCAGAGCCTGCTGTCATGGAGGACAGCATTCATTTGCAGTAGCCTGCATCTTATAGCAGCCCTTTGGAGTCAAAATTGGAAGACTTTAAATCTTCCATGTTCTTCATTGGAGGAAGAGAAAGGGCAGAAGGGTTCCTACCATTGCTTCCACATCATCCATTCAGGTGGGTGTGTAAGAAAACTCCATTCTTGGAGTTGAAAATCAGAGCTATGGGCATATCAAACTGATCAGACCTTGCCCAATCAGGTATTTGGCTTCATTGGAGCCAAAGGAGAAGCCACAACCAGTCATGCTTGCTTCTGAGCATGAGGATGAGCTATAAAGTACCAAGGATCAGCTGCCATACCTCTCCAATCCAAATGCAGAGCAACTAAAAGAGGTATTGGATTTTTTAGTTGATACCTTGATGATTTGGATAGAAGACCAGCTTTTTGTTGATTTTCCATCCATCCAAACAGCCATGATCAGTGCCAAATCAATTGCATGGCTGCCAATTTTGAAGAAAGGAAGCTATTTCTCACAACCAGTTGCAGGGTTTGTTTAGCTTGCCTTTGCTTCCAGTTAGAGTAGAGTAGCTAGGTTTGCTTTCAGCAGAAGAAGTGCTTGTGCACACTCTGCATGTTCCATTTGGGGCATGTATGATTTTCAGTTTTGTACATAGTTTTTGGTGTTGCTGGTTTTGCTCTTGCACAGTTCATTTCAGTGGCATCTTGGTGAAGACACTCCAGGTTCAATGGGTTTCCAAGTGGCTCAGAGGGAGGTTTTCAAAGTTCAGATCAGTTTTCAGGCTTGCAACTCATGACTCCATGCCCAATGGATTGCTTCAGGCTACTGATCATTTCATCTAGCAGGCAGATGACCCCGCTGAGTCGCCAAACTGTTGTCAAAATTTCACCCCCCCTGGGTAAATTTTGATAACATGCATCAGAGATATTCAAGTCCCAGGAAAATTGATTGATTCGGGGCCAAAAATCATGTTGCTAGAGTCCCCTCAAATATTTTCTAAGTTCCCTGTCTGAGAGGAAAAGAGCAAGCTCTGAGAAAATGTGAAAAAAGGTTACAGAAGGCAAGTAGGTTGATCCAGGAAAAAATCATAAAAATGACTAAGTCCTAGTCCTAGGGGCAGTCAGGACATTTGGGACAAAAAGGCCCGAACCGGCCGGCTCGGCCGAAGTAAGCACAAACATCCCGCAAAGCAACAGGGACATCTGGGACAAAAGTACGTGGCGAGCGCGAAATGCCGGTTCGACCGAGAGAAAAAATTGGCTAACTACTGAGAGGGACGCAAATGGGACAATCGGGCCAAAAAGGCACGAACCGGCCAAAACCGGGCGAAAGGAGGGCCAGACAGTCCAAAATCAAATGGGACAATCGGGCCAAAAATGTGCGAACCAGCCGAATCGACCGAAATGAGGTCCAGAGGGTCCAAAATCAAATGGAACATCTGGGACAAATGGACGCAAAATGCCCGAACCAGCCGAAATGAGCACAAAGGGCCCAAAAAGAGAGGTCAAATGGGACATCCGGGACAAATGGAGGCAAAGTACGCGAAGGACCCCGAAGGAGCCGAGGACCAATCAGAAACTGCCACGTGTCCTCGTGTCCTCATAGGAGAAAAAGTCAAAAGGTCAAAGGGGCGAGTTATCGAGTGCTGAACCACAACCTGACACCTAATGAAATGGTGCCACGTGTCCAAGTTTAAGGGGCCCACAAGAAATTTCAAAAAGAAAGCCCACGAAAGATGGAGGAGAGAGAATTTCTCATCCAATCAGCACGTGCCACGTGTCGTCCAGATGGCGAAGAGCGGGAAAACATTTTAAAATTTGTTTTGATCTGTTTCGTGCCCTAAATCTTCAAATCGCCATATCTTTTGATCTAGAGCTTAGATTTCCACGTTCTTTATATCAACGGAAATCTGTTGAGATGCTCTACATGATTCTGGGATCAATCTCGAGTTTTGGTGTATTTTGAAGAGAGAAAAATCGAGAAACAGATCTGACGTGTGGTAATGGCCAGAAGCGACCTTTCAACAACCCGTTTTAATGCTAATGGGGTCGCCACTCTTCTTCTGCACGGCCAGAAGTGACATTTTAGTGGCCAAATTAATACAAATGGGTTGCATTCTCCTCCAAAATCTCTCAAAGTGACAGGGTATGGGTTGGTAAGATCCTCCATGCTGATTTAATGCATCTGCAGTCAATGAGGAATGGGCTTGCACGTTTTCCCATGTTTTCTGTCCCCTGGGCTCAGACCCATGCAATGTAAAAGCCAGATTTGGCTCATTTAAAAAAAAAAAAAGAAGTTGTTCATTCTTTTGCTCTTCCCTCCCTTCTTTTCTTCTCTAGGGTTGAAAATGGAGTTGGAACCTCCTCCCTTGCTCTGTAATGGTGTTTTTTGCCTTTTACTAATGGAATGATGTTCTGTACAAACTTCTGGAGCAACAAAACGTGTTTTGTGATGCATCTGTCCATCCTCTCTCATTTTTTCTTGTTCTCTCCTTGCCTCTCTTCATTTGTAGGTATCTATGCATGTCTAAATGTTCATTGCAGGTTTGGAGCTGTGTTCATGGAGTTTTGGGACATTTTTTGTGTGAAATCTATCCTTGGGCCTGTGATGCATCTGTCCATCCTTCCCATTGCTCACCTCTCTTTGTCCCATGGCAGTTTTGATAGATGTTCAACATCCTCCTTCTCTGGTGTATCATAGTTTTAGTGTAGGCTTTTGCTATTTTTCCCTTCTCTCTCTCTCTCTCTCTCTCTCTCTCTGTCTCCTTGGCATGGTTAGATTAGGATTAGATTAGCTTGGCTGCACTAGAATAGCTTGTGGCAGGTAGTTTAGGAGCAGGAACCAGCCTTCTCTGGAGATTCCTCTCTCAGTTTCACAAGTCCCACGCTTGGAGAGAGGTTCCCATGTTGTGCAATCACACTGGATGCCTGAACATCAACCTAGAAGCCTGATGTGCGTCCAGGGGTGCTGTGATTTTGCACTAACAGGTGGGGGAATGCCAGTTTTTCTTCTAATAAAATGGAATTTGGTGATTTTTTCAAACTGTTTAGGATTTTACTAAAGGTATTTTGCTTCTAACATTTGGATCTTGGTTCTTTTTTCATGGTCAATAATGTCAAAAGTAGTATAAAAAGGAGTGATAGTATGTTTGGTTCTAATCACATGAGCTTGAGCTGAGGTACTGACCTTGGGAGAAGGAGAATGAGGGAAGTTGTTAACTTTTTTGTGACTTTCTCTTTCAGTTTACGCTGAGATAGGAGTACCTCTCTTAACTATGGCTATGGGAGATTCCTTGTTCTTCTCCTTATGGATTTCAAGAGGTATTCTTGGATTCTAAGATTGGGATCAAGTGAAGACAGCAAATGACTAACCATCTGGTGCACATTCATCTTCCTCATATTCCAAATACCCAATGCTGGAGTCGCCATCCAAATCATCATAAGACTCATCAGTGTATCTTGAAGTTTCAAAAGCTTCAAAGGAATCCTATTATTTTGATTCTTCCTCTTCTTTAACTATCTCTACTACTGTGTTAATAGGAGAAGATTCGATTACTAGCCTCGGTTGAGCAGGAGTTAACCGCGACCTGTCTCTTGTAGGTGCACCATTGGTGTTGTTGAAATTCCATCTAGGTGATATCCTGATGCAGAACATTTTTCACCTACTGGGACATTAGATTTTACAAATAAATCAAATCATTAGCCATATTTTGAATCATAGGGTCAGTATTACCTTGAGAAGAACCTTGATTTTTAGGCTTGGGTGCATCATTCTTGATTCTTCCTACTAAAATGAGATCATCCTCTATTTTAATAGCCATTGACTGAGTGGTAACAAAATCAGGGATAGATGACCTTCTTAATAGGAAGCTCATATCGGGGGGTTGAGCATTAATGAAGAAGTATTTTTTATTTTCTAGAGTAGGTAACAGCTATTTCTAGAATCTTTCTGATCAGCTTGTTGAACTTTTCCACGAAGTCCCGCATGGGTTTGTGAGATTCCTTTTTCATATGGGTAAGTTATGCTAACAAATCATGAGAATATTCTGTTGGTTTGAATCATGCTTTGAATCTGGTCCTCATGGTAGCCTAGTTTGTGATGCATGTGTTTGGAAGGTGGTAAAACCACTCGGCTACTGCACAATGCAATGTTTTAATGAAGAGTCAAATAGAGACATCTTTCATGAGCTACTCCAAGGACACCGCATGCTATAAAGGAAATATGTAATGTGTTCATCAGGATGCTACTTCCCATCACCATTGAACTTGGAAATGTTCTTACATGATCCATGTGGTAACTCGTGCAATAGTGGAATTATCAAAAGAGGACCAATAGCTATGCCCCAGGGCACAAGTTGTGCTATCATCCTTCTGAAAAGAGTGTGTATAGGGATCTGAGTGTTGGACAAGAATAACGCATGACAAGTTTCATACACTTCTCATTCTACAGGGATCCAGTTTCTCTGAACAAGAAAAGAACTTCTAGTTTAGTTGGAAAAAATTGTTGTTGGGGGAAAGACTGAAATTATACTGTTGCAGCAAATCAAAGAGTGGATCAATTTCACCCCGGGAAGGGTGGGACTCAAGTGAAGATATTTTGTGGCCAGCTTGAACTGGGAAAGAGATCATGTTGAAAATAAGGAAAATACAGAGTCTCTAGACACCCAAAGAATAAGCTTTGTACTATTAATTCCCTAGCAGAGTTGCCAAAAATTATTGGTTGGATATTTTTTTCAAGATGAAATATGAGGTTCAACCACAGTACATGGGATTGAATCCCTCCTCAAATATATATTACTAATCTAAAACACAATAGAAATAATGCATATAATATTCACACTAGTCTAACCATGGGGTCAGGATAGAATCCTAAAAGCCACATCCACAATAACTGGAAATATTGCTGCTTTGGAAATAAAATAGATTAGAAAGGACACATCACAGAAAGGAAAACAATGGGGACATACTTTCTTTCAAGAAAACACATATCATGAAATAATCATATGAGTTCTAGATAACAAATGTAATGTAATGTTCGAAACAATATAAAATAATTAAGAACACTAAACCAAGAACAACTTAAGATCCTGAACATAAGAGCAATGTCTTAAGAGAGATGAATCTCACAACACAAAGTTTACAAAAATGACATCAATTTTTGTTCTTTGAATGATTGAAAGAAAACAAAAAGTTCTTCTTCTACACAAAGGTTCCTAATATTTAAAAAATCTCAACCTTTTGGAATGCATGAGCATCTCTTAGTTATACATAAAAAGAGTCGAGAAGAAAATACAAAAAACCCTATAAAAAAGTGTTTTAACAAGAGTCCTATTTTACTTGGCTTTCACGCAGGAAACCAAGTCAAAATTTACTTCCTATGTGACGAAATAGAAATGAAAAAGACATGTCAATTTCAAGATTGAAATGACATGTTGCATTGTGACTTAGTCTGAATCGTCATCTTTCTCTTCCTCATCTTTACCTTCTTCCAGTAGAGCCTGTTTGTTCCAAAATTCTTGGAATTTCTAGATTATACCTTGCATCTCATTTTCATAAGGCACAATGGAATGATCACTTAGGACTTCACATGTTTCATGAGTGTCAATAGCATTTCCTGGAAGCTTTCTCAAACTTTTTTTGAGTCTTCTCAGGGTTTCCAAATAATGTTCAATCTTTACAAACCTGTCAATGATTTCAATGCCAAATCCATGAGTTGGTTCATGCTGAATTGATTCTTGGATTTGTTTGAAAAGATCATCAACTGGTAGGATACCCAAGTCTCCACCCAACACTTTTACATAGATTTTGATCAGTTCTTCTTCTAGGTCACTCTTGCCATCAATCAATTGATCTCTTGATTCTCTCAATTTTCCACAAGCTTTGTTGAGAATCTTTATCTGAATCTGATGGCCTTAGTCAGCTAGAAATGCTTATCCGCATGTGGGATGATGCCCTCTTCGACCAAGATGCGTGATGGGATTTGCTTTAGCACCTAGAGAGCTTTGAAATTCAACTCCAGGTTCCCAATCTCTTGAGAGAAATCATCATCCATCTTTTCCCCATCCCTTTGTATATTCTCCAAAGATTGATAGACTTCTACAGTGTCTTAGATCACTTCTTTTCCCTGTAGGAGCAGCCTTTGGGTCCATTCATCGACCACCCTCCCTTTTCATTAATCTTTTCAATTATAGGTACTAGATGATAAATTGAACCCGATAGGAACAAAGGATGATGGTTCAAACTCAAGGGGTTTGGAGGAGCTTAAGTAATACCGTCAGTTAACTACTCCACCTTTTCTTTAAGCTCATCACTGTTGTCCTTTGTTTCCTTTAATTTCTAGCATAGCATGTTCATAGCATCTCATGCATCCTATTGTGCTCCTTCTATCATCACCTCTCCTATAGCAACCCTCGTTATTTGATAGTCCAGAGGCCGCTATGTCCTCTTTGGTCTTGTTAGTCACGGAATTGGTGATCTCTACAAACTTATGTCCTAAAGCATCCACTAAAACCCTTGAAACTATTTTGGGTTTCTTGCATGATTTAGTAGTAGAAGCCTTGAGTGAACTAATATCAAAGGCTAGTATGGGTACAATCACCTTCCTCTTCCTTAGAGTTTGCTCAGGTAGCCATTGAGGCGTGTCAGAGGGAGTTGCCATTATTGTAGAAGTTGGTATCATATTTTCAGGGGGAGAGGGATCTACTGGCGGAGTGGGAACAATTACCAATGTGGTTGTAGATTCAGTAAAAAGAGGCACAGGAGGGGGCGTGTTGGTGATTACTTTGGTCCCAGAAGAGAGGGGTGAGAGTCCAGAGAAAATGCTAGCCATGACTGAAGAAGTAGATGGGGAAAGAGGAGGTAGAAGTGGTTTTGAAGGAGGAAGCACAGATCACCACTCCAAAGCCTGGGATGCAAGAGATAAGGTCACTTCAGTTGGGAAGTCAACAAATGGTGAAACTAGCGGTTTTCTTACTTCTCCTTCCAAAGAAATTTCTCCTATTTCTGGTGGTGTTGGTGATTCTAGCACATTCACTGTTTCAACTGGAGAAATAATTGAAGAGATTTCTCATTCTCTTCTCTTCTTGACAAACTCGACCTTTATAGGTCCCTTAGAAGATCTTTTGTCTTTTCCTTTTTTGGAGGGCCCCACCTCTGAAACAACAAAATATGAAAAATTATCATCTTTAAAACTCATTCCCCAAGAGGCGAGCCATGATTTGGTGCGTGTAAGAATTAGGGCTGATCTATCTATAACGGAGGATTTTTCACTGATAGACCAATCAACAGGTGGGAAAACATATTGATCTTCATTCAATCCATCATAGGAAGGATCTAGAACACTTTCATTATCGCTAGTACCTTTTGGTATGTTAGTGAGCTCAAGTGTTTGAATCTCAACAAGTGTCAATCTACTATGATCTTTTCTTCAGACAGCAACCTCATCACGTAAATCAATCCAAATGTCTTCTATGCTTTGCACGTGTGGGTGTAGAGTTCCATATGCCTGAAGGACTCCTCGAAAATCAAACCCGTCTCGGGGCTTTATGTGCTTCTTCAACTTATCTTAAAGCTCTTAAACAACGTTCTTGGCTTTCGCCACCATTGAATAAGTATACCTTCCAATAGAAATTGGGAAAGATACAACGGCCTTGTGTTTACTCTGTTGGAGCTTGTGAAAATCCAACAATTACCTGACCAACTACATCAAGATTAGTTTGTCCCCTAGATATTTGGGCAAACAGAAAGGATCCCCTGGGTACATGACTACTCGAAGATATGTGAACTTATTAAATTGCAAGAAGAAACAACCCCATTTTGAAACTTCATCCCATGCCTCATCAGAGACTCTCATTTTCCTCAATTCGGGGCTTAACCTGAAGTTGTTTTTGTAAAAGAAGGCATAGTTTACCCTTCTGAATTGGTCTTCAGACTCTTTTCTTGTCAGCTGAGGAAAATAATGATAAACATGCTCCACTGTCTTGTTCCCCTTCGTGTCCAACCCGGGATAGTTTCTCATGCTGGCCACTGCATAGGTGACATACGAGGACATATAAAACTTTCCCGTAGACATGAATGTTGTCATTTGAGAATCTATCTTGTTACTGATAAGAGTACCCCAATCAATTCCTTCTTGATTATTTTTAATAATGATCATGAACTGGTACATTCATCCTTGGAAAACATTTGATTCGGGGAAACCAAAAACCTGACTCAACAGAGTAATGATATCATTGATTTCCTGAATGAAATCACTTCTGGGAACAAGTCTTGGGAACCTGGAAATAGCCGGTTTGGCTTTGATTAGGAACTTCTTATTCACATGCTTGATGTAATCCTCCTGATCATTGTCCCAAGATTTTTGGGATGACTTGAGATCCACATCTCCATATCCCTCAAAATTAGGAAGCTTGAGAAGGTCATCGAAGTAACCTCCATCTAACTTGATTACAACTTCTCCTGCCTAGTTTTTCATAGAACGAGAAGCAGAGTCATAATTCGAAGCACAGGCTAAGATGAACTTGGGGCACTGAGCAGACATAGGGAAACCTATTGCAAGACATATACCACTGTCAACTATTGATTTCATCCATGGAGTCTAAGAAGAGCTCTTGACCCTATTCCAAAAATCCTCCATATCTATGTTTCTGAGCTCTGTATCCCGAATGTCATAATTACAGTCAATGTAGGAGGGAGACTCCACCTTCCTGAATTTGTACTTCATCCTCCCTGATTTTTCAGTCTTATCTTGTGATGGACCAGGGTCCGACATGAGGATTTTCAAAGGAGGAGAGTGTCAGAGACCAGAAGGTGTTGAACACTTCGGAAAACCTGACACACTGGGAGGATGCCGGAGACTTGAAATAACCCGACACACTAGGAGGATGTTGGAGAGTTGAAATAACCTGAAACACTGGGAGGATGCCGAAGAGTTGAAATAACCCGACACACTGGGAGGATGGCAGAGACTTGAAATAACCTGACACACTGGGAGAATTCCGGAGAGTTTAGAAAACCCAATACTTTAAACTTTCTGATATACTGCGGGTTTTGAACACTGCAAAGCACCCTGCGAAACCCGAGGAGAGGGAATGGGGTAATTGTTGACTTGAAACATGCAAGTTTTTCTTCGCTGTTGATATCCCCAATATATTTTTAATTACAATGACATCTTTAAGGAATAAAACAAAGTGATAATTCCAAAGGGGTAACCCTAAAACACAAACCTGATTTATAAAACAACCCCCAAAATGGAAAAGATAAAACCTCAACAACCCGGATAAGAAACTTGGAAGAATTTTTTACACAATTATTCCACAAAAACCACAAATAAATAATGAAGAAAAATACCTTCAACCAGGACAAGAAATGATCAAAAATGAGAAATGCAATTAGGCACAGAGGCGAGTTGGGTTTCTGGGTCAAAGATGCATGCGCAAAAATCCACGAGGTAAAAAGTACATCTGGTAAAAATGACATGGAAATTTGAATATATATAAGAAAATTCACATTTAATACACTTGAGGTGACACGTACCAACTACCCAACAACTCGGCATTAATGCCATGTCAGCATGCTTGGGATATCCGGAAACTCGACACAAAGGGTTTTAGAGCAATTCAGGTTTTGGGTTGCGGGAAACAAGCGACATGAAGCATCATGCTTGATGACCTCAGAAACCCAAAACAAAGGAGTAAATCAGGCTTCGGGGATCGAAAGACATGTGATATGAAGCATGTTTTGATGAAGGCATGTTCCGATGCTTGGAAGGTCTGAAAACCTAATTCGCCTTACTTGATGTGGGTTTTGGGTTTCGGGGAACACACGACATGAAGCATCCAAAACACATGTTGTCTTTCTTGTGAAACCCGAAAACCCAATAATCTCTCTAAAAGGTGATTCTTAGAAAACCAACTCAAAAATTTCTTAGGGTTATCTCATTTTTGGTGTAAACTCAAAAATGAAATAAAAAAAATCTAATTGGAATAACTCCAAACAACTCCAACTCTATAACGACTCAAATAGACTTCGAGACCCCAAAATCAAGTATTATCAACAAAGATGGTTAACCAATCAAAAATATTCATCAAGAGGAAAAAATTACATCATTATAAATATACCTTAATATAATTTTCATAACATCTTACATTTCCTTCCAATTCCAATTATAAATCCTTCAACCAGGTCAATCTCTTCAACTACTCAAAACAACCCTTTTAGGCCCAAAGACCAGTCTTCATTAATAGGGAACAATTTTACCTCTATAAATTAAATCAAGATGAACCATGGACCTAATGAGATCATCCAAAAAGCTCCCCTTACACTAATATTATTCAATTTTAGCCTTATTTCATGCTAGACATCACTTTATAGGATTGTACCATGCAAAGAACAAAAAATTATGCCTTCAAATCTTACCAAAACATCATTTAGGACCAAAGTCCCTAAGACCCAATTTCAATCAAGTTTTGAAAATTTTCTCTGTGCTCTAGAAACTCATACACAAGATGAAACAACTCCTTATATCTCCCCTAAGAACACAATACCTTGCTCTAACTGATGATTAAAAAATAATTTCTCATAGCTTGATCAAATGCACTATGGGTGGATTAGATGCAATGCCACAATTTAAAGAAATCCTTCAGTGTTATCAGCCTTGTTCCATTATGTAACACTTACTATATATTTTACAAGCTCCACTATATGCAATTCCTTGGTAAACATTTAACACACTTCCTTACTTACCTCCTTTACTCCTTATGCACTTGAATTAAGATTAATACTTTCTCCCCTTATTTTAGAAGAACTTCACAAACCTATTTTATTTAAGAACTTGACTAGCACCTATTACAATGTGCTCATACAGTCATTTTATTGTCACAATCAGTAACTTAATGTTATCCAATTCCATAAGTTGTTTCACAAACCTCCACATTATTATAAAAATATATGATCATGCTATATATAACAAAGACAACTCAAACACTATCCTTTTCTTTCTTGTACTCTAACTTAAACATATGTGTACATCTTACATTCTTAGAGTAGTGTTTTCAATTAAGTACATGCTACAGATCTCAAATAATTAGATCATACCTTCACCTTCTTATATCAGAACCAAAACATCTTAGAGTAGTCAATAAACATCTTATGAAGTAACATTTCATTATGTGCATGATTCATAACTATTGTTTTGACCAATCCTGCAACTTATTTCTTTGATAGTCATTTAAGCAAATTCTCTCCATGTCTCTTGGTACCTACAAAGTCATACCATACTCCATGTCATTAGATTTTTTTCAATTGGTGCCCTTCTCAAACCTATCTCATAGAACTATACCCCATTAGACCTGATCATCTTATTCAACCAACATTTACCTCATATGAAAGAAACACTTTTATTGACATAGTTTTTTAATTCACTATGTAGTTAGTATCAAACATTATTGGAGCATAAATAATACTTGAATTGAGGTTAACTTCTCCTGAGACCATCTTACCTTCTAGTCATAGACAACTATATTATTGACTTAAAAATCAAACCCTTAGCATCATTTTCATAATTTTTATCTTACCTTGGTAAACCTTCTTACATCTCAAAGAAGCCTTGTAGCCCTCCCTGAAGCCATTTTGCATCTCATACTGTTCTTTCACTTGATTTTACATACTTGAACCTTGTCATGATTCGCATAGATATAAAACACACAAATATTTTGGAGGAAAGAAGATATCTTGATGGATAGTCAATTTCAAGTACTGCTACAGAACCTTCAGGGGCCTTCAACTTGAAATTTTTCATCTACCTCTTCACATTTGCATTATTTCTTCATAAAATTTTGATTCCTAATCTTAATATAACTTTACATCTTGGAAAGTTCAGAGTGTCCTTCACACCTATAATATCACTACTAAAATCAGAGTTATAGGAGCTTATAACATTTTCATACCTTCATGAAGTAAAATGAAACATTATTTTTGTTGTCAACCCTTACTATCCTTTACACAAACTTCCATCCTTAATGGAGTATATTAACAACTTACAGACCTTTGTACAACTCATTAAGACTAAGACCTCTATGAAGACAGAGCATTCCTTCACTTTTTTCAATTCACCTTCAATATTTTCCTCACTACCTCTATTTCAATATGCTTAATTAAACCATTACTCTTCCACACAAGCATATAACACACCTTATCTATCTGATGAATTTTACACAGTCTGTAAATATATTTTCAACTTAGAAATGAAATCTTGACCTCCTTCATGAAAATTTATATCCTTGATGATATCATTTAAACCCTTTTACTAAACTTCAAATAAGATCTAGAAACCTACATAGCATGTCGTCACCTTCATATCACTAATCAAAGAGCATAAGCATACTTGGAGAGCACTATTATGTGACAAAGTCATCTTTAAAAAACTTTGTTTTTGCATCTAGGAAAGAGACATAAAACTCTTACTATGTACTTAAATACTTCTTATAACATCAAATTCTACCTTTATTCATAGTCTAATTGAGGTTTCTAATACTCCCCCTAGGATGATGTTCTTTCTAGGGATTTGTTTAAAACTTTCATGGCTTAATCCACCTTCACTATCATGAAAACTTCAATCTTGGAATCTGATTTGTATGGTGACCAATTATTCATTTGTTGTAGCACATCTACAAACCTTTTCAAGATCATTCTTCAACTCTATGAGGAAAATGGTAGAGAAAACCTTTGAAATATTAACCTAGATCTCACTCGCTCATGAATGAAAAATTTGATTTGCGACAGAGACTTATTCCACATGATCAAAATTTTGCTATATGTAAGATAGAAATAAAAACTTCATGACATGAACTCATTGCTACTTATAACATCAATACATGACTTACCACAAAGACTCTTCAACACTTAGACAATATAATTAACTTATAATGCTCCATTTTTTAGAGATAGATTATACAGATAATAGAACCTTTTTGCTATATCCAACATTAACTTTTTGAATCTAATATGGTACCATAGACTCATACACTTCCTTCTGTACTTAATCATGACTTCATGATGGTAAAATCAGATTAAAAAAAAGTGATAAAAAACATCTTATGATTTCATACATGGTTTTTGAGTCATTGAAATAAATGACTTTGAATCAACACATACACACACTTGCAACTGTGGTAAGGAATTATATATGTAGACATATTAACCTCAAAACTTTATAGATCATCTAAATTCCTTAAAATTTAGAAGAAAAACTAATGAGAGAACAAGCCTAAAAACATAGGAATAAATTATCTTGTTTGTAGTTTATAACTTGTACTTCCCTTAACTTCAAGGTTCAAATGCTATATATATATGAAGAGAACTCCACATTCAACACTCTTGTCAAGATATACTTCTTAGGATATGAATCCCCTTAGGAGTATGTATAACATGAGTTTCATACTCCATTTTTCATGTTACCATACCAACACAAATTCAAGACATTTATTCAACTATAACTCAAAAACTCAACTAGAGATGTACACGATCATGAAAATTTTCTTTTGACTTGAAACATGAACTCAACATACTAGGAAAGTCCAAACTTTGAGACTCATTTGTCAATATGCATTGACTTCCTTTGACTGATAGGTATATGAATTTTCAGGATCATCACAACTTGGAAAATTTCTTAACACATATTTTGGATTTGTCCACACTTCTAGGACATGACATGACTCAATCATATTTTAACAAGGGATCAAAAACATGTTTTTAAGAAGTTAACATAATAGAAACCTATAAACAACAAGAACTACTAAATATAAATATCTTATATAGATCACAACAATTACCTTATCACTATTGAGGTGTCCAAAAATCATAGCTTCTTCATCATTTCATGAAGTAGATACTGAATTTTATTTAAACACATATGGATTTCTTTGGGTCTTGATTATTCAACTAAGGAAAACATACCTCCTTGATTTGAACTATTTCTTTAAAAAATCTTATTTGTTTAGACTTCATGCTCTTCATTTTATACTGATACTCAATTCTCTTGAAGTATTTGGCTTGATAAACATCATTCTTAACCATAGGAATAATCTTGACCATCTCATATTCATTCTTGGTACTTTTTTTCTCTTCAACTCTTTCTTCTCTTGTTCTTTGAATGCTTGAAACCTGTTATTGACTCTTGGAGATTCACCTTGGTGACAATATCTAGTAATGTGTCCTTATTTGTGAAACATAAAGTATACAAAACCCTTAAAATTATAGGATCATATATAAGGTTCCAACCATAATCCTTAGCTTTGTGACCATAATCACAACATACATAACATTCACTTTTGAAGAGACTTCCACCATTCCTAGAAATCCTTCTTTTGTAATTACTAGCTTTGTGACCAAAATCATGAAAAATATAGCAATAAAATTTTAAGGAAGCACCATACCTATCTAAATTATGTTGACTAATAGGATTATTCCTTCTTAAATCAGTCCCCTTTGTATCCTTCTTGATTGATTGAGAACTTGATCCAGCTTTGTCATCACTTTCCACTTGCTCTTATTTAAAACCTAGATTAGCCTAGTCACTAGTAACCCTTTGATTCTCTAAGATTTCACCAAGAGATTAAAATATCTTCTCCAACCTATCATACATATTCAATCTACTGGATGCATCTTATCAATTATATTATAGGGCTTTCAATTTTTTTTCATAGTTGAAACAAGATTCTTCTTTGTCCTTTAGGGCTTTAGACACTATCTCAACTTGTGAATCCAAATCCTTAATGAATTAACCATGATCTATCTCCATGAAATTGATTTGATATTGTAGAATGTAAATACATTACTATATAACTTCATACTAATATCTAAAAAACAACTTCAACATCTGGAGATTTACCCATTGTTTGTGCTTCAAGAGGATCTCTGTCAAGTTTTCAATCTTTCTTCACAAGGACCAGCTTTGATACCAATTATTTTAAGTACAATGGATAGAGGGGGGTGTATACATCCCTCAAAAATCTAACTTCAATTACCAAATATCAATATTCATAACTCAATTAGACATTCATCATACATAACCATACACGAGCATATTAGATGTGTTTTAACCATTCTCAAGATCATAACATAAGAGAGATTACACAAGACACATACTATAAGTGGGAAACCCTCATTAAAAAAAACCCACTAAAAAACATTGATTATATCACACAAAAAAAGGACTCAAGTGAGTATTACACATTACAAGAGATTTTTTTAGTGAGGCACAAAACCCAAAAGATTCACCAACCCCTAAACCCTAGTTAATATTACTCACAACAAGAGAATCCTATGAATATGACTTATCATAAGACATTTTTCAAAATAATTATCAATAAAAATATGTTTACACCACAACTAGTTGTGATCCAAGTTCATCTCACAAATATATCAAACCCTCATCAACTTCTCTCTCCTTCAAATCAATTTATTCTCAATCTTTCATGGACTGATTTAGCTTCAAACCTTTTCACACATGATCTTTAACCTTATTCATAATTTTTCACTAATCCTCATATATCTCTTAATTACCTTGATCATCTTTCAATTCCTCATCTAGACTGCACTTTTTCGTCTCAATTCATTAGTTCAAATTTGAACCAAAGCACTCACTTTATATCCTTCTCATTTCAAAAACATAACATAGGTCAATCCTAACCGAAGATCTTAACTAATAAAAATTTAAAACATAACATTACATTCAAGAAAATTCATAAGATCGACCCATGTAGATCATCCATGCACCAAGACAACCAACCAATCCCAAAAAGACTAAAAACCTCATCACCTAGCTCATTAAATACCTCCAAACTCATCACCATGATTATTTAAGCCTCAAAAGGATTAAAACACGTAAAATATACGATAAGAACATCATCCATGCTCTCAAATTACCTTTCACTAATAATTTTGTTCATAACTCTATTAAGAAGGATAATTTCCTTCACAAAACATCTACTTCTAGGAACCAGTCTTCACCAAAAAATGCTCAAGACCACACCAAAAAACCTTAATATTTAACCACTCATTATAAATCCACTAAAATTTATAACACATACATGCTTTCTATGATTTTCAAACTTTTTTAACTTTGGAATTATCCACAAAAACACAAATAAACATTGTTGTTCTACAATCTATTAGAAAATGACAGAGATAGCTAGTGAATGAATTATGCTTATGCTTAGAATCCACAATTGTAGGAAAGGAAAGAAGTTAAGCTCATAAACACCAACAAATTTTATCTTTGAAACCTCCAAAGGAAGAAAAACTAGTCGAGAAGGGAAACTGCTCTTTCTTCCCACTTTTATTGGCTAATTCAAAATAACAAGTATAGAAGTTACAATAAGTATGAAAGAGAAGTAGATAATATCTCACACTTCCTCCTAAATACTTGCTTGCTTTGTCTCTACACTCCTTTCTTCTACAAAACACAATTCTAGCACTAAGATCTTCTTGCTAACTTGTTTTCATGCTTCGATGATCCTATTCTCTTCTACAAACATGTATTTATATCCTCTCCCATGTCCTCCAATGCAATGGAGAATGGGAAAGGTCATGGAGGAGAAGAGATACGAACAACTATCAAAATTTTGGGCTGTTCATTTCATATTTTCATTTTCTATCTGAAAGAGCTAGGACTGCTACCCAATGTAGACTGGTGGTCCCAGGAATGCCACCCTAGTTAGGGAGTGGTTCTGTAACTATCACTTTGCATAGAGCGGCAGTCATGTTACTAAAAAGACATAACCTCCATGTTTTCTTTTTTCCTTCTTCGTGCTGAGTGTTTTGATGAATTATATTTATTTTGGATCCCTATGGATCAAACCTCCCCATATTAGGAGGATTTTGGTCTGAAAAAATCTTAGTGGGGGAGTAAATGAGGAAATAATTCCCTCACTTTCTCCTTTAGTACCACTGGGCCTGCCTTGGTGTCTTTCCTTTCAGTCTAATCTTCCAAGACTTGTAGTCATTTTTACCCCCATCACAAAGGAAATAAATCCCATACACACCGGCCTATCACCCAGCAGGCACTGGGCACTCACTCGAGGCATGCATGAGTTCCAAGTCTCTCATTTATGTGAGTTTAGTGGGAAACATCATCTATGATCTGTGTTTAAGAGATTTGAAAGGAAGTAAGAAATAAAAGCACCCTAGAGCTCAGAACGTCTTCTAAATCCTTGTAGTAATTCTAGACAAAAAGTGCTTAATAGATTATAGAACTTATACTAAGACAAAACAAAGTTATACAAACATCTGTAATTAGTCATAAATATAAATGAAAAATAACTATGAGAAATATGTATGCATCAAAATCATTAATGTTCATATTCATATAAGCTGGTAACCTCATTACATTCATGGAGCCATTACAAAATGTCACAGATAAGAAGACCGTAGTCATGCATTATAATTGGACTTATGTGGCTAGGCTCTCAAAAGAAATTGTATAACACCCCCACACCCTTGTTACATCCTTTCCTAGCACAATTACCCAACTAACATAGTTCTTGCAGTATTTCTGCAAAGCTCCGCCCTCTCTCTATTTATCGGTATCTTTATTTCTGTAGGCACTTGTATATATAACTTTTCTGAGCTATCAACTCATCCTCTAGTAGCCTCATATTCGATGTCAAGTGTTTCAATGTGGTCCTCCATGTGAGCATGCTCCTCCAGGCCTAAACTTTCCACTTTTTACCATGATAAGCTTATAGAATATTCTACTGCAAGCATGCTCCTTCTTGGGACAACCTATCGTCTGGCTGACACCTTATCCACACTATATGCATAGTTGGGTCATGCTTTTCATGTGTCCTTCCCGAAATTCCCAATATGGCTAAGTCTTAAACCCTTGGTTTTATCTGTGTGCATGCCACGGGTTTCCTTAAACCTTTCCTTAAACCTTTCCCTGTGTGCTTTATCCTTGCATGCCTTTCTTCAACTAGGCCTTGCGTGCCTACACACCATTTTTTACTTAGCCAATATTATAGGGGCCCAACAAGACTCCTGAAAACCTCTCTTAGTCTCTCTGACCTTTTTCTGCAGCACTACATCCTCCTCCAATTCACCTCGTGAGTCCAAGATACAATCCTCAATGGAATGTAGCAACTGTAGTCCTTCATCTTCATCTAGCATGGATGGCTCATATAGGTGAAATTTCTCACAGTTTACTATAGAGTACATCCTCATAAATGGTGGCAAGTCAAGTTCAAAAGAATTTTCTCCAACCTGCTCCAATATGGTGAAGGGCCCATATCGTAGTGGCTTGATTTTCCACTCTTGACCTTGTAATCTCTCCTTGCTCAAGTAAAGCCAAACTCTATCTCCAATATGTAGCTTATGTTCTCTCCTATGTTGATCATGCCTAGCTTTGTACTTGGCTTGAGATTTCTCTAGCTGTTCTTTGACTTTGAGATGGATTTTCCGGATCCTCTCAATGAATTTATTTTCTCTAGTCACCTTTGTTTCTTGTGTTTCCTCCTTATCCTTCTTCCCAACTACTATATCCAGTAGATTTTTAGGTAGATATCCCAAGCATGCTTCAAATGGTGACTTCATAGTGGATGTGTATACTGTTTGGTTATAGGAATGTTGAATGTAGGCTAAGGACTCATCTTAAGTCCTTGGATATTTTCTATTATACCCTCTGATTAGTTGTACCAAAGTCCTGTTTACCACCTCTTTTTGTCCATCTATCTGTGGATGGAAAGTTGTGCTCCTCTGTAACCTGGTATCCATCTTGTCTCACAAAGTAGTCCAAAAATTCCCCAAGAACCTGGAATCCCTATCAGAAATAATAGACTTTGGCAAACCAAAATGCACCCATACATTAACAAAGAAAAGATGCTCTGCCTCATGTGCTTTTACTATCTTTCTACATGCCATGAGAATACACATCTTACCGAATCTATCAACAACAACATATAGATATTCATGACCATGTTGAAACATAGGTAATCCTCCTACAAAATCCATAGAAATGTCCTCCCACGGATGAGTAGGTACTGAAAAAGGCATATACAAACCCTCCTTCCTAGTCTTAGGCTTGCTAGTATAACAAATTTTACATCCACATATAACTTTTGATACTTCTTCTTGCATATTGGGCCAATACACATATGTTTGCAAGTGGGCTAGGGTCTTACCAACACCAAAATGTCCCACTACTTTTGAGGTATGTGCTTCCTTCATCAATAGAATTATTTCTTCTTTTTCCCCCATTGGTAGAGCAGCCCGTCTTTGAGATAACAATATTTAATCCTTGTCCTTTCAGCCCCTTGGGACTGAAACTGCTGAAATGTCACCCCATAGTCTTTATCCTAGGCATATGCCTCTATTTAAGCTTCCTTTGTGAAGGGATCGATCTGAGAGATAGTTTCCAAACAGGAAAATGTCTCCTATGTGGGTGGCCTAGACAACATGTCCGCCACAAATTTTGTATGACCCTTATTGTATTTGATCACTAGATGGAACTGTTGAAGGAACCCCATCCATTTGTAGTTCCTTACTTGCTGCAATTTAGACTGTGCTTGCAAATACTAGAGAGGTTTGTGGTCAGTGTGCCTAATAGTTTCTTTACCCAACAAATAATGCTTCCATTTTTTAATTTCTTGAACTAGTGCATACATTTCCTAATCATATACTGAATATCCTTTAACTGCTGAAGTGAAGGTTTCAGAATGGTAACATACAAGTTTACCTCCTTGAAGAAACACTCTACCCATGGCGTAATCACTAACATATATCTCTACTTCAAAAGGTTTCTACAAATTAGGAAGAGCAAGTACTGGAGCATGACTAATCTTGTATTTCAATAACTCAAAGGATTTTTCTTCTTCCTTACCCCAGTCACCCTTACTCTTTGTGGCCGCTGTTTGTATAGGTGCTGAAATTACAGAGAAACCCAGAATGAACTTCTACATGTACTATACTACTCCCACAAAATTCCTAGTCTCTATGGCTCCTGTAGGTGTTTTCCAGTTGGTGATGGATTGCACCTTCTTTAGATCCACTCATAGCTCTCCTCCTTCAACCACGTGCCCAAGATAGACTAGTGATTGTTTAGAAAACTCACATTTCTTCATATCAAAAAGAAGTTATTTCTCCCTGAGAACTTGCAAGACTTGTTATAAATGGGTTAGATGTTCTTCCCATGTGGCACTAAAAATAAGAATATCATCTAGATATACAATGACACATGAATCTATGAAATCCCACAATACATCATTCATCAATCTCATAAATGTAGCATGCATTGTATAACCCAAAAGCAAGTACTAACCATTCATACAAACCATGTTTTTTTTTTTAAGATAGTCTTCTATATATCCTCCTCCTTCATTCTAACTTGGTCATAACCAGACTTGAGATCCAACTTTGTGAAGAATCTGGCATGCTAAAGCTAGTCCAAGAGATCATCTATGTGGGAAAGTGGATATTTGTATTTCATGGTGATCTTGTTCAAAGCATGGTATTTGATGCAAATTCTCCAAGAACCATCCTTATTTAGCACCATCATAATAGGTGAGCCACATGGTGAGGTGCTCAAATGTATCACCCCTTGGTCTAGTAGTTATTGGAATTGTTTCTTTACTTTAGTACTCTCAAGCAAGGATTGCCTATACAACCTGATGTTTAGTAGAGGGGACTCTGGCAATAGCTAAACCTCATGCTCTACTTCTCTTTTTGGTGGTAACCCACTAAGAGCCTAAAAAAATTCCTGAAAGGACTGAAGAATACTATCAAAATCATGATTTCCCTAGTTAGAAATATCTGAAACTTCTACCCCATCTTTTTTATCCTTTATCAAAAGTAAACAAAAATGATTATGATTTTCCTGAATAAGTTGTTTTTCTTAGTTAGCACTCACCATAGTAACCCATGTCTTATAGTGGTGTGCCTAGATGTTGTAGCTGATCCCTTCCTTGACCCATCTGTACCGATTTTCCCTTCTTATAAATATAGCATCCTTGATATACAAGTAGGGACTCCTGGATACAACATCAAAAGCATCAAGTGGAATAATGTCAGCTTCTAAAACATCAATATACCAGGAATTTATCCCAAACTTGACCTTACATATTCTTGTTACCTAAATTTCAACACCCTTCTTCACCCAACCCAAAGGATAAGGGTGTGTATGCTCGTAAGTCTCAAGACCAAGCTTCTCTACAACTGTTTCAGAAATTAATTTAGACTGAGAACTGGTATCCACCAAATCATTTACATTAGTTGTCTTGATCTAGATTTTGATCTGGAATAGTCTACTCATCTCCTCTTCCTAGCTGTCCATGTTGGTGACCGTGCATCTAAGACTTTCATCCACATCAGATTCATCTTCAATTTCCACCTCCCCTTCTCTTCTTACAGTTGTCATGGACTTCTTCAAGTGTTTGGTTCAGTTCTTTAGATGTAACTCTGGATGCAACTTCCAACATATAGCATCAGTATGAGCATTAATATCACATTTCTTACAATAATTCTTGGGATCTTTACAAGTATTTAAAGTAGTGGCATATTTTTTTACCTTTCCCTTTCCACTTACCCTTGTTACTTGTTTTCCCATACTCTTTCTTCTACTGATTTTTTGACTACTTTTCACTTGGCTCTGCTTCCCCTTGCTTCTTTTCATCATCTATGTAGTATGCTTGCACACACACCTCATTGAGATCCCTAGGCTTGGTGGAAATGCATTTTCTTCGAAGGTGAGTGTAAAGTCCTCCCAAGTACTTCAGAATATCCTCATCCTCCAAGTCCATGTTTAGCAATATGGTCTGCCTCCGAAACTCCGTAGTATAGTCCTATACACTTTGACCACTGCCTTGTCTAAAATAATGTCATTTAATCATTTGGTCATTCTTTTGGCCAATAGGATAGAAGTTAGCTCTAAGTAATTCTTTAAATTCTTACCAAGATTTCATAATAGGGTGTTTCTTCTTTTCACAAGTGGTTGGATGGGTTTCCCACCAAACCAAAGCGTGTCCCTCCATTTTGAGATGTGCAAAGGTGATCCTCTATGCCTATGTGACGTTATGGATGCTAAAATAGACTTCTAACTATCTTCACCATTTATCAAGCAACTCCGCATCTACTTGTCCTTCAAAGCTTTTAATATAAACTTTCATCTCAACTTTAAAAGGAGTATGATTAGATTTTACCTTTTCTCTCTTTTTTTAAAAGTTTCTTCTTCATGTTCTTCTACATAACTTTCCTCATGGTGGCTCCTTCTTATGCTAAAATTTTCATCTAAGCCCCAAACCACTGAGTCCATGGAGTCTTGTTTGATAGAAGCCGTCTTTTTTAAATCAGCAAGCTCTTCTCACCTTCTAAACATCCTATGCATCATGGTCTCCAGCATCTTGATTCTACGGACCAAGTTCTCTTCCTCCATTTGTCCTTGAATTGTCTATTTCCACTTCTTTGTAGAAATTTATAGATCGCAAGGTAAAGCATCTTCACCTTTAGATCTCATCGCTGCCATACAACTCTAAGAATGAATACCACAATCCTGGATAATTTCTAGCTCTAATACTAAAATGATCTGTAAACTCTTCAACTTTGGAATTATCCATAGAAACACAAATAAACACTAATGTTCTACTTTCTATTAGAAATTGACAGAGATAGCTAGTGAATGAATTATGCTTATGCTTAGAATCCACAATTGTAGGAAAGGAAATAATTTAAGCTCATAAACACAAACAAATTTTATCGTGAAAACCTCTAGAGGAGGAAAAACCAGTCGGGAAGGACAATTACTCTTTCTTCCCATGTTTATTGGCTAATTATAAATAACAAGTACAAAAGTTACAATAAATATGAAATAGAAGTAGATAATATCTCACACTTCCTCCCAAATACTTTCTTGCTTTGTCTCAACACTCCTTTCTTCTACAAAACACAATTCTAGCACTAAGAACTTGCTCACTTGCTTTCATGCTTCGATGATCCTATTCTCTTCTACGAACATGTATTTATAGCCTCTCCCATATCCTCCCATGCACTAGAGAATGGGAAAGGTCATGGAGGAGAAGAGATACAAACAAATGTCCAAATTATGGGTTCCTTGTTTCATATTTTTTCGTTTTCTGTCTGAAAGAGCCAGGACCTCCGCCCTAGTTGGGTGGCGGTTATGTAACCGCCACTCTGCACAGAGTGGCGGTCATGTTACTAAAAAGATAGAAACTCCTTGTTTTCATTTTTCCTTCTTTGTGTTGACTGTTTTTATGAAGTAGATTCATTTTGGATCCCTAGGTATCATTCTATAACTCATGAAACATCCATCAATGCAAACCACCCTCTTTTCCTCTTCACCAAACTATGATGCCCAGAAAGTAGTTTTGGAATCCTGACTAATTTACACCTTTTATATTCAGTTAAAAATCTATAAATAATTCAATAGGCATAAATTTAATCCCTCTTCACTCTCCAATAGATACCAAGCATCATATAATCCAAAACATGATACTTATTTATCTATCTTCCAACCAAAGTCATCTTGTCTTGAGCAAGTCAAATTGGGTCAACTTGTGACCTCAACCATGGAAACTCAGTACACTTTAATATCTTCACAAAAACCTTAAACATGTCTCATTTGATGTAAACCAAACCCTCAAGTCTATTATACTCCTTGACCATGCTCATAAGTGCTCAATAACTTCCATTTACCAACACTGCTAAACTGGCTTCAAGACCTCAAAAATAATTTTTTCAGAAATGAGCTAGTTCACCTGTAAAAAAAATCATAAAGAGACAAACCAAATATTAATATAAATTTATCAAAATATAATTTCTGGAAAAACTCACATTTTCTTTCAACTCTAAGTGGAAGACCTCCAAACAACTTAAACTCTACAACTGTTGAAATAAACTTCGAGACCAAAGAAGTAGGTATTACAAAAAAATATGGTTATCATATCAAAAATCCTCACAAATATATAAAAATTAAATAATTAGAAACATATCTGAATCTTATTTCCATAAAATATTACATTTCCTTCCAACTCCAAGTGGAAGGCTTTCAACTAGGTCAATCTTTGTTACTACTCAAAAATACGCTTTTAGGCCCAAAGACTAGTCTTCATAAATAGGGAAACAATTTCCATCTAGGAATTCAAAAATGACCTAAAAATATAACATAAAAAAATTACAATGTCCAAGATCCAATCAATGTTTATTTATTCAATACCTTCAATGGACAATTTTACTACAAACTAAAAATCTTCAGAAACTAGCCTTTTTAAGTGGGGACCACATACTATCACAAGTTTTATCATAACTTTCTAGAAATATGGGTGAGTCATCTCCAACCTAAAATCATCACATATTCAAAAGGAATAAAAAAGGTCTCAATAAAATCAACTTTCTTCAAGTCACTTTTGAACTAGGGTTTGACTAGGGTTTCAAACCAATTTATCTTATTAACAATCATTGATAAAAACATGATGATCGAACCAACTCATTCATTTTTTAAAATATTATTATCTCATTATAAAAAAGTCCCCCAAAATATATAAGTCCCATGCAAATTATAAAGTCCACAACGATCATCAAAAGGTCAAGTTTTAGCAAACAACACACTCTAGAAAACCCACTTTTACCAAAATTGATGTATGTTGGAAAAAATTATTAAATTTGACCTCAAACTTGTCATGAATCATCATGATAACATCATATAACTATCCATAATCACAATCTATCTCAAATATTCCTCTAAATCTCTAGCCACAGTGCCTTACCTGTGTTTATTTAGCATGTCTTCACCTTTTTACTTCCCATGGACTATGAAACATCACTATACCTTTACAAGTGACCTAAAACTCATCACACATGTCAATTACACTATCAATATGTTGGTATAACTCTTAAAAAAGAATTATTATCTACAAAAATCATACCTCCATACCATTCTGCATGCTCTAGGACTAGGAATAGGCCTAGAATGACCTAAAGCAAGCCATACATCTCATGAAATGACCATAATGACTCATTACAGACTCATTAAAAATTATAAAACACATCTAGGACATCTTATGAAATCCTTTTACCAACTTATGAGATCTCATACCATGACCATGGACACTGAATCATGCTCCAGAACACCATATGAATTCACCAAACATGAAACTGCCCTTCCACCTTTATGTTTTACATTTAACTAACACCTCTTAGAGACACATATGACCTCTACATACCATTTTGCATCAATGGAATTGACATTAATGACAAAAATAAGACACAATGGCTGAAAAATATATATTACAACAACCTTAACATTACAACTTTAGACTTAGAACTTTGTACACTTTAAGAAACTAAAAACCTAGAGATAAAGAAATTAATCACCAACAAACAACCCTCCTCAAAATGAGTACCGAACCTAATTATTAAAAAAATCCATAAATAAATATGTCAAAAGTTCCAAAACTGACTGGAGAGATAAAAAAAAGTGTAGCAATGGATGCTCATCCTAACAAAATTGAAACAAAGACTCCTAGAACTAAAAATATCCCATCTTGATGTGCCAAACTAGAGTGGTTATTCTTCATGATTGAAAATTTGGAAGTGTACATGATATTCCCTTTGCTATTTTTTTTTTTTTTAATCTTTTACTTCCCTATCATTTTTCATGTGTGTGTCATCACAAGGATTCTATTACCTATCCTAATAATTTGGTCTACTTATCTCTCCTCTTTTCCTTTGGAAAAGATAACAAGTTACAAAATAATAAAGAATACAAATATAAAAAATAAGGAATATATAAAATGCTTACGATGAGTTGAGATCAATGGACTTAATTTCTTTCTTTTCTTTTGTCTTCTCTCTGAATGCATCAAAATATTCAAAAAATTTAAAGATAATATCTTCATCTAGCCATGCATGATACAAGAAGATTGTTTCATGCTTAGAAAATATGATGACACACTCACTAGATAGAACCTTTTTCTTCTTCACCTTCTTGGTCAATTTGTTGGTATATCCTTCTAAGTGAAAAAACCTCTAAAGTGAAAAATACTTAAATACATTTTGAGTCTTAAACTTTCCTACAATATGCATTTTGAGTATTTCAATTAATTTATAAGGGTCTAAAGTTCCTAAGTCATAAGTGCCTTCAAGGAGACTCATATTCTCTATATTGAACTCAATGTCATCTTTATACTTACCGACCTTTTCCCTCATAGTGTAAAGTGTGTTGATGTATTTTCCTAATGTTTTTATCCTTGATCTGATAGATATTTCATACTCAAACTTCCTTCCCTTCCAATCCTAGGAACTATTCCTTCTTTATCTAAGTCTTATTCATTCATGGCATTGATGGTTTCAAGCTTGGGCAGCATACCATCCCAATATTCTACCTCATCTTGATATTTATCAATTGATGCACCACCATCCTCCAAATTATCAACAACTTTTTATAAAATGCAATTACTTCCTTAAGGACCTCACTTCCTTTCTCAACCAATATCTCTTCCCATTATTTTTTGACATCTATTATGATTTTTATATCTTTAGCACCCTGTAATGCACTAGGAGTAATGATAGATATAATTTATTTATTTTCCTTGGGAGGTTGGAGCCATTTCTATACATAATTAGACAAAATATAGAATTTTTCTTTGAGATCCTTATTATTTTATTTTTCATTATACATATTTTGGAAGATACCTCCCATGGCCACTAGGACTTCATGTTTCAAGCCCTTTGTGGTATGTTTCTTTAAGTGTATTTTTGTGACCTATTAATCAGTAGGGGTGGCCTCATTTCTTAAGGTACCACCCCTTAGGAGTTGAAATATCTATATAAATTTCCCCTTGAGGACCTAAAATTGTATTTAATATAACCTTGGCCTTTTTTAGGGGCCCTTTGATATCTTGATGAAATAACACTTTTAAGGATAACAACCTCGAATTGATTTTTTACATTTTCTCTTAGTGTTTTCTTTTATGAGGTAGGTCGATTGGGTTGGAGGAACTAAAAGACAAATGTAAAAGATAAAGCATTACTTCTTATTATCCGTCTGAGTCATGGGGGAAACTCCCTCATTGGGAAATGTTTTGGCGCCACCTATAATTTCTTGTGAGATATAGGGGGTGGCATTAAGGTTTGCAATTTGCAATTGTGAAACTTCCAAACCTATTATACTTATTACTCTACTTGGTCAGATTGGGGCTGATTGCTCTATATCCAGTTATCACTAGAGGGTGAAACATCCTTCTTGGTGCTGGTCAAGTAAGGAAGTTACGATCATGACCCTTTCTTGTTCATGTTTAGAGAATGAAAACTTTTCCAATTGGTGGTCCTTGGAAGGGCTTCAAAGAAGGTTATCAATTGCCTGGTTGAACCAGCTTAGGACTTGATTTTTGGATAGAGATTACTCAAGGATGACTTCTTCATCAATGTATGAAAACGTCTATTTAAATATTAATATGTTGTTTTCTGGATAATATTTCCTATGTTAATGGTGTCTCCACGAAAAACTCCTTAATTGTAGGTTGTTGAGACAATATGGAACCTTCACCTTTCCCATCAATATACATTTTTGGGAAAATTTCTTATTGGTATTTGTTGGGTAGTTTGGAAACATCATTTACATCCCTTAATGCGGGCTGTACGTCAAGCTGTCATAGTAATTGATGTCCCAGCTGTAAATTAGAGTGTGTGACTTGCATTGGGTGATCCCCAATTGTCCTAAAATATTTCTGAAGTGACTCTACATCTAGTTTTTCATTGGTAACTTCTGTAATAGGAATTTCTTGTATTTTATGGGTATAGCTGCTGTCCAAAAACCTTAGACTGCTGTTCCACCTGCTGTTAATATGTGTTTCAGTTGGCTGATATAACAACATTCAGAATACTAATTACACTTGCAATTTTGTGTTATTTCATTGTTTTTCAGTTTAATTCTCTTAGAAAGGGACAAAGTTCCTAATTGTAGGATCATGTAATCAGCTCCTTTCTATTGTAAAGGGCCCATCTTCTTTGTGAATTACATTATTTTAGTATGTGTAACTTATGCCATCATTATGTTCCCTTTGCATTCAGATGTCCTTGTGGCTTCTTAAGGCAGAAGACTTGCATTACCTCACGATGTTCCTTAGATAGACCTCTAGACTTTGCTACATCGCTTGTTTCTGAATAGGATCAAGTGGAACTACTATCGAGCGAAAGGGTGCATCTTTCATCGTCCTCATGAATGTTACTGATGCCTTGTATAGTAGATGATACAATTGAGGTTATGCATGCCTTACTTGTATGTAGCACTTGCATTAATGTACACTTGTATTGGGGTTAGTGCCTTTTACGATGAGTCCATCTGATCCTCACGTAACTTGTTGATAGCATAAATCCTAGATTGTATCTTCCTTCAACTCATTGAAGATCCTCCTTGAGAATCCCATAATTCCTTTATTATTTTAATACCACAGTGTTTTGGAGTGACAATTATATACAATTTTATAGAGCCAATTTTGGGTTCTTTTCATGATATCAAAAATTCTCTGATGTAACTCTGTTAGATCTTTATTTCTCCAATCAATTACATCAACTGTTTGTGCAACCAATTTACTATTAATATAATATATGCTCAGGAATGAATCATAATACAAAAGGCATTGTGAAGCAATGCTTTTAGCTTATACTCATTATTTTTTGGTGAGGAAAACACAGAGAAATCTCTAAGAATGGCCTCCTGTTAATCAAGATTTTAAAATGATCCTACTAACCATTCACAAACAGGCAAATTCTCTTCAAAAGGTCCCTAGGATTTTATGACGAGAAATGCATTTTACTATCAGTAATTGTCAATTTGATCTTAGCAACTCCAAAATGACTTTTATGATTGAGATTTAAGTGAAATCAAGGAGTCTGGAGTGCGTAAAAGCAGAAAATCTGAATCTGCGAATAGCTGTGCTCCAATAGTAATTTAGCAACTTGATAATTGCAGTCAATGAATGATCTTCAAATTAACCTATGTACCCCAAAAATATTCCTTGACAATTAAATGAGTTCCCACTTATCATCTAGGAACCTTGGAAACATATATGGAGTGCCTTAGAATCCACTCACTCTAATAAAGATAAAGAATCTACATTGTATGCAAAATGACAAGGTACATAGCGATATACAATTTACTTTCACTAGATGCTTATCCTAAACTACTTTCCCATTCTAGATTGAAATAAGTCTTAATGATTGGTTCAAAGAAAGCATCACGAAATTGGACTCTAAAATGCGTTGCAAGAATGATGCAATGAATGAAACTATATGAGGTATACAGCATAAAGATTTGAAATCTAAGAATTCCATGCATTCAAGGTAGACTATTTTGGTACGCTGAAACTGTGCAACTTTATAAGATGCCTATGAATAACTAACTCTTATATTTATATGACCCCTGCAATGACAATGCCATAGTATGTTCAATGATGACTACACAATGCAGTAGATTTACCAATTACATGTCCCAAAATGACGTAATAAGACTGAACTCATACCTCAAAATGCTCTTAAACAGCAGATTTGTGTCTTCCTAGAAGATGAGTTACAATGTTGCAAAGTGCAATAAAGACAAAAGTGCAAGTCTATCAAATCTACTTCGAATATAGCTGACATAAGACTCAGATTGCAACTTCACTCAGGAACAGTGAATTTATCCTTGTAAACGATGTGTGGCAAGAATGCTCAGTGTAGGAACCCATAGATGGAGTCTATAGACATGAATGCAATATATGATAATTCTAAACAAGCTCTGCAAGACTAAAATTTGATGGTCACAAAGTTTCTCAGAAACAGTGATTTGATAGTTAAAATGGTGTCACTACCTGATAACGCTTAGGTGCAAACTTGACCAAAATAACTCTTATTGAAATAACCCTTTAAGACTGGACAATAATAGGAACTCAGGAACCACTGCCATCTAGCACCTCCATGGTTTTCAAGTTCTAATTTTCAGTACATTCCCATATGATTTTTAGTAATTTAATAGAGGAAGGTAAAAAAGAGGTCAAGGAAATGTTGCACGCATCAATAAATGTCATTAGTTCACTTATATCAAGAGCATGAAGCATTAGACCCTAGAAACCCTATAGTAATGAATCAAGAATTCCCTAAATTGGTGATTAGTAAACTCATGCTAGGTTACTTATGACATTGGAGTTGATGGGGATACACTTTTATTTAGATCAAACACCTGGGTGCAGAAACTTATAATGAAATGAAAATTTTATGAACATAGATGAGTATAGTGCCTGACCACGCAACTAGGAAGGAAAAGATAACTCACATTGAGAACCACTCACACCCTTGGAATAACAAGAAAAAAGAATTGTTAAGCAAAAGAAAATGACCTAGTGCAGATATCAAACTAAAAAGATCCCAATTGAAAACTCAAAGGAATTGTACCTGACTTGTATGAACTGATGCTCACTCGAGCATCAGTGATAGACCAAGTGCGAATGATCTTAAGGGTTCAAGACTGATGTGTTTCCTCATGACAAGTATACCCTGCGAGCGTCAAAATGTTTCTATGACAATCTCTCACTTCTGGAGAACCTATTGAGATTGGATAAGGACCTCCACTCTCAAGCAACATATCAACCCTTGAAATATCTCATAGGCTATGAAGCACTGAAATTGAACCTGATATTGGAAATCAATAAAGACAAAAAGTGTACTCACTTCTTGAAGGACAATTCTTTCAGCAGGAGTGCATTCTACAAATAATAGCCTCGATCCCTCATGATCTTAGTTAGCACTTTTTGGGATATGTATAGCACCCGGGAAGGGAATATGACTGGCTAAAGCACCCATTAAAGGTCATCACGTGAAAAGGCGTTCTAGAGATGCTCATGATCCTATTCTTTCAATTCGACTGGCTACTTCATGTTCCAAAAGTTGTAACGGAATCTTCTGAAGGTCTGCAGGGGGATTGCTACAATGATAGCTTTGGATCACTCCTATACAATGTAAAGGAGAATCAAGAGGACAAAACCAGTCACCGGGAGATTCAGAAGGTGATGACAATGGATGAATCCGTAAGGAGTTAGGGGTCGAAATATTATATCATGTGTGCAAGGACCATGATTAAATCATGTGACCTGATGGTACTTTCATGTGTTATACGATACTCAAGAAGCTTTATTCCACATTTTAGTTTAAGCATGCAAACATTGTTATCCTGAGAAAAATTGGAGTTTTTGATGGGATCATCAATGAACAAAAATATGGCAATGTGAGACCCATGCAATTTGTGCGTGCTTACAGATTCCTCCTTTGAACTTACAATAGATATAATGTATTTCATCAAAGATGACCTCCTCGAGCTCCAGAAAATATCAAATTCAAGGTAACTCTCAAGACCCACAACCTTGCCATGTAGTATAACAATCTCCTGTAAAGTGTTAAATTGCCAACCATGCATAGTTATCTTACTAGAAAACCCCTGTTTTACAAAGATACTGAAAAGAAAATATCAAATTAAGTAACCAAATTCTTCACAACCTTGCCATGTAGTATAAAACCTCCTGTAAAGTGTTATAATTGCCAACCATGCAGCTTATGACAAGGATTGTTAAAGGTCTTCAAACTTTCTTTGGGCTTACTCCCACTGTAAACTAGGTTTTCACATGAGTGGCCTAGTATATTGCTACTTGTCTTCCAAGAGACTAAAGAGGATTGAACATTTTTATAAGTATGTCTTAACGTTTAGGGGATTAATCCTCTTTGCTATGTGGATTGTTTGTGTCATTCAAGGTCTGAATGCTTGGAAAATACTCCTTAGGAACACTAAATGTTGCAGTCTATTCCCCCCTATGAAATGAGGTATTGACAGAACTTTTTCGTTGTAATCCGATGATCAGGGGATCATTTTTGAAAGTTCCCTAAAAATCCCTAAATTGTGTCAGTGCAGAACATCATCTTGAGATATTTCCAACGACTGTGAGAACACGACAAACAGACATCGGGAGCTCTAGTTATGTCCGGTCAAAGATTGGTTAGTGGGAAAGTCAACTCTAGTCAACTGGTCAATAATGGACCAATCGCACTGCGACATGTGGCAAAAAGGCAAAAGGGAGTTCCTTTGTTGGTTTTCGATCACCGGTCTTCGATGAGCGTAAAAATGGTGCACGAGAACAAGAGGTTCAACTTTTATTACGGAGGGGAGCCCGGCCGCCGTGTGGACTATGGTATTATCACCGATGTGGATTTCTATGCCACATTGTATGGGTCAAAATTATATTATCTTGGTAAGTCCACTTTCCAAATGCCACGTATATATGCCAAACTACTATATATTAATGTTTATACATTAGTATAAACCAAACTTACCCACATAACTACCATATATGCCAAATCTTCCATGTGGTGGATGGAGTGAAGTGATTGTGGGGGTTGGCTAAGTCATATGTGGATGTTTCCACGTGAATGGAGGATGGGTAAGGTTTTTTTTAAAACCTTATCAAAACTTTAAAACCCACATGAAAAGGCCTTAATAAGCCTAAAACCTTATCATTCCACAAAATTTGGGATTTAATCCCATTAAACATGCTAATCCACCACTATGGGGAATATTATCCCAATTTTCATGTACGAGCTATTGTATGTTTAGCCTAAGGATTATATGTAATAAATATTTTAAGGGCCCTAAAATCATATAAATAGGGAACCCATTCTTTTGTAATCGACACACATTAGCCCAAGAAGCTTATTATTCTTTAAGCTTATTTTTTCCATGTGTCAGAATTAGCAATAAGGAAATTTTAATATAGTGTTGTAAACTATATTAAATTCCTAAAAATTACTATAGAAAAATATTGTCTATTGGCCTATTATTTTAGGCAATATTAGATGGAATATTTGATGCTTGGAGTTATTAATACTACCTAGTTGGCCCATAGCACCACACCAAATTACTGTGAATCCTGGAATATCAACCAAAGTACCATAGGGCATTACGAAGTATCTGGAAGCCTGATCGAGAACTGGAGGATTCTGAATAGTGGAGCTGGTGCCATAGATCTTACCGAATACACCAGGAAGGTGGAAGTCAGGTGCTATCTTTCACCCTTGTCATCCGAAGGTCTAGATATTCTTCCAAGCAAGTTCTTAATAGTTTCCATTAGGTTTTCTTGTGAAAGTACTTTTGTAACTTACAAGTTTTGACTAGTGGAACGGTTCAATAAGAACTCGGAGACGTAGGCAATTACCAAACTCCGTAATCAATCATTATGAAATTGTCTGTATTGTCTTGCATTAATTTTCAAATTGATTATTTAAAAGGATAAAAAAATTGGAAAATATTTAAAGCCTACAAGGGTCCGAGATCAGGTAGATAAAACTTGATTATTTTTGTTTCAAGTTTGGTATCAGAGCTAGTTTAGCTCCATATTTATTTTTTAGTAAATCTGATTAATAGAGTGATTGCTTCAAGATTGGTGTAGTTGGTTCAATTTGTGTGAATAGGGTACAAGTGCACTATGGGAAAGATGTCTAAACAGGTGAAGCTAGATGAGGTTAAAGCTTATAATAACCTGATCCATGAAGAGAAATCTCTTTTGTGATCAATGTATTACTCCTTAAAAGAGGAGAATGCTCGCTTGAAATCAGAACTGCAAACCAAGGATGATCTCTTGGCAAGGTTGTAGTGTGGTGATCAGATTTTTAAATACCTTCAACTTCAGATGAAATGACCATTACAGATGAATAAACTGTAAGTTGCTCACCATTGGAATCTTCTTCTTCCTTCCATTCAGTTTTGGATTCATGTAATGAATTCTTTGTTTTGTTTGAAAAGCATACTAGAGGCATTGGATCCAAGTTACTAGATAAAATGGGATTTGATGGAAGAGGCCTTGGTAAAAATGGCCAAGGAATTACTAACCCAATATAAGTCGAGGATCATCCTCATTTTGTAGTTTTGGGTTATCCTAGTGTGGGGATGGAAATTGGAGAATGCTCCAAGAATGCTGACGGGAGACAAGCTTTCGAAAGAAAAGTGATTACCCCACTAGTCCTGTAAGAAGATTCTGACTAGGAAAATTGTGCTTTTTCATCACAGGTAGGATGTGGTAAGAGAAATCAGTGAAGAGGTAATGAGATTTCACATCCAGTTTCTTACCATAATCATAAGCACAGTAAAACTTATGATCCACTTTTTCATCTTAAGAAGTATGGTTATGATTTTAAGAAGATGTGGAATTCCTTTTCATGTACTTTTTATGGATTACATAATCATTCTATGGCCAGATGCTAGAAGAGAAGGACACTAATGAAGAAGTTGATGTCATTCGTTAGGAACAAGGCAAGTCAGAAAGACCAATCTCATCATGTACAGTTGAGAAATGGCAGAAAGAGTTCCTCATCCTAGAAGAAGGAGATTAAGAGGAATGTTTGTGCTCATTTCCAAAGGAATGGGCATCAGGTGGAAAATTGCTGGAAATTGCATCCATCTTGCCATCAGAGTAATAGCAAGCCAAAGATGGAATGGATGCATATTGCAAAGGCAAAGGAAGTCTCTACTCCACCACTAGTTGACAAGTCAACCCAGGACCAGATAATACCTGAAAGTGAAAGTCCTTTAAAATGGGTAAGTCAACAATTTTTTAAATATATATTGCATAATTCAGATTGATGAATAGTATGTAGTATTAAGTTTGGAGATCAGATTCTGTGAGGAAATGCTAAGAGAAAGGTTTAAAATACTCAATGGTTTTTCTTACTTATAAAATTTGATTAATGATCCAAACATATCTCCTAATCAGCATGTGAATACCTGTTATAGCTTGGACATAGGAATAAACTCATATAAATCTTAGAGATTGATCTGTCATTTTTGCAGACAATAGAGTTCATAGAGATCAACTCAAAACTTCATTCTGTGTAAAGGCATTGTGACCGTGTAATTGAATGGTAGCTAAATCACCATTGGCATGGACATCGAGTCGAAACTTTATTCTGTGGAGAATCCATTATGGGCACATAGTAGAATGGTACCTGATATAATTTTTCAACAAAAGGAGATCTCAAAATATCAGCTCAGAACTTCATTTTGTGTAGAGACATTGTGACCGTGTAATAGAATGGTATCTAAATTACCGTTGGCATTGATGTTAGGTCAGAACTTCATTATGTGTAGAGGCATTGTGACCATGTAGCAGAGTGGTACCTGATGTTAGTGTGTCAACAAGAGGAGCTCTAAAAGGATCAGCTCTGAACATCATTTGGTGTTAAGACATTGTGACTGAACATTCGAATGGTAGCTGATCAACAAACTTAACATCATGCATTGGAGGCTTGAGGTCTTGAAAAAGGCTTAGCATCATGCATCAGAGGTGTTAAGGTCTGAAACAAACTTAACATCATGCATTGGAGGCTTAAGGTCTTGAAAGAGGCTTAGCATTGTGCATCAGAGGTGTTGAGGTCTGAAAAGGGACAAGTCATTGTCCATCATTGACATCGGATTGATAATAGCTCTACGTACCATGGATTTCCTTCAAACTAGTTTGGATTCTACGGAGTCAACTCAGATTCAGGAGTTGTGTTATAGAGTAAAAGATGATCCTTGTTGTTAGATATCAAGAATCTTAGCACTGAACAAAAAGAGTGTTGAGGTTTCATTCAGAAACTTAGCACCATATAGTGGAGGCATGGAGGTCTTCTTCAGATATCAGAGTGGCACAGCGGAAGAGGGATGGGCCCATAACCACAAGTCTAAGATAAGAGAAAATTTGTCAAAGAGAGAAGATTACAGAGGAAGAGACCTAAGAGTCTACTACAACATCACTTCTGAGGTGGTAGCAGAGTTCCAAATTCAAGATGACATGGCAAAATGTTCCAATATAAGCTTTTTGGGACAAAAAGCCTTTCTCAGTGGGGAGATGTGATCAGGGGATCATTTTTGAAAGTTCCCTAAACATCCCTAAATGGTGTCAGTGCAGAAGATTATCTTGAGAGCTTTCCAATGACTGTGAGAACGTGACAAATGGACATCGGGAGATCTAGATATGTCTAGTCAAAGTTCAGACAGCGGGAAAGTCAACTCTAGTCAAGTAGTCAATATTGGACCAATGGCACTGTGGCACATGGCAAAAGGAAAAGGGAGTCATTTTTTGGTTTTCGATCTTCGGTCTTTGACGGTCATAAAATATTGCTCGCAGGACGCTGTGTGGACTATGGTATTATCGCCGACATGGTGGGTCCACAAGCCACCATGTGGCTTGCCACCACTCATCGAATTCACTTGATTTTCTATCAAGAGATGAAAAGTGGTCTATATGCTATTTGTCGAGTTAATTATTTATATGCCACATTGTATGGGTCAAAATTACATTATCTTGGTAAGTCCACTTTCCAAATGCCACGCATATATGCCAAACCATTATATATTAATGTTTATACATTAGTATAAACCAAACTTACCCACATAACCACCATATATGGTAAATCTTCCACATGGTGGATGGGAGTGAAGCAGTTGTGGGGGGTGGCTAGGTCATGTGTGGATGTTTCCACGTGAATGGAGGATGGGTAAGGTTTTTTTTTAAAACCTTATCAAAACTTTAAAACCCACATAAAAAGGCTTTAATAAGCCTAAAAACTTATCATTCCACAAAATTTGGGATTTAATCCCATTAAACATGCTAATTTGCCACTATGGGGAATATTATCCCAATTTTCATGTACGGGCTATGGTAGTTTTAGCCTAAGGATTATATGTAATGCATATTGTAAGGGCCCTAAAATTGTATAAATAGGGAGCCCATTCTTTTGTAATGGACACACATTAGCCCAAGAAGCTTATTATTTTTTAATCTTATTTGTGCGATGTGTCAGAATTAGTAATAAGGAAATTTTAATATAGTGTTGTAAACTATATTAAATTCCTAAAAATTACTATAGAAAACTATTGTCTATTGGCCTATTATTTTAGGCAGTATTAGATGGAATATTTGTGGCTAGGAGTTATTAATACTACCTATTTGACCCATAGTGCCACACCAAATTACTGTGAATCCTAGAATATCGACTGGAGTGCCATAGGGCGTTATGAAGCATCTAGAAGGCTGATCAAGAATCGGAGGATTTCGAATAGTGGAGCTGGTGCCATAGAGCTTGCTGAATATGCCAGGAAGGTGGAAGTCGAGTGCTATCTTTCACCCTTGTCATCTGAAGGTCTGTATATTCTTCCAAGCAAGTTCTTAATAGTTTCCATTAGGTTTTTTTGTCAAAGCACTTTTGTAACTTATAAGTTTTGACTAGTGGAATGGTTCGATAAGAACCCAGAGATGTAGGCAATTGCTGAACTCTGTAATCAATCATTGTGTAATTGTTTGTATTGTCTTGCATTAATTTTTAAATTGATTACTTAAAAGGAGAAATTTTTTAGCAAATATTTAAAGCCTATAAGGTTCTGAGATCAAGTAGATAAAACTTGATTATTTTCAGATCATCCGAAACCTGTAATGTTCTTAATAAAAATAACATGTGTCCATGGTGAGGCATGGCTAAAAATAGTAAGTGGTTGAATAATTTGAATTCAATACATATTTGATCCTCCAGTTAGGAAAGAATCATTAGGGAATGAAAAAAGGTAGAAATTACCAAAAATAGAAGCTCACAGGCCCACCTTCTAAAAATAGAAAGTCTCATTTCTGGGTATAGAAAGTTGTAGTTGGCTATGATTTCACTCATCTTGTTGATTTTTCCCATCCTCACACATTCAAAAAAATTTATCGCTACTCGAAGTAGATGTTCAACCTTCTGCGAGGATCCTAAAGCCATCATCATCTCTGCAATGAGTTAATTTGGGTGAGTTGGTTACAATGAGTTGAGATGCCTGAGTGAGTTGAGTTTAAGTGAGATCATTGAGTTAGTTGGTAGGGTAAGTTTGAGTTGGGTTGGTTACGAAGGTTAACTAGTCAATAACTCGTCATATTTCATGAAGATCCTATACAAGTGAGATAGGTCAAGCAAGATAGGTGAGCTAGTTGAGTTTTAGTGAGATGATTTGGTAAACCAAATGAGATTTGGAAAGATCAATGATCTGGTTGGATGGATCTCAGTGAGCTCAATGATATCAGTGATCTAAGTGAGTTGATCAATCAAGCATCAAGAGGATTATCATGAGCAATGTCTGCGGTCATCTTGAGCTCACATCAAGGGATCTTTTAATAGTGTTTCTGAACACCCATTCGATAGCTTGAGGTATCTATGCATCCTAAAAAAGAGGAGGCTTTGATTATCATCAAAGATTTCTTCATCAACTAGATCAATCAATCCCCTTCCCTTCTCCTCTTCTCTCCCTTTCTTCTAAGTCTTTGTTCTATGCAATCATGATATTTTTTTATTCATTTAAGTGATAATATTTGTAATTTATAAAATTATTCTCTCAAAATTATAAGAGAGATACTAAATTTGAATCTTCTAGGGGAAAATGAAAGGTCACAAGTGGAATAGTAATATGAAGATTCATGTAGGGGGAGACCAAAGCTAAATTAACATTGCTATAAATTGGGATGGCTTCTCCATTACAAAGGATCTAGATTTCGATAATTTTTATTTTGTATTAAGTGTGAATTATGTTTTTGGTGTTGATACTTGTATCACTAATGCACAAGAAATAATAGCTACTTTACTTCCATTTATCTTTTCCTATGCGTTCCTTTATTTTCTCTCTCGTATTCACTTTGTAGGTATAGTGATCAAGAAAGAGCTTTGTATCTTTGATGAATGAATCGAAATAACTGTGTCTAGGTTTGTTTTTCTCACTAAATGGGTTCATTATTGCTTTCATCTAATTGAATGTTGAATTACTCTGGTTATTGGGTGTGAACTCTTCTTATTCCTAATCACAATAATAACCTTCCTTTGTCTAATTTCTCTCCTTCACCCCCCCCATCACTACCATTTTGTCCCTTGTTACCCATACAAGAACTTTTCCATAGGTTCAGTAAAGTATTCATGTGTGATCCCTGACCTATTTGGACACCCCACAACAATTTATAGGATTATATTAGTTTACATTCAATTGTGGTATCCTCCCCATAGACAAGAAGGAGGGGCATATCACCTTGAGCATTGGTGGGAATCAACTAATTTTTTATATGATATATTATTTCACCAAGAGTTTTTGTGACTCCATTAGGGAAAAATTTTCCCAAGTGCACCCAAAAAGATCTCTATAAAATATGAAAATGTATAAAACAACAAAAAAATCATATTTCAAAGAATAATTAATGTTGAAGGTTAATCCATCAAGGAACAAATCCATCAGGTCAAATTTCAATTGGACAGAGTGGAGGAGATCGAAGGATAAAAGAAAAGGAGGAGATTCAACCTCCACATTAACAGCTCGGAGGAGGAATAGACGGTGGTTGTTTCTAGTTTCCTGGTCGTTATTTGCTGGTATGGGACCTCTGGTGGTTTTTTGTTTCTCATGGAGGATTTTTAGGTCTCTAAACTTTTTGTGGACTTTAGACAAACTATGATGCCCTATTTTTTCTTGGTATTTTTTGTCCTTTGGGGGGTGTAGATCCTGCGTTGCAAGATTTAAGCATGTTTAACTCACTTTTCTGGGACCTTTATCTAGATTTTTCTTTCTTGTTTGTTTATTTTTGTGTTCCTCTCTTGTTCTGGCCCCTGGGAGTTGATCCTTGTTTTTTCCCTTATCTTATAAAAAAATCAAGGAAAAAATCCGTGTCACATTTACTTCCCGCAACAAATAATTTTTTTGAATATTGGAGTTTATAACGAATGAGTGACAATGAATAACAAGAAGACAATGACCACCAATAAATTTAAATCTTTAATCATTCCTCATTTTGGATTGTTTCTTACAAAGACAAGAAAGCTAAGGGATAGAAGGTTTTTACCATCTTTTCACTATCCATGAAAAAACTTTCTAGAAAGGAGAAGATTGGTATTTGTGAAGATCCCATCATCAAGTCATGGTGGCTACAATTTAAGAATATTTCTACTAGAGGAAAGAAAATGGGGAATGATAATGTTGACAATTAGGAGTCCAAGAAGTGGATGAAGAAAATTTATAAGAGATATGAGATGTTGTATGAAGAGCATGATGGTTCAGAATCCATTGAAGGTAATATTTTCAACTCCACATAGTTGACCAAGAAACACATGAAATTTCCTTTTTTCACCCTTCCTATAAATTATTTTATTGCATACGGTGATGAAGAAATGGATATTTTGAGAATAGAATATGTGCAAAATATTCTCAACATGGAAGATGTAAATTATGATCTTGAGGCCTATTATGATGTTTTAAAGTATGCATTGGATTTGAAAATAAGGTATGAACATCTTGAAGCACTTATTAATTTTAAGGAAGAAGAAAATCAAGAATATCCTGATGATAGTCCACACTACGAGGTGTTTATCCCTAGAAGATTCTTGTGCACTTCTGATGAATGTCATATCTTTACACCTTCCAATTAGAATCAAATCAGCACCTTGGAGGATGATGAAGAAGACATGATAGTTTAACCTCCATTCATTAACTCATTCTGGCTCGAGGCATAATCCATCACATAAACAATGGATTCAAGAGAGGAATATTATTGTTTCATGGTAGATGATATAGGAATTTTTGAGGACTCCATAAAAAATGAAGAGGTACAATAAAGAAATCCTCCACCCTGGACTCAAAATGATGAATTTAAGGTAAGTGTGGATAATTTCCTAGCCAATTGTGATTTTTTAAGTGATTTAGAAATGTTGGATAATGAAATAGAGATATTCTAAGAATCAAACTCCTTTATTGATTTGATCATGGAGAAATTCAATTTCTTTCTAGAAACCAAGGAGAAGGAGTAGATTGATCATGATCTCTCTAAGAAGCTTATTTCATCATCCCCACTAAAGGATAACAATGGTGATTATCATGGTAAGTGTGTGATCTCTCCTTTTCTTTGTAAACAAGAAGATGATATATGAGAAATGGTCAAGATGAGATTACAAATTCTTCTCATATTGCTTCCCTTACATGTTTCTCAACTTCATGTCATGAGGATGATGAAATGGATTTTGATCTTAAAGGTGTTCCCTTCCCACGTAGCTTGGATATTTTATCATTGTCTGAGAATGATGAAAACTAAGTATTCCCATTATTGTAAAAAGATAAATCTTGGATGATAATAAATGCAGAGCATGAGGAAAAGGATATTTTAAATGAGTTCTAGCTATGTTTGGATCATATTTTCAACAATCTCATTGAGACTCATTATGATGACTCTAGTAAAGGTGAGAATTAGTGTATGACATACTTTGAAGAGAAATGATCCCTACGAGACATTTTGAAGAATGTAAAAGAAACTAAATACCCTAAAATTAGTCTTAACGTCATGACTCAGGACATGGAAATGTAAGATAGGAATGAGGTAATTTATTTTTCTCCTTTTCATGCACTAATGTTTGATGATGATACAAAGAAAACATATAAGATTGATATTTTCCTCAATTCATGGGTGGATGAGAGAAAATGTGAAGATAACACCTTCACCATAGAGGATGATGGTGAGAAAAATGTTGAGAAGGTTTGTATTGAAGATAATTGTTTAAATAAAAGTGATAATGTGTATGAATTTTGTGAAAGGATTCAAAATCATATTGCACGCATCACTTTCCAAGCCTCTGATGGTCTTTAACATGTTTCCATGTTGCAACATTTTATTGATGATGATGAAGACCTCTGTGCTAATGGTCTGTCCTCTATTTTTGAAAGCACTTTCTCTTAACAATAAAGTGAAATTTTCCAAGAAGCTATTGAATGAGAGGAGAATTAGTCTATTCTCACTTCTCCGAAGTTCCCTATTGATTCAAGAGATGAATTCATGTTATAATTCAAGGATGATGAATGTTTCTATGATAAATACAATGACCCCACTTTTAATAGCATGGAGGATGGGCTTCTCATTTTCACAAAAGATCAAGCCAGGAATGCAAGAAGCAAGGATTCCAAATAGGTGAAAAAATATTCACTGGATGTAAGAACATTTTTAGTACAATATATGTATGAATAGGGAATATTGGTGTGTCTCCTTCTTCTCAAACCATGTGAATCCCTCACAGGAGCATAATATGATCTGATAGTGATTTTCTAACTTCTAATGTTGGATTTAAGTCCATTGTTCCATGATTGTGTGTACTTATACTAACCTGTTACTAGGTATGTGTACATTCTTTCCCCACCTATATAAATGTAACTCCCTTGTAATAGAATTTCCCTATTGCATTATTTTTTTTGCATTTGTTGTGTTTCCCTTCTATTTGTTTGTTCGTGTATGTGTTTGAAAGAAATGAATCCATAAGCCCAATGAACAAGGAACTATTACATGTAATATCTTAAGATTCTAGGGGTTCTAATTACTCTACCCTCACTGCGATTGACCCATAACACATCCCCGAGCTAGAGACATCTGTTATCATGTGTTTTTTCAAGGGAAAAATTCAATGTTGAAACATGAAGACTATACCCTAGTGTCAAAAAAATTCTTAAAAACCCTCTTAAGAACCTCTTTAGATTGGTCTACCCTTTGTACCATACCTATTATAACCCTTTAAATATCTCATATGTGTTGTATATAAATGCATCAATGTTGGAAATGTTGAGATAGGGTGACTCACTTCTTTCATTATAATGTTTTCAAAGGAGAAGTCTTTAGTAAGCTTAAAAAGGATACTTTTCACCTTTTCGGGATAGGTGTGAATCCTATGGGACAAATTTTAAATCTCAAAATAATCAGGAAGTGGTGCTAAATATTCTAGAGAATTTTTCATGTGATTGATGAAATTTAAGGTAAGATTTTAAGGTTTAGGAACAAGTACAAGGAAAGTGGGTTTTTGAAGGTGAAGGAGCTTGCAGTTCAAAATAGTGCCCATGATTCGGAAGCTGATTTTAGGAGATTTGTAATGTGTTGGAGGTAAGAAAATATAATATTGGAAAGATAATTAAATTCTCTACCATATGGTACTTTCATATTTTTCACAAGACTTAGGTGCTTATTTACGCAACTAATTTTCAGTAGACACACCCTGTTATTCTGAGAAAAAAGGCTAATTTTGAGGTGTTCACAGGAAGAATGGGATCTTAGGACACATATAATTTTATTTATAAGTCTCTTAGGATTCAAAATAATACATGGGATAATCAAAAATGACCTCATGGAGCTCCAGAAACATCATCTTCAAGGTATCTCTCAAGGTTTACTTTCACAGTTATAATTTATTTTGAAGAGGATACATTTCACCTCCTAGTGCATTGAAAAATTATGTGTCTATTTTTTCCCTATCCCTTGGGGAAATATGTGATGATAAATTGTGTCCAGCCCTAGTTATGTCATCTAGTTCAACATACAACCTTGTTGAAGCTCTATGATGCATTTTAAGCCCTTTTCACCTCATTCCAGCCCTTCCCGTTGACCAATGCAACAATGCCACTTGTCAAAAAAAGGTTAGGGTCCATTTTTATGCCCCTTATATCCTATCCCTTATAGATATATGGGACAGAAAATTTCCCCCATCCTTGTCTTGGCTATTGGTTTTTCATGTTACTTGAAACAAGCTCTCCAAGCCATTTTTAGGCCTTTCCAGCTTCCTCTACATCAAATCAAGAGATACCCACTTGTCAACTCCAGATCAAGGTGAATTTTTATACCCCTTCTACCCAGATCCCTTGGGGATATGTGGGATAAGATAATTCACCCCATCCCTACCCCTACCATGCTTATATCATATGACCCAGTCTCAACCCTCAGGTTTCCTAAGCTATAAGGATAGTAGTCAAAATAGTAGTTGATCTCACAGATTATTCTAGGAGCTCTGTAAGTATTTAAGAGGAAAAAAAAGATTGCATAGAAAACTATTATAATCATCTACATGGAGATAAATGTTCAAATCTTCACAAGATATATGTGTTCTTCCATAACACAATTTTTGGTAGAAATGCCCTATTTCCCTGTAAAGAATAGACAAATTTTGAGGTGTCCACAGGAAGAATGGGATCTTAGGACACATATAATTTTATTTATAAGTATCTAGGATTCAAAATATCATGGGATAATAAAAAATTACTCATGGAGCCCAGAAAAAATCATCTTCAAGGTATATCTAAAGGTTTACTTTCACAGTTATAATCTCTTTTGAAGGGTAATTTCACCTCCTATAGTGCATTGAAAACTATGTGTACTTTTTTCCTATCCTGGGGAAATATGTGTGATAAATTGTGTCCAGCCCTAGTTAGTCATCTAGTTCAACATACAACCTTGTTGAAGCTCTATGATGCATTTTAAGCCCTTTTCACCTCATTCCAGCCCTTCCCGTTGACCAATGCAACAATGCCACTTGTCAAAAAAAGGTTAGGGTCCATTTTTATGCCCCTTATATCCTATCCCTTATAGATATATGGGACAAGAAAATTTCCCCCATCCTTGTCTTGGCTATTGGTTTTTCATGTTACTTGAAACAAGCTCTCCAAGCCATTTTTAGGCCTTTCCAGCTTCCTCTACATCAAATCAAGAGATACCACTTGTCAACTCCATATCAAGGTGAATTTTTATACCCCTTCTACCCATATCCCTTGGGGATATGTGGGATAAGATAATTCACCCCATCCCTACCCCTACCATGCTTTATCATATGACCCAGTCTCAACCCTCAGGTTTCTAAGCTATAAGGATAAGGTAGTCAAAATAGGTAGTTGATCTTCTACAGATGATTCTAGGAGCTCTGTAAGTATTTAAGAGGAAAAAAAAGATTCATAGGAAAACTATTATAATCATCTACATGGAGATAAATGTTCAAATCCTTCACAAGATATATGTGCTTCTTTCCATAACACAATTTTGGTAGAAATGCCCTATTTCCCTGGTAAAGAAGTAGAAATTTAACGGGATTTAAGAATAATTAGATATTGAGACCGATAACATTGTCTTAAAAATTATCTTGGGAGTAAAAATCATATACAGGTTCATAAAAAATGACCTCCGAGAGCTTTGGATATTTCGTTGTCAACTCTCTCTATCTTTCTCGTAAGGTATGTTCTTCATACTTAGTAAATTTTTCACTTCCAAATGCATGGCATTTTTTACTGTCCCTATACCTTGGGGATATAGGGGAAAATAAATTTATCCAAACCCTATTTATTCCCTCTAGTTCATCATATGACTTTATTGATGCTCCGAGATGCATTTGGATCCCTTTTCACCTCATTCTAACCCTTCCTGTTGACTAATCACATTGCACAACTTGTCATAACCAAGTTTAGGTGTATTTTTATGTCCCTCTTGTCTCATACCTTGGGATAAGAAAATTTTCCCAATACTAAGGAGTTGAAAAAACTAAATAAAAAACTAACTGTTTCTTCTCCATTCATCTCTGAAAAGCACTGTTGGAGGCTTTAAAGATCAAAATTGAAGATTTTCACCTCATTCTTCCTCCAAGTTCAAAATTACATTTAGATTTAAAGACACAAAACATCAAAATACTAAAAACACATCCACCATTTTTTCAAAACTTCTCGAGACATCCATAATTAAAAGGAACAAAACTTTTCTCATCATTCTTCATCTAGAAATAAAGGCACAAGATCCCTATATGAGATAAAACACAACTAAAATTCATTGTTGGTAGTTGGATTATATTTTTTGTTGAAAAATATTTAAGCCACCTTAAATGGATTCCACGAAATAGTAGTGAAATGGAGATAAGACCCATTTTCACTTCCTGAGGTTCCAGTGTATGAAATCACTTGAAAGCTGGAGGAAATAGTCCTTGAAAAATCTAGTTTCACGTGACCTAGTTTTCATGCCATGAAGCCCCTATTTTTTTATGGATATGGGTGACTATATTTTTCATCAATTTTATTCCATCCTTGAAGAAATTTCCAAATTTCCAAATATCGGATAGGTGAAATCATCCTAAAATTGGAGGGAATGGTCTTCAAAAAATTTAGTTTTATTTAAACTAGTTTTTGCACGATGAAGTTGACTATATTTCAAGATATGGAGAATTGATTTTTCTCAGTATTCTTCCATTTTGATGAAAAATCCATTTTCCCACTTTTTATGATGAATAAATCATCCAAAAATTGGAATAAGGAATATGGGAAGAAAACCTAGATTTTCAAGACCTTTTCCTCGCAATCTGACACATGTGATGTACTTATTAAAAATAGCATGTGTCCATGGTGAGGCATGGCTAAAAATAGTAATTAATTGAATAATTTTCATTCATGACATTTGTGACCCTCTAGTCAGGAAAGAAACATCATGGAATGGAAAACAGTAAAAAATTTCCAAAAATAACATCTTGCAAGCCCACCTGCTAAAAATAGAAAGTTTCATTTTCCAGTACAGAAAGTTACAATTGGCTCTAATTTCACTCATCTCACTAATTTTTACCATCCCCACATTTTTTTTAAATTTTTATTACTTCTCTAATTATATGTTCAACCTTCCATGAGGATCTTGAAGCCATCGTCATCTCTATAATGAGTCTAGATGGGTGAGTTGGTTGCAGCGAGATGGTCACAATCAATTGAGATGATTTATTGAGTTGAGTTTAAGTGAGCTCATCAAGTTGGTTTTCTATGTAATCTTGAGTTGATCTGGTTGTGATGATTTTCTTGTCATGAACTCATCCTTTTTCATGAAGAGCTTATGCAAGTGAGCCAGGTTAAGCAAGCTGGGTGAGCTAGTCGAGTTGCAGTGAGATGAGTTGGTAAACCATATGAGATTTTGAAATCTCAATGAGCTAGTTGGAGTGAGGTCAGTGAGATAATGAAGTTGATCAATAAAGCACCAAGAGGATTATCATGAGTAATGTCTATGGTCATCTTGAGCTCACATGAGGGGATCTTTCAACAATGTTTCTAAACACTCATTTGGAAACCCGAGGTGTTTGTGCATCATGCAAAAAGTGGAGGTTATGATCATCATCAACAAGTTCTTCATCAAATAGATCAATCAATCCCCTTCCATTCCCCTCTCTTCTCCCTTTCTTATAATTATTCATTATACACAATCATGGTATTTTGTCCTATTCACTTAAGTGACAATATTTGTAATTTATAAAAGTATCCTCTTAAAATTATAAGAGAGATGCTAAAGTTTTCTCTTCTAGCAGAAATTTCAAGGTCACAAGTGGAATAAGAACATGAAGATTTATGTGGGGGAAATGAAACATCAATTTACATTGCTATAAATTGGGATGTTTTATCCATTACAAAAGTTCTAGATTTTCATAATATCTAGTCTATAGAAATTTTGAATTATGTTTTGGGTGTTGATATTTCTATCACCAATGCATAAGAAATAAAATCTATTGTTCTTTCATTTCTCTTTTCCTATGTGATCCTCTATTTTTTCTCTTAAATGCACTTTGTAAGTATAGTGATCAAGAAAGAGATTTGTATCTTTGATGAATGAATCCAAAGAACTATGTGTTTGGGTTTGTTTGTCTCACTAAATGGATTCATTGTTTCTTTTCTATAATTGAATGATGAACTACTCTAGTTATTGGGTGTGAATTATGCTTGTGCCTAGTCACAACAATAGCCTTCTTTTATATAATTTATCTCCTTCATCCCCCCATTGCTGTAATTTCCTCCCTTTTACCCCATACAAGAAATTTTCCACATGTTCAGTGAAGTGTTCTTGTGTGATCCATAACCTATTTGTCCACCCCACAAAAGTAGATAGGATTAGATTAGTTTACATTCAATAATGGTAGCCACCCCATACAAAATAAGGATTTGTGTAGACCCATGAGCATTGGTGGAAGTAAACTAATTTTTCATATGAAAAATTATCTCACCAACATATCACTCACTTTAACTCATCCTCAAAATTTACAGATCTTTCTTGCTTCCTAGGGATCTTGAAATACTTAAAATCTTTGAAATTTTATTGTTGAATGAGGGACTTAATTAAATTATCTAACATATAGCTCCCCATATGTATCTCATAAATGGAAGAAGATTTATTACCTCTTGCATGATTACAACCATTGATTTATAACTCAAGTTTAAATACAATATTTCCACATGTGTTTTGGTAGGGATCAAAGATGAGGAAGCCTTTTGCATTATCGTACCAATTACAAAATAAAAAGTGTACAAATACATGGGATGTTTGATCCATAAATTAATTTAAAAAATTCTTTGTCCTCTAAAGATTCTTATCTCAGGGGATGCATTTTTTAGTATCGTAGCAACTACAAAAACGTAAAGTGTAAATTTACATGAGAATCCTGATCCCAAAAGACACTAACAAAATGCCATGTGTCACCCATTCGGTCTCTAATATTGAGATGAATTTTACTCTTTCACATGATATGTGATTTACAAAGTATAAAGATGCAAATACTACTTACCCCTTACTTGCAAGATCTATGGAATATTCCCTTCATCAGGCACCAAAGATTTATTTTCACCTTGCAACTTTGCATGATATGTGGATTTGTAAAGTGCAAGGATGTAAAGAGAACCTACCCACTAATTGCAAGATTCATTGAATATTCCCTTTGTTGGGATCCAAAGACCTATTTTCACCTTTCAACTTCAAAAAAGTTGTGTACTTCTTCAAATGGCCCATATGCATAGAGATACCCCAAATATTCTTCCTAATCAAGCGACGTCGATGGATTTGTATTTTACATTTACGCATCAAATTTTAACCTATAAATTTTCAAAAGGATGAATTTAAAAAGGTAGGAATCCATTCTTAAAAGGTTTAAGTACACCATTAGGACCTCCATGGCCTCATGTATGCCCTCAGAAACTTGCAAATCATGAAAACATCATGAAACATGTAATATTTTAAGATAATAGTTTAAAATATGTGATAGACTTGTAGATTTCATAACTACCTTCATAAATGAAGCTCGGGGATATGGGAAATACTACATGAACCAATAGATCATATGATTTAGAACAATTAAGTAGTCAATGAGAAAAATAACACACGAGGAGAGCACGATTTACTCGAAGGGGCCAAAAAAGACACAAACAATGGCTCTAGTATGGGGATAAACACCTCCAACGTGTGTCAAAGGTACTAAGTAACACTCATGGAAGAAGTATACTAGATGTATAATCCATTGAGAAAAGTGTCAAATGTGAAAACAAAATTGATCATGAGAAAACTAACAACACCATGAGAAAAAAACAACTAACAAAAAATGATCACAGGGGATAAAAAAGGGAACAAAAACAAGAATAATAACACTATAAACTATACAATGATATAAATGGAGGAATATTTCATCTAAAAAATGCTTAAGGTGCCCACCATTAACAGGTGACTCTAGTAATTTTCCTTCCAAATCCCTTAAGAAAAAGGTGTTTTCTCCTATTTGAATGTCAATGGAGTAAGGAACCATCCATAATACATCAAAATTACCACGCTTTCATTTATCTTAATGTTTTTTATCCCATAATAGAACTAAATCACCAACATGGAAATTCCTTAGAGTAACCTTTTTATCAATTATATTCTTAAGTTTTTATTGTGTCAAAATCCCAACAACCCCCGAATGGTCCGAGTTTGAGATGCGGCATTCGGTGTGATTTCCAAACATTGAACTATCCTGAGTGTGGGACATGTGAAATAGGATAGCTCTCCAGATAAGGTCAATTCTTTATCCTACCGTACCTATAAATAACTACTCCTAATGTAAGAAAAACTATTAACTAATCCTAATCTAATGCTTCCAAGAGGATAGGGAGAAAGATACATGGAATGAAAACCTACACGAAGAGTATTGATACACAAAGAAAGGAGTGTTGATCACTTCCCCAACCTATAAAAATGATGAATAAATGAATCTAGAAAGGGTGGTATTTCACCACAAACTAGATCAAACCCAGTACATCGTTCCCGAAATGAGAATAACACACCCAAATTTGTAATGAACAAGGATATACACAACAATCTGTTTGCAATGAGAGGAAAGAAAAAATAGTAAAATTATGTAGAGGTTAGAACAATTAACACAAAACAAAATTTTATTTCTCCTTAAGATTTACATAGTACATTGCATGTAGAAGAAAGCATGAATCCATTATAGAGTTTGGAGTTAGGCCTAAAGTCCTAGCAAAATAGGGGTTGCATGGGAGAGAAAATGATCAACCCTTTGCACATGGAAACCCCTTACATTTTATAGAGGAAGAAAATTAGGAGAGAGAGAGAGAGAGAGAGGGAAGAAAATCCAAAAATGTACCCCAATCTCCTACAAAATCCATTATTTTCCTTGTAAGAGTGATGGGAAAGTTCACCAAGCCCATAATCCATTGTACCTTACTTATCAAGGAAGAAAGGAAGTCCGTACTTCATCATTTTAGGTTGGTGAGAAAAATGGAACCATTCCTCTAAAATGGAGGACTATACTTCTACATTTCAAATATTTAACTTTATTAAAATTATAAAATCTAGAACTAGTTATGTAGAGGACACTAACGACTTTCCAAAAAGTCCGATTTTGTGCAAATCTGATCTCTCAGTCAAAATTTATGGCCATTTAAAGATGAGGGTGCCATACCGTGATAAATGTGAGTGGTTGATCTAATTTTTCGGACTCTAACCCTACATCACACCCTTAAAAATCTGAAATTTCAGATCTTGGGGTTTGGGGCTTTCGGTACTTCCACTTTGGAGATCCTCATCACTGTTCATTTAGAAAGATGGCTTGAGAGTTACGAAATTTTGAACGTCTAAAGTCCAAATTTTTGACTTCGGAGTTCAGAATATAAGCTCATATTGTGTGGCACTATTCACCTAGATAAGAGCCAAAAGGTCCCATAATGCCAAAAACCCTTAAGTTTGAAATTTAGACTTCTCGTTTTGGACCTTTGTGTTTTTGGGCTCATTGTATTGTTCATCAAAATGAGCTCATGAAATCTCCAAATCTCCGAAACCCCGAAATCCAAAATTCAAACTTTGGGTTTCAGACCTTTTTTCTCCTCCTTTGTTTGGACTTCCTTCTGCCAATTCCTGAAATTTCCTATGCCATTGACCTTTGAACTTGGAGTTAACCCTAAAATCCCCCTAATCCCTTTCAGACTTTAGACTTCTGGAGTTTCAGGATTTTGGCTCATTTTTTGCATTTTTCTCAGCGAGAACTCTAAATAGCTCAATCCCTGAAGTTCAAAAATTTCAGACTTCAAGCCTTTTTGTTTTATGAATTTCTTGCTTGGCTCAATCCTGAGCCTTCATTCCTTATTCACTTGGCTGACATGGCCCCCCTAACTTTCGTGATTCCCTTTCAATATATCCTCCATAGCTTGACCATTTGTATTGTTCATTACTAACCCAAGACCAACCCCTCATGATCATTTCATGTCATTCTTCTACTGATCCGAGCCTTGAATTTCCAATGCAATCTCCCATGGCTGAATTGATCTCTCCTTTTTCTCTGTGTGAGGTCATGTTTGTTCAATTTCTCGTGAGGGGTGAAATTGGATAACAATTTATCCTTGAATTTAATATACATATAATGTTATTCCCTTCTAATCTCATCTAACTCAATAATTTGGTTGATCCTAGTAGCTTGAGGATCAACTTCATCACCATAACCCAATTATTGCATGAATTGATAGGTGTATAATTGAGAATGAAGAGGTAAATGATCCTGAACACCGTATACCAACTCAAATGGGATTTTCCCAGTAGCTCTCTTTGTTATAACTTTGTTTACCCATAATGCAAACTTAATTTTTTCACACCACTTCCTTGTATTCACCTCCAATATTCTTATAAGTATCTTGAGAATTTTTTTTTTACTTGATTCAACTTTCTCATTCCCTCGAGGATTATAATTGGAGGCATATGTGAGGTTTATCCTATATTCTTAGCACATGGTTATAAGAGGCTTATCTCTAAAGCTCATAGAATTATCTGTAACTAATTTCAATGGAACATATCTACATATGATATTGTTTAAGAGGAAATACTTGACAATTTGGTGTGTGGTCTTCTTGGTGAGGATTTCCTCTAACCACTTAGTGAAATAATCATTTTCCACTAATATTGATTTATGACCAACACTATAAGAATATGATATTTCACCTATAAAATCTAACCCCCACTTCTTAAAGGGAGCCTTCAATAAGACAAGATGTAAGGAGAGAAATCCTGAGGATTTCAATCTACTAAAGAAACATTGGCAGTTTTCACATTTTCTAACCAGCTGAGAAACATCCTTAAAAAGGGATGGCCACTAATACCCAGCTCTCAAAATTTTTTGACCGACCACATTTGCAGCATAGTGACTACCACACATCCCTCTATGGAATTCATCAATTATCTTGGGGGATTCATTCTCTATTATGCATCTTAATAAAACCCCTTCAGGAATTTTCCAATCCAATCCAAGATATCTTAATATGCACTTGTGGGACACTAGTTTTAGTGTCCTCCTTTTATATTTATTTCTATAAGATAGTTTATATTTCTCAAATAATACATAATGTCCTTATACCAAGTATAAGCACTTAATTTTTCATGAGGATTTTATTTTTCAGCACCAAGGTTGTGTACTTCTACAACATGTAGATTTGTTTGAACCATAAATATTGTGAATCCAAGGCCTCTCACTAACTTGGTGGTCTTAATATCCATATTATATTCCTAAATCTTATTCACCAATATATACCTCTTATTTTACATCTCCATCTATGAGAGAATATATTTGAACAAAGTATGTGGTACATAAGCTATGATCTTAGAACTCAGAATATATCTTCTAGAGATTTTAGTAACTTTCACCAATGTGAAGGTTTATTTCTCCATTATACAATACTTCAACTCATATCCTTGCAAGGTATTTTTGAATACTTCAATAGGTTTCTCATGACCCTACTAATCTTTTTGTAAGATGACATAAGCAATAGTAGATTTAGAATCAAAAAAGGATATTATCTAAAAAATCCTTCTTATAATCAAAATTGGCTAGTATAGGAGCAGTCTTTAGTGCATCCTTTACTTATTTAAAGACCTGACATACCTCTTCTACCCATTTGATAACTTTGTATTTATTTAGTATATTTGTAATGGGTAAGTTTATCCTAGAAAAATTAGAGATAAACCTCCTTTAAAAATTAGTTTGAATAAAGAAATATTGTTTGTGTTTCTTAGACTGGGGATAGGAACTTTATCATTTTCCTCTACTCTCTCCAGGTCAATCATAACCCCTTCATGTGACACAATTTTCCCTAGTAGCTTGTCCTTCTAAATTCCAAATTTTTGTTTAATGAAATCCCATATTCTCTACATCTAATCAAGATATTTTCTAGGTGTTGTAAATGATCACCTCTTTTACTAGAGAACATTGTTATGTCATCATGGTAAAAAAAAGTAAAATCATTAATGAACCTAGTGAATACAACATCTATAGCTATTTGAAAAGTGGTCCTTGCATTCATCAACCCAAAGGTAATTCTAACATACACATAAGTAACCCAACGAGTTGTAAAAGTAATTTAATATTTCTTTGATTCCTTGATCAAAACCTTGTTATAACTGGAGAAACCATCAAATGTGGACAACATTTCAGATCATGTCACATTTTTCAAGAGATTTTCCATTTTGGGTAATAGGTAGGTGTCCTTAAGTGAGGTATTATTTAAATTCTTGAAGTCCAAACATATTTTGATATATCTATTCTTTTTCCTAACTGGAACCAAGTTAGAACCCATGAGGAATATCTAGTGGGCTAGATAATTCCCCCTTCCTTCAACGTCTTAAGCTCTTATTGCATTTTTTAATGATGGGTTTGATTGGTCTCTGTTTCTATCTAATGGGCTTGGTATGGGGATCCAAATGTATCTCATGTTGATAAATTTCCTCTCTATATGATTTCAATTCAGAGTATGAAAAAGTAAGGAAATATCAATACTTTGTTAATAGTTTGGCATAATATTTTCTTTCTCTTTTATTTAGATTACTTCTTAGCTAAAAATTATTAGGATTTTTAACAATTCATAATCCATACTTAGTTACATCCCTTGAGATGGTATAATTTCCTTACATAACCCTATCCACACTATCAAAAGTGGATTCAAGGCTGACAAGTCCTTTTGGGATGATGTTATTTTTTTAATGATTTTTTAATTTCTGAAAGAAAATCTCATTTCCATTACACATACCTACCATAGGCTGAAGGTAAATTAGTTTACTTGCAAACTCACCTTGAAAACTCAAGAATATATTAATGTGTGAGTCATTATCAAATACTTTCTAGTGTTGGATGTTGTTAGGCACAGAGGGTCTGATCAATGCTTCAAATTCAATATTATAGTATGGGGATACATTTTCATTATCATACTAAGATTCCTAGACTACTAACCTATCAGATGTTGCGTTCTAACTTATTTCATGATACTTAATAGTAAATGAGTCAAATAGATCAATGAGATCCCACACTACGTGTTTTTACTTCTTTAACCTTATATTCCAGGTTGCATATATTTTTTCGACTTTTTGTGCAACTTGCTCAGAGTAACCCTTTACAATAGGCTCCTTAATTCCATGCCTCCAGGAAATTCTTAAGCCAATAAAAAGTACTTCATTTTCATATATATTTTTAGTGCACTCAAAACTTAAGTTAAAATAAAAATTGAAAGAGCCATCTCCTGAGGACATCAATACAATACCATCTTCTTTTTCAAAGTTAGAATATTCTCCATCAAATAACATAGTCCATGAAGTGCTAGGTTATTTCATATGGGCATTCATATCAAGGAACTGATCATCAAAATCAGTAGATCCTATAAATTTTTCATGGTTAGTATCAATGAATAACACCTCATGAGAAGCATTCATGGGGTCTTATACGAGGTGTAAAATTTTATCTTCCATGCGCAATTTGACTAGTTTTCCATCCAAAGGTATGGAGGCATAAGACATATCCATTTGCACACTTTCTCCTATACTTAGTACCCATCCTCTTAACATTAATATTCCCCATTTAGCGGTGTTTTAAAAATTACCAACATTCATGGTAAAGAACTTACTAGGATATACATAAAAATGCACAATCAAACCTCTTACATGACCAATAAGAGGCACCTCCCTAGAATCCATGGCATAACACTTTCTAAAAGAAATTTTTATCTTTATATCTAACTCATTCATAACTGATAGTGGCATGATATTACATGAGGCACTTGAATAAAATATGCAGTTGTGTAGAAGTAAACCATTAACAACAATAGTGGTGAAAAATGGATCTACATCCAACTATGTTTCAACAAGGGAAATACCCAAATAAACCTTGGGAGGTGATTCAACATCCTCCTAACCTTATTCATTTTCATTCTTAGCAATAGTAGGAGGGGTCACTTTACTAGCCAATTTTTTTTCCTTGACAACAACACCCCCCTTGAATACCAAATAATCAAATTCCCTCTTCCTATGTTCTGAGATCCTAAGATATTCTACTATAGGGATAATGATCTTTATCTAACTTAGAATCTAGGCCATATCACATACATTTTTTTTTGGGCAAGGATGTATTGGTGGAAATGGTAACTTACTTATCGAATGGTATATAATATTTTATAATAGGGGTTGTGGAAGGGGTACTTGGTCTTGGACCAGTAACACAGTTTGTAGTTGGTGCACTTCTTTTGGGAGTATCTTTGTGATCATTGGTTAGGATTTTAATATTCACTTTAGAAGTTGAGACAAGCCCCTTGATTTTTCTATTTATTTTATTTATACTCATTTTCTTAGGAAACATCAACATTTATCACTAGTTCCATATCCTAATTTTAAGGAACTTCACCATCAAAAAATTTAATCATCAATGCTCTCAAATATTCAAATTTATAAGTAGGTAACTCAAAAAATCGAGCCATATCAATTTTAGCATTAATTTTAAGAGGGAATAAAATAACCTTATTTACACACACCCAAAAGTCTTCCATAGTTATAGCATAGAGAAGGTCAATAGAATATGCAGCTTTCTCGGAATCCTTTTAATACTCCAAAACACATGCATCACCAAAATTTTATTCATCATTATCATCATCATCCAGATTTGGATGCTCATAAGGAGCATGAGGAAGTAAGAATTTATCACACTAGTCTATAGTGTGCTCTTCCGACACAAAAACCACTCTTCCTAGTTAAGGATTTGAGACTTCTTTGTTATTTATGAATGTATGTTGTTTTTCATTATTTCCCATAGGCCTCTTCCATCTATCTTTAGCTCTATGGTCTCCTTTGGGATGATTATCAAATATGTTATGTCGAGGGTTTTGATTTTAAGTCTGAGGGCCGTGAGACAATCATTTTTCTTCTCTAAAAAATTTATAATAGATTTACTTAACTACCTTAAATAAGGTATTAACCACTTCCTCAAGCTCAATAGAATTTATTTCTTGAGGTCTCTCTAGATTAACCATCTTAACACTCTCCCTCTTTTGAGGCTTACCAGTAACATTGATATTTTTTCAATTTGAATGGTCATGGTGAATACCTACCTCAAACTTATGGGGTTTTTTCCCTTAGATAATATGATACATTTTTTTATCAAATGCATATAAGTATTTAATCAAAGAAGACTCATAACTAGGTATTATGTTATTTAGTAACATTTTCAATGTCTTATTAAACCTTATGTTGAAATCTTGTACACATTCATTGGGGTTCATCTTAATATTTTAAAATTTAGATAGGAGAAACCTATGGCCATTCCTATCACCATACTGGATTTTAAATGCATTTATCATCTCCTCCTAAGAATCCATTGATCCTTAAGGAAAATATTTGAACCATTCTCTTACATCTTCTTATAATGTGTGTATAAGCAATTTTACGTAAACATCTTCATAGTCCACTTCATAATCATTCATGATATTTTGAAAGAATTTTACATGTTTATCTCCACTAATAGAATTATTTCCTTGAAATCTAAGTAGTCTAAGTCTAATTTAATTTAGTACTTCATTAGGATACCCCATCATACCATTAAAATTTATGGGTCTATAGATATTGACTCTGAAGGTAGCTCAAGGAGGGGGTGGTCGATATTATTTTAAACTAGATTCTTAAGAGGAGGATTAATCAAATTTAAAAAATGAGACACTTGGACCAAATTGATATGATCAACATAATGAGGTCCTATAGGAGAAATAGATTCAAAACCAAAATCTCTATTCTCACTTTTGAATAAGTTTATAGGCCGAGGAAAACTTTGATTAAATTTTGGGGCTAATATTTGTTGGAACAAAGAATGTAAATGATAATCTAGGTTGTGTGTTAGATCTCTGAGAGGATCTAGAATAGTTTTCTATCAAAGGTGGATCAAACTCAAGGAACTGAATAATTTTACCCTTTCAATTTTGACCATTCACAGGCTTCCAAATTTTCTTTCTCCTCTTTTGAAAAGCTTCACACCACAATGACTTGGTAGAAGTTAAAAAACAAATGGATTAAAATGATATATTGGCAGTATGTTATTTATATTCAAGGATGAATATAACATTATTTTTATCACCAAGTCTTGAAAATTAATAGGACACACACATAAAGGGAATGGATAAATCCTATTACTTATGGCTCTGCCTAAATCAGGGTGAGAGAACCCAAGGGGTAGCTTGAATGATGTAAATATATTATAATTCAATTTCCTTCAAATTATTGGCAAGTCAATATAAGCTATGTATATCCATGAATGTAATATCTACTCATAAGAGTTGTCACATAGATAGCACATATACTTAGTGCATGAAACACAAGTTACTAAAGAAAGATAAAATATGATTCACAAAGATCATTTCTAAATAATAGTTAATGGAATGGAATTTCATGATGTTATAATAATCGTATTAAAAAATAAGACTAAATGAATTCATAATATTAAAGTATAATGCAATTTGAAATGTTAAAATGGTAGGATAATTTAGTTAGAAAGAGGGGGAATGGATGATGTTTGATTCACAATAAAAATGTGTCAATAAATTCCATGATATCCCACTATTTTCATAATGAAGAGAACATAAAATAAACTAATAACAAATTTTAAAGGGAAATTTACATTCATTAATTTCTAATTCATGAAAATTCTACTAGACAACCTTCATAACCCTCAACATAAACATTGTGAAATAATTCTTGTAAAATGTTCATTGCTTGAATATTCGTACGCCTAAAATACACTTAAAGGCTAACATAAATCATTCCAAAGAAAAATTTCAACAAGGGTTTTATAATTAGACTAAATTTTTCATATTAAATACTACAAGACAATATTTATTTAGTAACCAAGAAGATGTAATAACCAGAGGTTAATCTTGTGTATTAGATATAGATGCAAAAAAAATAAGATTGCAATAAAATTTATATTTCATTGATTAGAGATTCAACATACATGTCTAAATACATGAACATATCAAAACATATTATTATATTTATTTTATTTTAAACTTGGGGAAATAGAATAGATACTTTCAATACTTACTAATGGATGTACAGTGCAACCAACTTAGCATTACAACTTCATATTTTGAGCTTTCTAAACTTCCATAAAATAAATTCCTAGAGCTAAAAAAATTAATCACCAACCAAAAAACCTCCTTAGAATGAGTACATACCCTCATTCTTATACAAAAATTCCATAAAGGAATATACCTAAAGTCCCAAAACCAACTGGAGAGATAAAAGTGTGTAGAAAATAATGTTGAGCCCACCAAAATGAAATTTCTTGGGATATCTATAATGTTTTTTGAGATTTAGGGGGTGGCATCATAGGTAGGAATTTACAATTGTGAAAATTCCACACCATTCTCTACTTACCAAGGGTGAGATTGTGTTATGTCTACATTATTTTTCCTAGCTTCTTCAACATTTCTCTTAGGATCTTCAGATGGAGTTATTTCATGAGCTAGCTCTTCATGTTTTTCTTGAAACTTTTCCTCTTCTTTCTCCTTAAAAAATTTGTGAGCTTCTAATGTGATTTTGACCACCTCTAATGATTTTTGTATAGGATAACTTGAGGTTACTTTTTCTTCATGAATTGTAAGGTTTGTTTCAATATCAGGTTGTTCTTTTCTTGATAAGAGTGCCTTTGTTAACGGTGTCTCCACTGAACTTTATTCCACTAAAAAATGCCTCAATTGTAGGTTATTGAGACAATATGGAACCTTCACGTTGCCCATAAATCTAAATTTTAAGGACATTTGTTTACTGTATTTCAAGTAGAGGAAGATCAAGTCCTTCTTCTTTTCAAAGGCCTTGTAATAAATCAATAAAAAATTGATTGTGTGTTACCTAGTGTTCCCCAATATCGAAAACCTTAACTTCCACAGCTGGTTTATCCTGGGTAACTACTGTAATAGGATTTTCTTATGTTTTTATGGGTGGAGTAGTATCAACTACCTTAGGTATTTCCACCTCCTTGACATTTATTTTAGGAACTATAACATTCTCTATAACAATTACACTTGCAATTTCTTCTACTGTAGACTTTTCAAATTTAGTTCTCTTGGATTTTACGAATCTCCTAAGTCTAGGATCATCATCATATAATTTTTCTTGTATGGGGCCCATTATTAATCCAAGTCCTAATATTTTTATGTGGAAGAGATCCCCTCATTCTTTTACCTTTGTTTAGAGGTCATGACTCCTTGAGTAATTGAAGGGGGCACACTTACATGACACTCACCATGTGAACTAGATGTCTTAGGATTTGATACATGTGGGGGAATATACTAAAGTGGAAATTCCTAGGTAATTGGTGCATTTTTAATGTTCCTCATCAACATTTCTTCTTACTTTCGTGTTAGATGAGCCACTGAGTTACTTGTTTTACATGTTGCAGAACTCCATTCATCCACTATCCCATAAGTAGGCATCTAGGATGAGATCAGAGGTTCCTTAAATTTTGATGGATAAACATTCCTTCAAAGGAGGAAGATCCTCCTTGCTAATCCTAAAATATTTGTATTCTTTTAATAGAACAATGTTTTAGAGTGAGAAGTCTAGACCTTTTCTACATGAGCCAAGTTAGGGCTCCTCTCATGATATTAACAGTTATCTCATGTAGTTTTGTTAGCTCTATCCTGATCTAATACATTGGATCAAATGGTTACGTAACCAATTTATTATCAATATAATATATGCTCATTGGTTAATCAATATCCACGAGGCCTTATGGAATCAATCTAACCTTTTAGTCAATAATTTGTGGCAGGGTCATCCTAGATAAGTCTCTAAGCCCAACGAAGAATGAAAAAACATGAAGCATGAGGATTATGTGGGGTGGCATGAACATAGACCAAGTTTCACTCTAGCATCATAATGAGGTCTCACGGAGAGTGAGCATCAACCATAACGTGCATGCAAGGATTCAAAAAAGGGCTCAAAATGTCTCATCATCTCATAGATCTAAAAGAGGGGAGGTGTACATATAGAGGGTATTAGGTAACTCCCAATGACTACAATCATGACCTTTCAAGTGGATAAGGGGAGTTAAATTCCCAAAATGGGAAGTAAATCCCATATGACATATATGATCTATTGACACATAATGATGCATAAGCCATCTAATCATGATCCCTATGACACCTAAACTTATGAACTCGTCCAAGTAAGATCACTCTCCATGTGGCATGGAAAATGAATCACACCAAAATCCCCCTTATTCGTAACTTAGGATGAGGTGGTATGTTAGAATTGAGAAATGGGTCTTCGAATTAAATCCTGATGAGGCACCCATGAACAATAAGGATCTTAAGCAATGGAGGAAAACCTAGTGGGAAAAACATCCACCACTAGAGATGAAAAAACTATATAATATAAGGAAGATGACAAAAAATGGGTCCCAACCACTAAGGAGCCTGATAAGATACCCATGTAAAAAAAGGAAATATCTCGAAAATAATAAGAGAGAAGAAGAGGGAGATAATAGAAAAACATAAGATGTCATGGATGGATCTAAACTCTAAAAATATAGGAAGTATCTAAGAAGTGTTTTGATGAGGTTATCCTCTACCTCTAGATTGAAGAAGAGATACCCACACCAAACTATGTTCTTTCCCTTAGGAAGGATAGAAATGGAGTACTAAAAGTCTTTCCATGCCATAAAGGAAAATAAAGGTAGCAACACGAAGAACTCTCATTCTAGTTCATGGAAGTGTGACATAGGTATAGAAAGAAGGCACCAAGGAACTAGAAGTAATGCTACAAGTGAAAAAATATTAGAGTTTGAATGGGGAACATCCAACAAAATGATTCTCATGTGATTTGAAAGAAATGCAACAACCCCAACAGAAAGAGGATCCACAAGCAAGGGTGGATCAATGAAGATCTCATGAAAAGTGGAAGTGATAAGCATCATAGAAGGGTCATTCCCAATAAATGATATAAAATACTACTCCAAAACACCTGTAAAAGGATGAGGAACTTTTACTAAATCATAAGTTCACATTGTGAAAAGATGACCAAGGTCATCTAAATACTTATCCCAATGAGGGGGCTTGAAAAACAGAAGAGCGATGTTGAACAAGTATAATTCATCCATTCATAAAGGAAGAGGAATTGAAAGGAGGGTGGTGTAATAAATGTAAGAGGCTAAGAAAGGGACTAATTGATGTCTAATGAGAAGTGGTAAGTTTTGACACTCTTTCGAATAGGGTCGAGAGATGGAAGAAAGGAGTTTTCAATAGTACTCTCATCATCAAAACTAGAAGCACAATCCTTGTCATCAAAAGTAGAAATAAGTGATTATATGTTAGTAGAACTACCATCACATAAAGAAGAAGAGGAGATAATTATATCAATAGAAACAAAAATAGTATTATGTGAAGGGTATCCAAACAAATACTGAAATATGCTCTAGATGGTGTGGGGAGGATATGATTCTACCACGTGAATTTGGAGACGTATGATGACATGCATCATCAAGTGACTAAAAACATGGCTACATGTGCCAAGAATTTCATCAAGATGATGATGATCAGTGGGTGTAGGAACTGGCCCAAGCAAGAAGTGTGTAAGACCCTCGTAGGAAAATTAGCATTCCATAGAAGCACGTTGTGATGTGTAGTTCTATCTCCCAAGAATAAGTGGCGGAGGATTTAAGGTAATCCTACGATGCTCAAGTATGAAAATATAATCCTTCATGATGTGGAAGTAGAATAATGAAGTGCAAGGTTCACAAGAAGAAGGGTGAAAGAATACAAGATGTTGGATTCAACCGAGTATGTGTCTGTAGGTAATACGATAGTCGAGAAATAGAGATAACCACTTGTCTACAAAAATTTGTAAGTAGTGCAAGATTACAATAATTTGTGTTCATGTGACATCAGATAGTTGACCACTCACCTCACAGTAGGTGGATAGTTGCATGAGAGTGGAGGCCATAATAAGTTCTAGTCAGAAGCAGAGGAATGAAATGCAATCAAGCAAAAAAGGGAAAAGTAAAACAAGGGTACATTATTTAGTGTGAGATAAGGCATCTAACATTCCAAATGAAAAGGAAATCATGCCATAAGGCTATGGTAGATGTTCTCTCAAACCACAGTCAAAGAGAAGCACTACAATACAAGGATCCAGAAAAGTTGCTAGGGAATCCCAATAACCCTATACAGAGACCTGGAAATAAACACTCCCCCTTATTACAATGATGAATTTTCAATATGTTCCTTGGATTAGGCTCACTAATTTCAAAAAGGAAGGAAAAACTAGAAACAAAATCAAAAAGGGAAGGAGGATGGGAGGTGTACATATAGAGGGTGTTGGGTAAGCCCTAATGCCTACAACCATGATCTCTAAAGTGGAGAAGGGGTGTTACATTCCCAGATTAGGAAGTAAATCCCATATGATGCACTGACGCATAATGATGCATAAGGAATTTAATGATGACCCATATAACACCTAGACCTATGACATAACCTTAGTGAGATGGCCTATCATGTGGCATGGAAAATGAATCAAAGGAAAAAATCCTGACCTCATCTTCATCAATAAAATCCATCCAATAATCTTTGTCATGAGTCTCATGATCATATGAGATTCCTAAGAGTGTATGTATTATCCATTTAATATCATAATTGGGCCTTTCTTAGAACTTTGGAATCACCATTATATTCATTTTTACATCCATGAGTATTTTATTATCAACAGTTGAGCATGTATATATCCCAATAGTAATTGGGAACTTGATATTTGTTTTATGCTTTCCTACAATTAGCCTATGGACCTCAATAAGCTAGCTTGACAATTCAATGAACTCTCAGTTCTCATCTAGGTACCTAAAAAACATGTATGGAGTTCCTTGGAGGCCACTCACTCTAATGTAGGTAAAAAATATGAATTTAATAAAATAACACCCAAACTCATTGATCACTTTCCTTGCACTAGAAGATATCCTACATTTTTCCAATTATATCTTAAATAAATAGATGATGGGTGGAAAGAAAGCATTATGATATTTTCTGATATTATTCATCCATTTTTCCAAATTCAACTTATGGTATATATTGTAAACTCTAAAATATAATAACTCCCTCATTATCAGGATGCCAGGGAGATATTTTTGGTATGTTACATTATACACAAGAAAAGATGTCATAAATAACTCGCTCTTCAATTTTGATCCCTCCTAGGTTTACATAGTTATTTTATGAGATGATCATGGATTGATTTACTAATGAATTCTTCCCAAATTATATTCTCTTTGTAAATGAGAATAATTTTTATGTACCTAAACATACATGTTGAATTTTGTCATTGATGTCAGTTTGTTGAGTGTCCTTGTTGATGTTAAAGGATGAAGTGGAGATTGTTAAATGTTATCATTGATGTCAAAAGGTTTAGGTTATAGGTTGATGATATCAAAGAAAGAAAAAGGATCTTGTAGACAAAAAGGTTTTAAAATCATTGATATCAAATCTATACTGGAGAAGAAAACAAAAATAAATGGTTAAAGATCATTGTTTTTGTTTGTATAGAATAATCACATTGTGTAGCCTAAGTGTGCATCTAGAATGTAGCTAGATTGTAGCCATTGTGCAACACGTATGCATTGAATTAAGGTGGAACCAAAGGAAACTAGTCAATGACGGATCTTTGAAGAGCCAAATCATAAAAAGTGAAGTGTCACATAGTTAGCTATAAAGGTAGATGAAGTTGGAATAAGAAGATAAATAAGAAAGTGAAGTAAATATAAGAGGAAAAGTGCTATGCGATTATTTCAAAAAGCTAAGAGATGATGGAGAAAATGTAAATTTTGAGGAGGATACAATCTAAAAGGTATATATGTGCACCTATAGAGTAATACAAAATTGTTGAAGATGAAGAAAGAGTAAAATGTTGAGAAGATGATGAGGATATTCTAGAGAGGAAAAATACAAACTCGAAATGAATGAAATGGCATAATATTAAAGAGGAAAAAAGAATGAGTAGTGTAGATATATGGTAACCAACAAGTGAAATAAAGCACAAGTATGTTTGGAGAAAGTGGATGAAGGTGTGAACATCAGAGAAAAATGGTAGAGATATGGTCATCATTTGTTGATCAACAATGGAGGGAAGGTGATAAACATTAAAGGTGGCTGGGTTGGTGTTGATTCACTTACGGATTTTTTGCATCCTTGCAAGTTTTTCCTTGCTAAAACCTATAGAGTTGGTGCTTCCTTGAAATTTGGTGCTTTCTAAAACTTAGTCAATTTGGTTCTTGGCAATTTGGAGTTGGTGCTCTACATAGAGGAGTTGCTTCACTAAATCTTAATTTTTTTATAAATGTAAAGATTAGTGGTTTTTCTTCTACTTGAAGGTTTCCCATATATATGATGTGTTCTATATTTCTTTATTTTCTTGTGGATGGTTATTTCATGCATAATAATCTCACTATGGGTAATTTGTGTTGAATGGTTGCTTTGATGGTTCATGTAAGTTAACATAATTGAAAGGAAAGTTTTTAAGAACACTGATTCACCCCCTCTCAGTGATTATGCTTCCAAAAATTGGTATCAGAGAAGGCTCCTTTAGAAAATTTTAATCATTGGAAGGTAGATCTCAGAATCACAAAATGATTTCAAATTATGAAGAAGATGTTGAATTAAATATTGAGGAAGAACTATTAAGTTCTCTATATGAGTTGAAGATCCAAAGAAGAAAGAATCAGAAATTTAATTCATTGATAAATTATTATGAAGAAAAAATCAATAGGAAGGATAATGAACATGATGAGATAAAGATATTAAAGAATAATAATCATAAGAAAATTCACTAGTTTCATAAATTTGAAGAAGAGTATGATGCCTCCAAGATCAAGATATCACAAAACCTTGTAGAATCAATAAATATTATCAACATCCTATAGATTTAATTAAAAGAGGTGATAAATATAAAAGAGGAGGTGAGAACCCAGTTGAAGACAAAAGAAGAAAATTGTGCTGAGCTAGAATCAGAGATTGTGATCCTAAAGGAGGAATTAGTGAAGATAAATAATAAATTTAAAAAACATCAAATTTAGAAAAATTACCAGAGTGATGGATGAGACTCTAAATTGCCAAAGATCACCATGCATAAAGACAAGTCTTGGTTATGAGGAAAAGCAAGAAGTTACTGATAATGATTTAAAATTAGAAGTTGGTAAACCTTTGAAGAAAGAAGATAAGACTCCACAAAAGATAAAGGATCTGCGATAAAATAAAAAAATCAAGAACAAGTGGCATAGTGTTTCCACAAGAAACCACATGAGATCATCCTTTTAAAAGTAACCTACCAGGTATCATAATTTTTTTAATGGTTATTTTTTTCTCTTGTAATCATTTTTGTCACAAAGCATTAGATTGTAAAGGACATACAAAAATAAGCATGTATGGAACAAAAAAGAGTTGCACATGGTTTTCAGATAAAATATATGGTTCATTTTCTCTCTCATCAAATGATATTAAATGTTATAATTACAAAAATTATGGACATAGGGAAATAGAATGTAGAAGACCTCCAAAGAATGAGTATTCATGGGACTATACAAGGAGCCATAGTTCACATCAGTCAAGAGGTATGATTAATGTTGTTTTCTATAATTTTCAAAACATTGTTCACATTGCAAGATTATTTTTTCAAGAATCACCAAGATAGGACACAAATATTGAAGCTCTTAGAGTTAATAAGGTGTGGAAGAAAAATACATTCAAGAACATCATAAAGACAAATCTTTTAGCTAAGGTGACGGAGGAACAAAAGACAGTCAATCTTTGTATTGATCTTTCTAGAATCCAAAGTGGATAGTTTTCTATGGTAGAGCATAATCCATATATTAAAGAGTTACAAAATTTTGTGATATCAGTTTAGATAGAGGAGAATAAGGATGATGTCGACATCAAGCTAGAAGTGCTAATCAAAATAAATAGGATCCTAAAGAAATAATATTAACCTCATGATTGCAAGGTGATGGAGATTTGGGAATCTCCTGAATTTATATTGTTTTAGAGATCTATGAAATGTGGTGTCTCTATTAGGATTCATAAAGGCTTTCATTACTAAAATAGAAGAATTGTGAATATGTGTTGCATGGCTATTATTATGGTATAAAGAATTGAGGAGGATTTGAGAAGGAAAATAAAGATGATTGTAGAGATGTGTTACAAATTATGTGTGTGATGACTTAATCATACCAGCAAAATTCATTTCATTGTGTTAAAAAGTGAATAAGTGAAGAAACTTTATGATAGAAAGAATCAATTCATGGAATTAATAGGTAGTTTTTAAGCCTACAATTCTACTCAATAGGGTGATTAGATCCTCAAATTCCTCAATTAAATCTTACCTTGTCAAATTCTTTGGAATTATTGTGTAGAAACCCCTAATATTTTGTAACCAATGATTGTTCCTAATTTTAGAGAATGCAAAATTTTGGGTGACCCATAGCTTCTCAATTAATTCAATAGTTATGTCCACTACCTCTTTTCTTATATGCATCCCTAACACTTCTAGAAATGTCTTTACTATCAATGATATAACCTTAGCACCACTACAATATAACACCTCTATGGTTTTCAGATTATAATTTTTTAGAACATGTCCATACCAATCATGGGCATTTAATAGAGGGAGGGAAAGAAAAGGACAAGGAAATGCCACTTGCATCAATAGATACCATTAGATCACTTATGTCAAGAGAATAAAGCCTTTAGAGAAACTCAACAAGGTCAACATTCCCTAAATTGGTATTAGTTACCTCATCTAGGTTACTTGTGATGTTGGAGGTGACAAGGATATCAGCCAATTGGATCTTTATGGTGGATTTTAAAGTAAAATACAAAAACATTGATGGATAGGGGAGTATAACCAGTAGGAAGGAAAGGATAACTTTCACTAAAAACCCACTCAAACCCTTAGAACAATGAGAATGAATAAGTGTTGGGTTGTGAAACATACCCATGCACATATAGTTAAAAACTCCTAATTGTAGATCACAAAAGGACATAAAGATGAAAATTATCCTTCAGGATCACTCACTCCAACTTGTCCTCAAAATTTACAACTCTTTCTCACTTCCTAGAGCTCGAGAAATACTTAATCTCTTTGAAATTTGATAGAAGAATGAGGGAATTAATCTAATTATCTAACATATAGCTCTCTGCATACATCTCATTAATGGAGGAAGATTTATTACCTCTCTTGTGATCACACCAATTGATTTACAACTCAATTTTAAATATACATTATTCAAGTGTGCAGGTTTAGTGAGGATCCTGGATGAGGAAGCATTTTTCAATATTGCAAAAAATGCCAAAATGCAAAGTGTAAAGCTGAATTGGATGCCTGATCAAAAAATGAACTAACATAATGTCACATGTCCTTTGTCAATTCTCATATATCGAGACAAATTTTTTAGTCTTGCAGCAACTACCAAAATACAAAGTACAAAGCTGCATGGGATGCTCGATCTTGAAATACACTAACTAAATGCCACATTTCCTCCATTGGGTCTCATATCTAAGCAAAAGTATTGCACTTTCACATGATATGTAGATTTTTAATATGTAAGGATGGAAAGAGCACCTACTTGCTACTTACAATATCCATGGAATATTCCTTTCGTTGGGCATTGGATATTTATTTACACCTTGCAAATTCGCATGATATGTAAATTTGCTAAATGTAAGGATGTAAAGAGAACCAACCCACTACTTGCAAGATACATATAATATTCACTTCCTCGAGCACCAGATAATTATTTATGCCTTGCAAGTTCACATAAGTTGCTTACTTGTTCAAATGACCCATATGCATGGAGATACCCTGAATATTCTATTGATCGGGTGGTGGGGATATATTTATGTTTTGTATTTATGCATCAAATACAAACTTGGAAATTTACACAAGGATGAATTTATAAGGGTATGAATCCATTATTCAAAGGTTTAAATAGACCATTAGGACCTGAAGTTTTTTTACACACACCAAGAACAAAAGAACCCCATGCGCACCTACCTATCACCCAGCGGGTGTTGGGCACTCACCCGAGGCATGCATGGGTGCCGAGTCTCTCTTTTATGTGAGTTGAGTGGGAAAACATCATCTATGATCCAAAATTAAAGGAAGTGAGTGGAAATGAGACATGTAAGAATCATAAAGCTCAGAATGTCTTCTAGATCAGTGCAGTCATTCCAGACAGAAAAGTACATAAAAATTTAATAAATGAATCAAAACAGAAAGGGAAATGTGCAAGGATTCAGAATCATTCCATAAAAATTCATAACACAGAACCATGAACATATGTAAATGCATCATAATCATTACTGATCATATTCACATAAACTGGTAACCTCACTACATTCATTAGATTCATTAGAGAGCATCATAGAAAGGAAGACCGAAGTCATGCATCATAACTAGATTCCTATCCTTTAACTCTCAAAACAAAAATTGAACATCCAATCCCTTAATACATCCATCTCCTATGTTTTATCTACCCAACCCAAACATAATTCCTTTGTAGCATTTCTGTAGAGCTCTGCTCCCTCTTCATCTCTCTCTATCTCTTTTCTTCTATGGGCGCTTGTATTTATAGGCCTCTTTAACTACCAAATCACCTGTCTAAGGCTTTAGATCCGGTGCCAAGTGTCTGAATGTGGTCCTCCATGGGTGCATGCTCCTCCAGGCCTAAGCTCTCTACTCCTTTTCATAATGGTCTTCTAGGAGCTTCCATCGCATGGCATATTCCTTCCTAGGCCAACCTGTCACCAAAATGGCACCTTATCCACTCCACATGTGCATTCGGGTCATGCTTTTCTCATGTCCTACCTGATATGCCAAATACAGCTAAGTTCTGAGACCTTGTCTTATGGGTGCGCATCACGGGTTCTTCTAAGATCCTCCTAGAACCTTTCCTTGCGTGCCTTCCCCTTATGCGCCCATTTCTTAACTTCATTCTTGCATGCCCATGAAAATTTTTGGACTTAGTCAATATTTTAGGGGGCCAACAGGACCACCACAACCTTGTCTACACCCTCAAAAACCTATAAATCATGAAAACATGCAAAAAAAATAGATATTAGTCTAAAATACACGAACTACTTGTAGATGACATAAATTTCTTCATAAATGAATCTTAGGGCTATGGGAAATAATTTAGGAACTAATAGATCATACAAGGAATCACTTTGAAAAAGTCAAGGAGATAAGGAATGCATGAGGAGGGCATGATTTATTCTAATTGGCCAAAACTTGAACCAACACTCTATCCTTGATTCACATGTTTATTTTAGACATTTGTATTTTTATTTCTCTAAGTTAAAGTTTAATTTCATATACTATGAGAATTGATTACACTTTTCTTATTTTGTAGGTCCATCCTTATCCAAAAAAAAGTAAAAACAACTAAAACAAGGAGCACTCTCAAGCATGAAATTCTCAAGAAAAGGTAATGTTCATTTACAAATGTAGGTATCCTTTTCACTATTTTCAAAAGTCACCCCTATGATCCTCATCCCATCTTAGAATCCATGATACACATCCTACAATTTTCATTCAACATGTTATCAATTATAATAAACTTCATCTCTCCATAAGGTGCACTCTTCCTATCTACATTATGATGCCAAATATTTATTCAGCAACATAAAGTGAGGGAAATATAGACAAAAAACTATTCACTTATTACTATTAGATTATGCCTCTTACTACACCATTAATCATATAGGTTACATTAGAGGTGTATGGTCAACTTGTGGCTATCATAATGTATTATCATGAAGTATCTCTTTCATATATGTTATGTTATCATTAGTGGGTTGGCCTTGGTGATGGCCATAACATAGGAATATTATATATAGAAGTTAGTAGGTAATATTTGATCATTAGATTTACCATTTGAGTCTTATTTCATGGTTTAGAGGTTGCCCCATCGAAGCGCCTAAGTTATTTTAATTGCATATTGTGACCATTTATATAAAATTTGGTGTTCTTTTGTGTTATACTATTATTGATATTCAAATTTATCCAAGTAATTTCACTACAAGTGGTATTAGAGCTTGATCTCATCTAGAACTACATCAAAACCATAATTATGTAGATTTGGCTATATTTACAAATATGTAGTGAATGTTTACGCAATTTTTGGATGGTGTTGCAAAATCGGTCAAGTAAGTTCCTCTCAAAATTTAAATACTTCGTGAATTATTTTACAAAAACTAAATCAATTTTAGGTTTTTCTATCAATTCACTCAGTAGAATGCAAATTGTGGAATTTTTCCAAGTTCTTTACATTTTTGGAAAGAGAATTAAATTTTAGTTTGTGTCAATTATTTGATATTTTTCATATTTGGCCAAATTATTATCAAAATCACAAACCCTAAATTTTGGCTTCAATTTCTAAAATGGTAGGGCCTTCCACAAGATCACTCTGGGTAAAACCCTATATAAGGATGAGGTATTAGATGAGGGTTGGGATTCAGAAAGGTAACTATACTGTCTTCAGTACCTGGAGGCACCATAAGGAATCCTAGGGTAACCGAAATTGAGTATGATTTTTGTCACCTAAAGTATGAAGTGGCCTAGAAAGATGATGTGGAAAAGATCAATCAACGCCTAGAGATCATACAAAACCTATGTAAATATAAAGGTTCATTATAAACCTTTAATCAACAAAGGGGGAAAAATAGCCAAGGTGGATTTGTTAGCCAAACCAATCCAAATCTAAATACTCCACAAGCCCAGAACATGATGTCAAAATCTGAAATGCATATGTTTGATGGAAAGGATCCACTCAATTATATTTTAAAAATGGATAATTTCTTGTATCTACATCAAATCCCATCTAGAAAAAGGTTACCATGGCATCCCTGTATCTCAAACATGATCAATTCATTTGGTATTGATGGTTATGTTCTCAAAGAAAAAATACTGGTCTCAATGTCACATGAATAGTTTTTACCATAGAGTTGTAATTTCACTATAGTTCTAGTGTGTTAGAGAATGACTTCAGCCAATTAACAATGTTGAGACCAATTTTCACTCATGTTAGAGATTATAGCGCCTTGAAACCATAATACCTTCGCCAATTAGACTAACAGCTCAAAAAAATTAAGAAAAGAGAGCTAAAGGGTTGTGTTTTGATTGTGACAACAAATATAGACTAGGACATAATTGTGTTGAAAAGGATTTGTTCTACATTGAGGGACCTAATGAAGAATAATAGAAGGAATAAGATGAAGAGTTATAGGAGGAGTTAGTAGATCCCCAGAAATTGATATCATGTCATGAAATTACAGGAGTTAACACTCCCCAAACCATTAAAGTAGTGGGATTCTTACAAAAATAGATGGTAACAATGTTGATTGACTCAGAAAGTATTCACAACTTCATTAATCATAAGTCAGTGATGTGTTTAAACTAATTTTTTATCTTGCTCCATAATGTCAAGTAATGATCACTGATAGGGGAACTGTTAGTTGTTCAGGAAAATACCATAGCATTGAGCTCACCATGGGAGATTACTTCCTAACTATCCATATGTATGTTGTTACCATGGGAGGAGAAAACATTGTGTTAGGAGTTCAATGGCTTACCACCTTGGGAACCATTGAGATAACTTCCAAAATTTGTTCGTGCATTTTTAGTCAGAAGGGAGGACTTTTGAACTAAAAGGATTAAGAGAAAAGTCCCCATAGTTGGTGAGCTCTCACAAGATGTAAAAAATTATTAGAAAAGGTGTAAAGGGGTTTGTGGAATAACTATTTTCATTGGAAGCACGTCAATCAAATACATTTATACCATTTGTAGACACCTAAAATCCACCTACGCAGTTTTAATAATAAAATTGCACTAATTACCCTCTTTCCTAGTATTTCCATTATAATTAGTGATTTACCTATAATTAATTAATGTTTCCCTCCATTTTGGTCAATTAACAAAACTTCATTTATAATCCTCTTAAAACCAATTAATTAACTATTATTAGTTAATTAATAATTTATAACCTTGTATTTAATTAATATACCTTCTTATTAATTAAATCCCCCTCTTAAATCCTACAAATCCTACCTATTTTACTCTAAATCCCTTCTAAATAACTTTCTAAGCTTATCCTAGCCTATTAATTAATCCTAGTTTATTAATTAAATCATATCCAACTCCCATGAGTTGGTAATTCAAATCAAATCTCTCTAATCGTGTTTATTTATTCTAATTCTACTTTATCTTTTACCCCACATTCACTAGGTTTCTATCTTCTCCCAAATTAGAAATCTATTTAAAGGACCGACTCCCTTCCTTCACACCTTACAACTTTACAATTCATACCTTTATTATAGGCATATTGATAGAGAATTCTCCACCATTGAAGAAGCTTATTCATCTTGCCTCTATTCATCCATTCTTTGCATTAGAGTAATAAAGGAAGATCCATATATATTTTTGTGTAATTTCTCATTCAATTCAATTTAATGAGTCAACTACTAAAGAAAGTACACAACTCAAAACATGGAGGGTTTATAGTACCTCATAAGTGTGATGGACATGGATGAATGGGCACTGAGTAGCTGATCCTTGTTGTAGCTAATGACCTAAAAATAAGATAGAATAAAAAGGGGATTTATTAGATGGGATATGCAGGGGTTTCCTGAATAATGTCAGCTCAGAGAAGTGTGACCTTCCTTTCATATATTTCAACCCCCACTTTTTATAAAGAGAAAATTAAAATATGAATAACATATAGCATGCAAAAATTGAACGAATACAAAATATGAGAATAATTAAGATTGGATCTAGAAGCTGATTTAATTGAAAGAACTATAACTTAAATGTTACCTAGTCTAGGTTGACGGCGATGCAAACTATGTAGAGGTAGGTAGACGAAGACCTGAGAGTAAGGATTTGGAATGTAAGATGAATATGAAAACCCTACAAGATCTAGATAAAATTTGGATGTAGTAAAGCCTTATGTATGCTAGAGTCAACTTGTAGTAGGGATATGAGGGAGCAAAAACACATAAAATAACAAAAAATTGGGATTAGAAAGGGGTAGAATAAAAATCCGGACCCTAGTTGATGGTGACCAGGGTGAAGTGATGATGACTGGGATGCAGATGGACTAAATTTAGTGCAATAGAGAGATTAGATGGTGGTTTAATAGGTTGGGGTAGAGACAAAACACATGCAGAGGTTGGAGATAGCTCTATAAGTAGAAAACACAAAAGAATGGGTCAGTCGTGATATGACAAGGTCCATGGTAACTGTAGTAGGGTTGGACAAAGACAAGGTCAAAAGGATGAAATGGATGTCCTATAAGTAAAGAATCTGGAAAATAAGGTTGATGACGAAGCTATGAATGTTGTTGAAGACAACTTGCTCCTACAAAAGGTTAGATACAAGGAAAATAATTATAATACAATAAAATTTGAATAAAGCAACACAAATATAATGATATGCTCAAGAAAGATAATCCTAATTGATGTAAGAACATTCTAAAGAGGTTCAAGAGATCTATAGCTATTGTAGGAATGCTCATGCATGACAGTCAATTCACAAGTCACTAGAAAGATCCAAAATTTACATGCATCTCACGATTTCTGATTGATTATGGAAATATTTAAATTAGTTTTATAGGGTGGATGGTAACTGTGCTGGGTCACTACCGACCATGAGGAAGCTTTCCCCAATAGGGTGGATTTTTTGCTTTAGGTTGAGATTTTTTGTTTTTAAGGAGGGAAAAAGAAATTTAAATCTTATGTGTTGGATTAGGTTGTTTAGGGATGAATATTAGGTAGTTAGAAGATAGGGTTTGTTAAAAAAAATGCATAATGTTTTATGTTTAGGATAAAAGTTTCCTAAATAGAAATTTGATTTGGGCAAGCTAAGGGATATGGATATTAATTTATGGGAGTTAATTAATTAATGTGAATTAATAAGGATGAATGATGATAGGATAATAAGTAGTAAATTTATTAAATATGGAAGGGGGTGGATTTAATTAAAGGGGGGCCTATATATGACCATAGCCAAATATGCACACATGGGCAGACAAGGGTAGAGATACTGAATTTAGGTGTCTACATTTTCCCCTTTTTGTTGAGTGGTTTGAGCTAGCAAGCCATGAGACAAAAATAGTGAGAGGAAGAGTATGATGTATATTGATGAAAGGTTCATGATGAGATCCCCATCAAATGGGGGACTGATGACACCAGATAAAAGTGATGACGCATTTGAATAAGGTAGATGATGAAGGATGGGTGGGTGAAGAAAGTTGGGTAATAGGATAATGTAAGGAAAGATGCCCCAAGAAAAAAGGATAAAAATTAAAATTAAAACCATGGTGGTGACTCCAATATGACATCGGTAGAGTGATAATTGTGGTCTTATTGGAGATGGGAGAAAATGCTCTACAGGCCAGTAAGTGGGTGAAGATCACTGCAAAATGGAGATAATCCAACGGGAAAGATCTCAAATGGATGCAAGATTAAATGATCATGGGGTCTAGGGAGAGAATCAAAGTATGTGCAACTAAATGTGAAAATTTTGTGAAATGATTCATACACAAGGAATTGAGTGAAAAATTATGCATCTGCAAGGTACGAGGATGAAAATAATGGTTCCCCAGCACAAGACATGTGAAAAGGCTGAAAAGGTGAGTAGTGAAATAAATGCCCCTAGGGGAAGATAAGTATGGCCACAAAGGTGAAATTAGAGATCATAAAAAGATATGATTAGAATATTAAAATAGAAATACCTAAAGGGACAATAAAGATGGCTACAAAGGTGGACTTTTAAGAATGTCCAAGAAGAGGTCATAAACAAATATTGGGGAAACCAAAGTGAAGGATACCAAGGCCAGTCAATGGGGACCAAGGCTTATCGATGGAAACCCAAGGGGTTCAATGATGAACAGGTGTCAGTGGCTATATAATCTAGGGGTCAGTCGACAATGCTCATTCTCATGTGTAAAACTAACGAGAGAGATCTGAGCGACTAAATATAAACTTGAAAAATGGAGGCCATAAGAGTTATATGGAAATGCTAGAGGGTGCAGAGGATGGTGAGTAAAAAAAAATCAATCTTGTTTTTAGTTTAATTTTGTATTTTATTTTATTTTTTCACTTTTCTTAAAAAAATGAATGATTCCAAGGGTAGTTGGTGATGAACCAGGTAGGTCGACATCGACTGGGCCATAAGGTTCATTGATCAGCCCCAAACACATTGACCCAACTTGGGTTGGCCTCGAGTAGGGTTGGATTCTCTATGTTTAGGATACATTTTATTTTGGAATAAATTTAATGGATTTGGATTGTATTTAGGATTTTTAACCAATGCTGCCATGTTTTGTTTGTGATTATAGGCCATATAGACCCTATATTTGAGAGACAAAGTGCCTTCTCTATATGAGAAGATTAGAGGAGATGTTATATATGTCGAGTGGGATCACTTGGTTGTAGTGGGGTTAGGTGGGTTTAAAAATTATCAAAGGATCCCATGAGATGTGGGGTTGATGATCACATTGGTTAAGAGATGGGACCAGAAGATAGGTACCTTCTGGTTTAGGATAGGGGAGATGACCATCACCCTGGAGGATGTGTATAGGATCCTGAGATTACCTATATAGGGGGAACAGATAGTTCCCATCACAACTGACAACAAACTTGTAGTTTTGACACATAAATTTGGATCTGATGTGCCCCATATAAGGTTTTCTTCCGGGGTGTTTTCTTATGAGATGAGGTACAAGGCATGTGTACCTTACAACCAATTTATCTCCTTGACGATGATAGTAGTTTCTTTCTATGATTTTCTGGACTTAGGTGAAGCTTTGTTTCCATGGGCACTGATTGGTGTAGTGGCAGATATATTTGAGCACCAGATAGTGTTCACTTTTGGGACTACCTTGTTAGATTAGGTATACCATGAGCTATCAGTATACAAGGCATGAAGTAGTTCAGGGTTGGATGTTAGCTTAGTTATACCAAATAATGGTGACCTATAGGTATGAATGACATTACATTGCATCAAAGAACAAATGAAGAAAATATGCCTCTAATTTCATTAGAGCTAAACAAGAGGGGATCTGAATAACGAAAGGCATATCCAACCAAAACATGTGTTAGAATGTAACCAACATCAGTTAGTTATATAAAATATCATAAATAGACAATGGATGGAATGAACTCATATACTTGATGTTGACACGATAAAGGTTTTTGAGATGTAACTTATATGCGTGAAGAGGGTTCTCTATTAGTGGTGTTCCCTAAAATTATGTCCCAACTCAAGGAAAGGGGGAAAAGAAATGCTAGAATAAATCTTATCAATGTGGGAAGCTTTCTTAGGATGTAAATAAAATAGAAGGTTGATCAATGTTGTAAGCCTTCAATTCCATGATAAAAAAAGGCTATCCATCCTTCAAGGGTCTAGTCTACTTTATACATATGTAATATAGATGGAAAAACATAATATATATGATAGCCATCCTTTGAAGGATCAGTCTGTTTCTTTCTTTTTTAATTGACTTGTTTTATTTCTCTTTTTTTACTGAACATTTTTTCTTAGAGGGATCGGTCTATTTTTTAGTGGTTTGAATTTTGATTAAATCATCCTTTCATTTTTATTTTGACATGTGGAAGAGATAGGAACAGATAAGTAGACCACTTAGGAGGGGGAAATGAACATACAAGAGACACCCTTGGACCCTTTGCATGGTTCTAATATGTGAATGAGAGGGTGAAGGATGTAATGATCATAGAGTTCTCACCAAAAGGGATAACCTATCCATGAGGAATATGCTATGAACAAAGACACACTATTCATATTTAAGGTAACATCTAGGAATGTGATGGATGACCACATAATTTTAAATCACTACGATGAAATATGGAGAAGGCTAATGATGGAGGGATGATCCAAGGATATGACTAGGAGATCACTTGAAGACATGATAATAGTAGAATGTTCGTAAGTGCAATGCATTAAGAGGTTTCACTTCTGGTTTACCCTAAAGGGAAGCCAATCAATAGGCTCCCAACCCATACTTATGTGTGATAATGTATGGTCTAATCCAGTTAGAGGAAAATCTTCCACATTGGCTCCTATCTAGCATAGTGATGTTCTGATTTTATTTGAGAACAAGGTAACTCACATTAAAGTCACATTATTTGATGTGTTTTTTGTAAGCACATTTGATGCACCCTTGATAGACATGATGTTCAAGATCGAGAAAGTGACACTCATCTAATAACTCAAGTTGTGTTAGACGTGCTTAGTGATAGTATTCATCGGAGATGAAGTTGCGAAGGGACACATGTAGAGACATAATTTGAAATTTGAGTGGTAGGATGGCTTTCAAATCGTACATGTGCCAAAAGGGTGTAGCCCCCATGGAAGTATGGATACTAGTCCAATAATCCCAAAGAGTGAAGGGGAGATGAAGATGTCAGTCACCTCCTAACTGGTCAATAGTTTTTGTAAGAATGTTTTGAAGAGTTTTATTAGTGTCTTTGGCTTGGCCATTAGCTTGAGGATAGTATGGAGAAGAGAAGTTTATTTTTATGTTAAACGAGTCACAAATATTCTTAAGATATTTGTTTTCAGAGGACTTTCCATTTTCTATGACGAGTTTGTGAGCAAAGCCAAAGCAAAAAACGATATGTTGGTAGATAAAGTTAATAATTGGATGAGATTTAGTTAAAGTGGGGGGAATTTCTTCCATATATTTAGTGAAACATTCACTTGCAGTGATGTTTTTTATGAAGACAAAGGATTAATAAGACTGATGAGATCCCCTTGTCTATGACAAGGGATTTTGGGGAAGAAGATGGGTAAAATAATTTGGTCAAGGAAAATTTGAGAGTGAGATAAGTTATATAAGGACCATGAGGCTTGAGTAAATACACATTTTATTAGGAAAACAATATTAATAGTTACTATATTTATTTTAGGATGAGATTATAAAGCCATGAGGGTGGGCCTTAGATAACGTTATTGTGCTCCTAAGGGAAGCACAGATATGGCCACAAAGGTGGTCTAAAGAGGAGTAAATGATAGATAAAATTTGCTAACATGATGGGATGGGATGAGATAGATAGGATAACATAACATCAGGTATGGAGAGGACCCAACCCATAAGCAGAAAAATCCTAGAATGAAATCCCCTGATGTCAAAGAAGCTACAGGGATAGGATGATGAGGAAGAATATGTGGAAGGATAAACATCTAGGGGAAGGTACTCCCCATAGAAAGATAGATGTGGATGAGCTAGTGTATTTTAGAATAAATGGGATGGGATCCATGGAAGTGATGTCAAATATAGATGGTGTATAGGGTCAAAAATCATAAGGATGGTGTATCAAGGAAATTTTTATCGATGAATAAGGGAGGACCCTCACTAAAAGGGGTGGTAAGAAAATAAATAGTGGATGAAGGAGAAGGCCTAGTGACTCCTACAGATGGAGAGGCAAGAATGGAGGTAGAATCAGTCATGGATGAGAGGGTAGATGGAAAAGGAGAGTCCTTGAGAAGATCCTCTCTCTTGATAAGATTATGGATTATGGTTTGTAGGGCATTACATTATTTGGTGTCATGACCTAGGGTATGATAGTAGGCATAAATGTGGTGGGTCTTGAACCATGATGGCTTCGGATTATCTAAATCAAAGGCCCTAATAGGTGGAATTTTGATGGAAAAAATTTGGATTAAATGTCACAGGAATTCCACATATGACTCAATATCTGTGTTAGGAGATGTTTTGGATGTTGAGGATGGTAGTGGATTGATTGGAGATCTTGGTGTTGTGTTTTCAGATTTGATGGTGATTGGTGTTTTGGAAGAAGAAGGATTGGATGATTTTTGTTTGGATTGTTCTATGGATGGGAGTGTTCTCAGTGAAGGAGCTTGTCCTAGAAGGGATTTAGACTGTTTGGATTTGGATGGATTTATTGATTGTGATGAAGGAGGTCGTCCTAGGATAGATGGATGATGTAGGTTTGATCTTGGTTAGAAGAATGTCTACCTTTATTTAGGGGTTCACAAAGTACCACTCTAGAAGGTTATCAAGGTTTTTATATTTGGTTTGTGAAGGAATACCCTTGGAGGGGATGACAATGATTTTGACTAGTGGATCTGAAGATAATGTTGTGAGTGATGGGGGAAGTAATTTTTGCATGATTTTGTCTAAGTAAGGTGAAGAAATGTGTAGTTTTGTAGATGAGACAAAAATGTCATGTAAGGTTACCACAAGTTATAGTGATCGCTAATATTATTCAAAGGATGTGGGAGGGGAATATGATGATTTAGGATATGTGGTTATGATGGTTAATGTGGTAGGTGTAGATAGAAGTGTAGAAAGAGTGACTAGGACTCATTCTACAGATGGTATGATAGGTAATGGTGGAATAGATGTAGATAGCATAATGGTATCCAATGAAGAGGATGAAGTATATGTCGGTGTGGGGTTGATGATAGATTTAGGTGTGAATAGAAGAAGGGGTTTTTAGATGATGCAGTTGTTGAAGTCTACGCAAGATGGAGATGATCTGGGTTTTTGAATGTTTGGCGTGGAAATGTGGGATTCTATGGAAGAGGTACAAATGCCTTCATTTTTTTTCTTGAGTGTTTTAGGAGGCGCTATGGATGTGTTTGTGGATTGGGGAGAAGTGATTGGTGTGATAGTAGATGTAGATGTGGGAATGGTAGATGTGGGAATATTTAGTGTGGAAGAGTGGGATGAAGTTGATGATGTGGGAATGGGTAAAGAGATGTGTGATAATGATATCAAGACACACATGGGCAGATTTTTTGGCGTAGTACATACAAGTGTAGTGATGGGTGTATTTGGGATAAATGTTTCTATTGTGATAGTCATAATAAGTTGGGGTAGGATAGGTGTGGATGAAGAGTTGGGTACAGTCGAAGCCAATGTAGATGTGGTAAGAGTAGAGCTGGATGTATATTAGAGATAAGCAATGGAAGTTAAAGTGGGAGGTAAGGCAATGGTGGGCATGGTTGATACGGGTATAGTCCTCAAAGGATCCACATGCACAATATCAAGGATGGGAGTAGGTGATGATGTGATAGGTGGGGTAGATAAAAAAGGAGGTCTCTGATGTATGGTTTTCATTAAAAATGGGTTATATTTGTTTAGTGGTGTAAGTGAAAATGGGTTTGTTGGTGGTGGGTTTGGGAAGGGTTGTCAGAAAATTTTGGGGAGTGGTGAGGATCGTATTAGTTGGGGAGATTTATGATGATAGGAAGATTGGGAAGTAGGAATATGATGAGGTGATTGGGATTGGATGAGAAGATATAATATATGAGGAATGTGAATGTCAATATGTCGAATAGGCATGGTGATATCAGATGAAGTAGGGGTGGTCCAAGGTGGTGGGATAGATTATATTGGTTGGCATGATCTACGGAGAAAGAATTCATAGATGGGGCTAGAAGGAAAAAAGGATGAGATATCGATCATGGTAGATGTTTGTTTAGAACTCCTTTGGGGAAATTTTGGTTCCATCTTTAAATCAAGCAAATAAAGAAGATTATTTTTTTATTTTTTTAATCAAGAAAATGTGAAAATATAAAAGGTGATGGATAATGAGGTACCTGAGAGAATTAATTATATGTCTAGTTTCAGGTTATTTTTGGCTTTGGTTATTTGAGGCTTCTTTTTGGGTAATGAAATCCCAATCAGTCTACTAGGTAGGATGTTGTTTAGATGTGTTGATTGGTTTTTGAGTTTTCGTTGTGTGTGAGGACTGTGAAATGCAACAAGTTAACCTCCTACTTAAACTATGTGAGCAAGTAGGATGCAGAAAAGAAAGGTTTTTTTTTAACAACAAATCAAAGTGTGATCTTTTGATGAGGGCACACATAGGAAAGGTAAGTATGATGTAGAAAGGGGAAAATAAGGAAAAAGAGGAAAACCTGGATAAATATTTTCCTTTACATCTGAACTTTAGTGAAAATTGATCCAGCAAATGAACCAACATGAACAAGCAAGAAGCAGGGCCTCGCATTGTAGTGTTAGTAGAAGACAGAAGAAGAAAAAAGATAGAAAATAAAGATATCACCTAAATGGTGGTCCCACCATGTGTGCCAAGAATGTTGGTTTAATTTTTCTTTCAATTCAAGTTAATGAGTCAACTACTAAAGAAAGTACAGAAATCAAAACATGAAGGGTTTATAGTACCTCAGAAGCATGATGTACATGGATGAATAAGTGTCAAGTAGTGGATCCTTGTTTTAGATGATGACCTACAAATAATAAAAAATGAAAATGGGATTGATTAGATGGGATATGCAGGGGTTTTCTAAACAATGTCAGATCCAAGAAGTGTGACCTTCCTTTCACAGATGTAAACCCCCATTTTTTTTAAAGAGTGAAGTAAAAGATGAATAATAGATAGCATGCAAAAACTAAAGGAATATAGAATATAAGAATAATTAAGATCTGATCTAGAAGTTGATTCAATTGAAAGAAGTGTAAGTTAAATAATACCTGGTTTTGGTCAACGATGACCTAGACTATGCAGATGCAGGTCGACAATGACCTAAGAGTGAGGATCTAGAATGTAAGATGAATATGAAAACCCTACAAGATACGGATATAATATGGATGCAGAAGAGGCTTTGTACATTGGAGTCACCATACATAAGGTATTTGAGGGAGTAGAAACTAGGAAAATGATAGAAAAATGGGATTTGAAAGGGGTAGATTGAGAATCAGTATCCTAGTTGACAACAACCAAGGTGAAGCGATGACGACTAGGATGTAAATGGACTAATTTTGGTGTAACATAGAGACTGAAAGGTGGTTTAGTAGGTTGAGGCAGAGACAGAACACACGTAGAGATTAAAGATGGCTCTCAAAGTATAAAATGACATAAAAGGATGGCTTGGTGGTGATATGAAAAGGTTGACAGTGATTGAAGTAGGGTTGGAAAAAGTGGAGGTCAAAACGATGAAATGGATGCCCTACAAGTAAAGAAGCTAGAAAATAAGGTTGATGATGAAGCTCTGAATGTTACTGAAGATGACCTACTCCTACAAAAGGTTAGATTTGAGGAAAATAATGATAATACAATAAAATTTGAATAAAGTAGCACAAAGATAATGATAATCTCATGAAGGATAATCATGAGTGATGCAAGCACATTCCAAAGAGGTCCAGGAGATCTATAACTGGTGTAGGAATTCTCAAGAACGAGAGTCAATTCACAATTCACTAGAAAGCTCTAAAATTTGCATGCATCTCCTTTTCAAATCTCCCTTTGGATGCATAAGTTTATGATTTTTGTCTTACATATCCTTATCTTGATGTTATTTGTAGATTATCTTAGTTCATTTGAAACTACTTGGTATTAGTTTCCTTTTAATTATCTTAGTTAGTTTAGCATACATACATTCGGCATGCCTGGTGGGACTTACTCCATTATCTCATGCAGTTATGTCAAGTTTTTGTAGTTTAGTTTCATTTTTGCTTTACTAACCCTCTTTTAAGAATTTATTGATAAATATTTTGATTCTTAATTTGTTTGTTAAGTTTCCATTTGTTGAGTTCTATTTGTAGGAATGAAGGAGGTGAATTGCTGCAAAATTTGAAGTTAATCAACAAATATTTGAGCTTTTTGACATTCTTTTTGTAAAAAATTTTTGTTTTTGAAGTTGAAAAAGAGCCTTAAGTTTTTGTTAAAACTCATGTGTTAGCGTTGAAAGGCTTGTGCTACTGTTAAGATGCTTTTGATAGTGTGAATATGCTTTCATTTGTATTTCTAAGCTTGCACTAGCATTGTATGGAATTTTCCCCTATGTGTAGCTCATGTGCCACCATTACATTGAGCCTTGTGTTAACATCTCTCAGCATGCACTAGTGTTGAACTATTTTTGTTTCTCTACCACATACATGTGTTAGTGTTGCTAAGTTTGTGCTAATGTTACCAAGATTTCTCTAATGTTTCTAGGATTTTGATACCATTACAAGGCTTGCGCTAGATTTGTGTGTATAATGTTGGCTCAAATTCCGAGAAATTCCATAATCTAATTTTAGTGTTTTATGTTGTTTTACAGGTTTTTCTAACTTCTATATGTATGTTTTGATTTAAATAAATTTTTATAACATGTTTAAATGCTTTGATGAATGTTATGTTTCCATGCTTTACTTGAGTTAGGATAAAGTTTTTGTATTCTCTTCTCTTTCACCTTTGGTGATCTTACGAATCAAAAGAAACTTTAGTCTTCTTTCTCTAACATTTGTATTAATTTGAGAATTTCATCTTTCATTTTTTGCTTAAGGGAATGAACCTTTAACCAAGAATTTTTATGGTTCTTTCATTAAATATTTCAATTTTTATCTAGTTGGATTAATTGTTGTGTATGCTCTTCTCATGCATCTTTAGAAAATCTTAATAAGAAAAAATAACCTTTAATATCTCTTTAGTGCAAGACCTAATTCATTTTTCAAAGAATCAGGGTCTAAACAAATACTAATTATAGTGTGTTGTAAGTTGGGAATGGTGTACTAAAGCACATTTATAATTCAAGATTAAAAAACACACCATTTATTCAAAACATTGTATTTACAAGTTCGGATAAAGGTTAAAACCATCCACTTTAACATGTGGCAAGTATCTTGGTATAAGCCATAAAACTCATTATGAGGATTACCATAGTAACCCCAAAGTAGTCCACACCTTGAGGGAATTGGTAGATGAAACAAGAAGTTCTTTGCTACTAGCTTGACTAGTTGAAAACCCATGTGAGAAAAGCTTCAAGTTACCCGTATGAGGCCTCTTTAATTAATTTATTATGGGTTAATGGTCAATTGTCTAGGAATTATTCTAGAAATGCGTACCTCTCTTAGGTAATAATTGGTGAGTTTCTGAAGAAAATCCTAGGAAACCATTTGGCATTGGGGCCAACTTGACTTCATCCATCGCGTTCTAAAGATATATAAAAAAGAAAAAACTTTCTTAGAGTCAAAACCTTGTTATTAAAATAAGGGAAGATTCCATTAAAGTTGGTATTACATGACATTCATCACGAATCTTATAAGGAATCACTTCACCTTAGTTTCTACCTTATCATAAGATAAGGCAAAACTCTGCCAAAGTTACACTGCATATTTTCATCCCCATTTGATCATCTCTTTTTTTCTCTTGTTGACATTTTTGATAAAAAGAGATCAATATGCGTAGTTCTATCAACATTGTTCCCACCACTTTTGCACCCTCTTACATCATTATTGTGACTATGACAGTAAACTTTGAAAATGTGTTGGCACATCTTCATATCTTGATAGCCCTATCTTGATATCCATATTGAGACATCTCATTGTAGTTAGGATATTTCATCATTGAATTCACCTTGAGTTATTACAATTCTCACATCATATCCATACATTTTGGATATTTACATCTTATTTACTTGTAAAACTTGATGTAAGTTTCTAGATTATACTGTTACGCTACTTCCATAGTATCAAATCCTTGTTATACATAGACCTTGGTTTTTTTTTTAAATTTACCTTAAGTTTTGGAAGGTGTTATCATTACACTACTCGTATCATGCCAATACCATTTTGATACTAATATCTTGTTTATCCTAAAAATCTTGATTAACGTATCCAAGTTCTATTTTTGCGCTACTCACATTGGTAGCCTCCATTTTCAAAACTTTGACATTGTTTGTACTTAAACTAGTTTGAGTATACCTTTAATCAAAATCACTTAAACATCAGTTTAATACTTAAGTATTGTTTATCCAAAACTTTATTTAATTATTGAAATTGTGTTGTTATTTTTGAACCAAACCATATTTGAGACATAAGGAGTAGATAGTTTTGTGATTAGATCCTTGTTTGAACTTGTTTTACTTGTTCTCGGTTCTTTTCATCATACAATTTCATATTATTTGATTATTTATTATTTGATTCCTTGATTCTTTAGGATTCTTAGCCTTACTTATTATGTGTTCACTGAGACATTTGCAACCCTCACACTACTAGATTTTTCCTAGGGTCTTTATAGTATTTGTAAAAATTTATCAAACCATAGTTAAATACTTCCCATTATGTCTCCTATTACAATAATGGGGCCTAGAAAATTAGGGTCAAATCCTTTCGTCAATGATAATTTAAATGCTTTATTTTAAGAAGACAACATGCTTGACCATAGTGGCGACGAGGTGAAATCTCCTTGGTATAAATTTGAATTTTACCCCTCCCACATGGATAACTTCCTATTCCAAAATAGAAATGAAGTCTTAATGTGTGTCATAGAATTAGGGGATAAAATGCCATCTACATTTGATCATACTCTCCTCACAAACATGGTTTGTGGAGAAGAAGAGGAAGAATGACCCCTTCAATCTATAGATGAGATACTAAATATGGGACATGCATCTACTTCCAATCCACAAAATGAGGAAGAAACCCCTCCTAAAAACATTGATACTTTTTATATACCCATTTTTCTCATTAACCATGATGGAAACGTAAAAAATGAAGAATGTGAAGATTGTGAACAATCACCTCCATGTGAAACTCATGAAGAAACCAAAAACAAGGAGGTTACAATCCTTTAGTCTTCAATTAGTGATTTTATCTTCACATGTCCATAAAGACCTAGAAAGAAATGATAAAACTCCATGTTTAGACAATTGAATGCTTCATATCAGGATTTTTTCACTAACACTCCCTGTCAAGAGAAACATAAGGTGGCGTATTATGAGCTATTCACTGATAACTGAGGTAGTGAAACATCCAAATATAACCATGTATACATACCTTCTTCACGTACACGTGAAAAAATATTTGATCATGCATGACAATATATGAAAAATATCCTCACAAATTTGTAATAAATTAATGTAGGACACAACAAAAAGTACCAATTCAAAGAGTTGTACCCTTATCCTTTTGACAGAGAAATGTTAAGAACATGCTTTCCTCCTCATTTTTATTTTCCTAAATTCGATAATTATAAGGGTAAGGGTGACCCACATGATCACGTTAAATACTTATTCATGGCTTTCCAAAAATTTTCCTATAGTGACAATTACCTTATATGCCTATTCCCACAGAGTCTTAGGGGCCAGGAACTTGAATGGTTCCTCCATATACCTAAAGGGTCAATCTTCACATGGGTTGAATTGGTGGAAAATTTTATACGGTAGTTTTCATTCAATATGGAGAGTGACATCACCATGTTATACTTGTGCAATTCTAAACAATGAAACAACAAAAACTTCACAAGTTTCTTATAAAGATGGAGAGGGTTAGTTATTCACTTCTCTTGCTCAAGACCAGAAAAACAACTAGTTAGTATTTTTGTACACAATTTACATCCCAAAATTAATTTCCACTTGCAAATACACTGTGGTAACACCTTCAAGGAGGTTATAGAAGAATGAATCTAGATTAAGAAGGATTTATTACCTAAAGGGACATTAAATCCCTTTTCAAGAAAAAATCATGAAACCAAACCGACAGAAAAGCCTAAGTTTTTTCCAAAAAAGAATAAAATTGTTGTAGATGATGGTATAACTGATTCTAAATGTTTGTAAGTTATCCAAAATAATTCTCCTTTGAAACTTACCAAAGGACCATTTGCACCAGAAGTTAAAAGAAGTGTGTTCAATTCTCTCACGGATTATTTTTTGTCTATATTAAAGAAATTATACTTGATAAACATGATCAAATTTCCTAACGCTACACCATATGCAGATGATGCACCTAAACCATCATGGTATAAAGACCATGAATATTGTGAGTATCATCATGTTAAGGGTCATGTCACTCACAAATGTTTGAAGTTAAAAAACTTTATTCAAGACCCTAGTGATAGTGGAGAGGTTGAGATGGACTCACCTAGACCCAAAAAATTTTCTAATCAAAAGTTGGGAATATACAAAGAGTCATTTCATAAACATAAAAAAGTGGACAAAAAGTTGGATTAGGGTCAGTCTTCTCAAAATAAAAGTGCTAATCATTTTTTTGACTCTAGTAATCCCTTTGATTCCCTTATTGGTTGTGTTGATCCATCTATCGAGCATGTAAACACTATTGGGATCAAGGCACGAGAGTGTTTCATGGAAATGTGATGTGCTCACATTGTTATCCTAGAACCTCCTCCTCCTACCCCTCTAGATATTCACTATGATATTTTAGAACAGCTTGAGAAGACCACTGCTAATATTTTGATCTTAAATCTTCTCAAAATATCAAATTTTCATAAGGAGTTTCTTTTAAAAACACTTTAGGGATTAGGAGTTTCAACTGATATTAATCCCACATGCTTTCAAGCATTGGTCACACATATTGTTCCCTTTAAAAACATTACCTTTAGTCAACATGAGATTCCTAGTGATGATCATATACACAATATGCCCCTTTATCTAGAGGTCATTGTTAATCACAATAAGATAAAAAAGAGTTCTTGTGGATGGAGGATATGAAGTAAATATCTGTATTTTAAAACTTATTAGACAACTGGGGCACATTGACACTAATATGGAGCCTAAAATCATCATGATCAAGTCTTATGACAATGCAAAGTGACAATTAGTTGGTATGATCACTTTTCCTATGGAAGTTTGGCCTACTAGTCACGATACCCGATTCCATGTCTTTGACTTGGACCTTCCTTATAATATGATCCTTGGTCACCCATGGATGCATTCCATGTAGGTCGTACCTTTCACGTTTCATCAATGTATTAAATTATATCATGAAGGACAAATCCTTACCATTTTGGGGGACCCCTAACCCTTCTCCCATTTCAGAGTATTTTTTGGTTATTTCCCTACTGATTATGAATGTCCTTCCACTAAACTGGATACCCATTTTAAGTCAAAGGCTCTTCACTCTTACACTGATCTGGATACCTTGTGCTCTCATAAGTATGGTGCTTCAACATAGGTCTCTACATTTTCTTCATAGGAGATAAAATTTCTTGCAACTGGCTATGGAGAATATAACCTCCGATAGGATCTCTTGATTTCCAAACTACCATATCACCCAGAACATGTGGTAGGCCTTGATAAAAATATCAACAGTCCCAGGAACATGGTAAAATTAATACGTTTACTCTTGGAGGCATTTTGGCATATGAGAATCTGCTCAACACTTCTATATACCAATATCTTGATGATGATATGGCATCGTGTTATCAAACACCCAAGTATGTAATTCCAAATAAAATGTTGTATGTCATAGGGTATCAAGGATATGGGTGTGGCATATATGATAAAGTTGTGTAGGAACCTTATCTGACACCACATCACAATTTTTACAAATATAGTATTGGTGTCTGACAATATGGGTCCCATCCTTTAGAGGTCGAAGAAACCTATTTTGAGTGAGAAGATAGTTTGTATAATTCTAACAGTGAAATAGATTCCCATTGTAGTCTCTATGATGATCTTTCCTCTATGAACATATTTCTAGACATGGATATCTTAACCATATCCCCTACCATTCCTGAATTAAATAATTATATCTTTTCCTTCTCAACAGGGACCAAAACCAACACGTACTAATTGATTTCTTTGAGAATTACGAAGCAATTGGTGAGTTTATGGGTCTCTGTGATGACATTCCTATTGGTTTTTGAGTATGGAGCTTAAATTTTTCACAAGAAACTTGATATTACATATTACTAGTGTTAACAGTGACTGGAGACTGTTAGGAAGTAACCAGCATTGGTCAAGAAGTGACTGGAAATGGTTAGTCATCAACTAGCATAGGTCAAGTAGTGACTGGCGATGATCAAATAATAATCGGTGATGGTTACCTGTGCGATGGTGCTTTATTTTTTTGATGAGAATTAAAATAAATCACTTATTTTAAATAAGATTTATTGATTGTAAAATCATATTTAGTTGCCCATAATAGTTATATATGCATGTATGCATTGTATGATGGTATGAGAGAAGAAAATAACAATTGTTTACATGTATGTTTTCTTGGTGAGCAAGAAAGAGTACCTAAGTGAGGGAAAATCATAGACCATATTTTGATGTGTTAGAAGGCAACAAATCTTCATTGTATTTTCTCTGTAAAGAAATGAATAATAATATTGGTCGTTTCTTTGTGGACGTAGCCCACACTAGGTGAACCGCATTAAATCTAGTGTTATCTTTCTCTTGTTTATTTTATCTTCTTATTATTTCCACATTAATTGCTTGTATGCTTTATCTGATTATAGATCTGTGCAACATTTTTCTATGGTTTAACCCCAAAAACTAGTATCAAATCTTTGTTTGAAGGTTTTGTGTTTTGATAGGATTTACTCACAAAGGGTTTTTTGATTGAGTGGGAGCAGAGCAATGGAAAAAGATAGTAAATACCGAGTAGAGAAATTTGATGGTCATAATTATCAACTATGGAAGATGCAGGTGGAGGATTATTTGTATCAAAAATATCTATACTTACCATTGGATGAGCATGGACAACTAAGAAAGATGAGTGATGAATAATGGAAGGTTCTTGATAGAAAGGCTCTGGGATCTATAAGATTGATCCTGACAGCATCGGTGGCTTCAAATTTTACAGATGTAAAAACTATGGTAGATTTGATGAAATCATTAGAAAATTTGTATGAAACTCCTAGTGATTTGAAAGAGGTTTATTTGATGAGAAAATTGTTTAATTCTAAGATACAAGAAGTTGGATCTGTATCTAATCATTTGAAAGATTTCTAGTCTATTGTAAATCAATTAAAATGGGTAGAAATTCTATTTGATGATGAAGTGAAAGTAATTTTATTCTTATTATCTTTTCCATATAGTTGGGATAACTTGGTAATGACCATTAGTAATAAAAATACTACTTATAAAGGTTTGAAATTTGATGATGTGGTTAGTGTAATCCTTAATGAGGAAATACACAAGAAACATTCAAGAGAAACATCATATGGAAATTTGTTAACTGTAGAAAGCAGGGGAAGATCTAAGGAGATATCATCTAAGATTAACAAGAATGGGAGATCAAATTCAATACATGGAAAATATAGATCCAGGTATAGATATTTACTTTGCTGGAATTATGGAAAGAGAGGACACATAAAGAAGGAGTGTTGGTCCAAGGAAAACAAAGAGAGTACATCAGAAAAAGGTAAAGAGGTAAAATTTGCAAGTGAGGTAAAGAAATATCTCCTTATTCTCTCCTTTGATAATAAATTAGAATCTTGGGTGTTAGATTTAGGAGTTTCTTTCCATGCTACCCCTAATAAGGATTATTTCAAAAATTATGTTCAGGGTGATTTCAGACAAATTTATTTAGGAGATAATGATCCATGCAATATTACTAGTAAAGGTGATGTTTATCTAAAGTTGCAAAATGGAAATCCATGGTTATTGAAAGATGTGAGGCATGTGCCAAGCCCTAAAAGAAATTTAATATCTATGGGGAAACTTGGTGAATCTAAATGCATGGTTACATTCACATCCAACTCTTAGAAGGTTGCCAAGGGATGTCTTATTGTGGCAAGAGGTAAGAAGGTAGGAACTTTATATCTGTCTACCTGTGTTACTGATTCCTTTTCTATGCTATCTACTATAGTTTTAGATGTAACCATGTGGTATAATCGGTTGGGCCATATGAGTGAACAAGGAATGTAGATCCTAAAGGTTGAGGGTAAGTTATCATATTTGAAACAATTAAATATTGAATTTTGTGAGCATTGTATATTTGGAAAGCATAAGAGAGTGAGATTTCTCAAGGTTGGGTCAACAAAGAAGGAGCAGAAACTGGAGCTTGTACACTCAAATGTGTGGGGACTAGCTCATGTAGCTTCTATTGGAAGATCCCAATATTATGTGAATTTCATTGATGATGCCACAAGGAAGGTATGGATCTGTTTTATTAAGTGTAAATTTCATGTTTTTTAAACTTTTGAAAGGTGGAAAACCCTTGTAGAAAATGAAAAAAAAATAAATTAAAGTGCCTTAGATATGACAATGGTGGTGAGTATTGTAGCAAGGATTTTAATGATTATTGTTCAGAGAATGGAATACGAAGAGAAAGAACGGTTCCTAGAACTCCACAAAAGAATGGAGTTGTAAAAATGATGAACAAAACAATCATGGAACATGTTACAAACATGAGGATACATGTCGTCTTACCTTTGAATTTTTGGGAAGAAGTAGTGGATAGAATGGTGTACTTGATCAAGTGTGGGTCTTCAACAACATTGGATGGTGGAATACCAAAAGAAGTTTGGTTTGGAAAATAGGTAGATTTTTCTTTTCTTAGAGTTTTTGGCTCAGAAGCTTTTGTGCATGTTGATAGGGAAAATAGAAAGAAGTTGGATGCTAAATCTAAGAGATGTACTTTCATTGGTTATGAATCTAGTGATTTCAAATATCGTTTTTGGGATTTAGAAGATTCTAAGATTGTTAGGAGTCGTGAAGTTGATTGGAATGAAAAAATAATGTACATGGATCAGGTTTTGGTGCCTAAACATGAACAGGTTGATGAGATTTTGAAGGAAAATTAATTTTCAAACCTAAAGTAGACATCCATAGAAACCAACATCAGTTCTACGAAAATCGATGGCAGTTAACCTAACTGGCATTGGTAGACAAGATCGAGTTTATAATAGACAACCAGTGGAACCAGCATCAGTACTCCTAGAACCGATGTTGGTAAGGCAACCAACTTCGGTCAGTAGATAGAGGAACCGTGCTCGGTTACAGGTGACAAGTGTTTGTCACAACAGAGATTGACATGAATGTGTAACAGACATAGAATGACCCCTAGACACCCCATATATCACTACGAAGATCACAAAGGGTAAGTAGACCTCTAGAGAGATTTTCACCTTCCTTTTCTTATTTATTATTAAATGATAATGGTGAACCAAAAATCTTTGAAGAAGCAATGAAGGTAGATACCCACGAGTAGTGATGGCATGACATGGTTTGGAGATGAAATCCTTGGAACAAAATCATTCATGGGATTTGGTCAAGTTGTAATCAGGTAAGAAAATCTATAGAACAAGTGGGTTTACAAGATCAAGGAAGAAGAGGGTGGATTGAAAAGGTACAAGGCAAGGCTTGTGGTAAAGGTATTTGCACAAAAAGTAGGTATTGATTTTGATGAGATTTTTTCTCTTGTAGTTAACATGACTTCTATTCATACTATTCTAAGTTTGGTTGCAACAAAATATTTGCATTTAGAACAGCTTGATGTTAAGATGGCTTTTCTTCATGGTGATTTGGAGGAAGAGATTTATATGTAGCAGCCACTTGGTTATGATTTCAAGGGTAAGGAGAAACTTTTGTCTAGATTGAAAAAGAGACGATATGGGCTCAAACAAGCTCTAAGGAAATGGTATTTGAGATTTGATAGTTTTATGTGTGAGCATGGTTATTTGAGATGTGAATCTAACCATTGTGTTTATTTTAAGAAGCTTTAAAATGGGAGCTATGTTATTTTTTTATTGTATGTGGATAATATATTGATTACAGGATCTAGTATGTAGGATTTACAATGAAGGATTTGAGAGTTGCTAATAAAATCCTTAGCATGAAAATTCACTGAGATGCAAAAAACAAGAAGTTGTATTTGTCTCAGGAGAATTATATCAATAAGGTATTAGAAAGGTTTGATATGCAAAATTCAAAACCGGTTAGTACACCTATGGTTGGACATTTCAAATTGAGAAAATATCAGTGTCCTTCATTACATGAGGAGGTTTAGTACATGGCACATGTTCCTTATGCTTCAAAATTAGGAAGTCTTATGTATGCCATGGTTTGTACTAGACCATACATTACACATTTAGTAGGAGTTTTGAGCAGGTTTATGGTTAATCTAGGTAAAGAACATTGGAAAGTAGTCCAATGGATTCTTAGGTATTTAAGAGAGACATCTAGCATGGAGTTATGTTATAGAGGGTAAGATACTTCTTTGCGTGGCTATGTTGATTCAAATATGGCTGGAGATTTGGATGGTAGGAGGAGAACCACTGGATATGTTTTCACAGTAGGTGGAACAACAAATAGTTGGATTTTGAGATTGTAGAAGGTTGTGTCTTTGTCTACTATAGAGGCATAGTATGTTGCAGCTACAAAATCTAGCAAGGATATAATATGGATGAGAAGGTTCATGAAATATTTGGGTAAGGAGAAAGAAGATTGCATATTATACAATGATAGTTAGAGTGCAATTCATATGGAAAAGAACTCAACATTTCATTTGAGAACGAAACATATTCAATTGAGGTATCACTTCATACGACAAGTGTTGTAGGATAAACAACTGAAGTTAGATAAAATCCATATGGATGAAAACCCTTTAGACATGCTAACAAAGACATTAGTAAGGGAGAAGTTGGATATTCACACCACTTATGTTGGTCTTCGAGTTTAAGACTTGAAGAGGAAGAAATGAGACAAGGAAAAGGAACCAAGAATGGTGATGCATAGTACAATGCAACAATTGATCTCCAAGTGGGAGATTGTCTAGTATGGAGCTTAATTTCTTCACAAGAAACTTTCTTTTACATGTTACTAGTTTCGACAGTGACCAACAACGGTAAGGAAGTAACTAGCATTGGTCAGCAAGTAACTGGTGTCGGTCAAGAAATAATCACCGACGATCAGTCATCAACCAACATAGGTCAGGAAGTGACCAGAGATGGTCAGCCAGTGACCGACGATGGTCATACAGTAACCAAAAATGGTTACCTGTATGAAAATGCTTTGTTTTTTACGAGAATTAGAATAAATAACTTGTTTTAAATATGATTTATTGATTATAAAAGCATAGTTAGTTGCCCAGAATAGTTGTATATGCATGTATGCATTATATGAGGGTATAAGAGAATAAAATACCAATTATTTACATGTAAGTTTTCTTGGTGAGAAAGAAAGAGTAGCTAAGTGAGGGAAAATAATTGAACATCCTGTGAGGTGTTGGAAGATAAAAAATATTCATTGCATTTCCTTTGTAAAGCACTAAATAATAATATTGGTCGTTACTTGGTGGAAATCGCACACTAGGTGAACCACGTTAAATCTAGCATTATATTTCTCTTTTTTATTTTATCTTCTTGTTATTTCTGCATTCATTTCTTGTATGATTTATCTGATTATAGATCTGTGCAACATTGTTATGTTGTTTAACCCCAACATTGGTGATCATAAGAAGGTATTCTCCATTAATCTTGACACATGTGAATAATTTGGGGAGGAGGCTGAACTTTATGGTGAGAAAAAATTAAAAGATAACAAGGGAAAGATATTGTCAAATAATCCTTGTGAAAATAAAAATTCCAAGTCCCACAGTGAAAACCTCTTTAAGGAACTTGTGAACAAACAAATTGAAATATCAATGGACTTAAAAAGTGACCACTCTAAGGATGAAAATCTCATTGAGATCTCCTTAGAGAAAGATCCCAATATCCCTCCTGATCCTATGCATATGGAAGATGAATCCAAACTACTCATGGAGGAGAATATAGACACTAATATTGGAACAAAGGATCAACCTAGAATTGTAAAGTTGGGAGCTTCCCTCTTAGAAAAAGAACATAAGACCTTTTTCATGCTTCTAAGATAATTTTTAGATATGTTTTCTTGGTCTTATGTGGAAATTATGTGCTTAGATCCCTCATTAGTAGTACATAACCTTGTTGTGCACAAAGAAGAAAATCCAATCAAGAAGAAGCTTAGAAATATGCATCCTCGTACGGTTGCCCTTCTTGTTAAATAAGAACTAGAAAAATTATTGGCATTAGGATTCATGATGCCTATTGGTTATTCAAAATGCATTTCTAACATCATTCATGTACAAAATAAACCCATAGGAATTTGAATATGTACAAAATTTAGATACATAAATAAGGCATGTCTAAAAGATGGTTTTCTGATTCCTAACATTGACATGATTCTTGATTCAACTACTAGTTATGAAATGATATCCCTCATGGATGGATTTTCAAGTTACAATCAGATTAAAATTGTAGAAGAGGATCATCATACAACTTCCTTCACAACCCCTTGCAAGACATTCTATTATTAGGTCATGCCCTTTGGTCTTAAGAACACAAGTGCAACCTATCAAAGGGTCATGATGGTCATCTTCTAATATAGGCTTAGTGATATAATGGAATATTATGTTGATGACATCCTAGAAAATTCTAACACCAGAGAATAATAGTCAAATATCTTATGATAGATCTTATAACATCTTATAGATTACAAGGTTAGACTGAATCCAAAGAAATGTATCTTCGGTTTACTATCCGAAGAGTCCTTAGGTTTCATTGTATCAAAAAGAGGAATTTATGTAGATTGGTGCAACCTCAGCTCAACTCTCCCTCACCTCATTCAACATTAGTCTTTGGTTGATCTTACCTCTACCTTGACCATCATACTATGTCCTCCTTAATTTCACACAAATTTCATTCTTTCTTCCTACCTTCATTTCAATCTGGGTGCATCTATATACTTGATTGATAATGCAGGAATGTTCAAAAAGTAAAAAAAGTTGTAACAATCCAATTTGTCAATCATGTTTTTACCCTCTATGCACACTCATCGATCTCTCATCCTTCTTTGATGAAATTGCTATTTTTTTTCTAATAGAGAGATAAATAGATCAATAAAACCTGATTATAATTATTACAAACACCATCTCAAATGGAGGGAACCATCTTTCCATGCTCATTCCAAAAATATCCTTCGATCTTCTACATACTCTACCCATTGCTGACTTGTAGCATTCAGCCACAAATATCTCAAAAAATATTTGGTTTTAGAAAAAACCCTTCAAAATTAAATTTAAAAAGTATTCCATTATCATTCTTGTAAAATTTTAGGATCTAAATCTTATAAATGTGTGAGTTATGCTACTTTTATCAAGGAGGACATTTTTTCAAACAAGTATCATGCAACCTCAAACCCGCTGGTAAAATACATCATATATTAAAAAATAATAATCATCAAATAAAAACCATCAATACCCATATGAAAAATTAATTTTTCCCTCTATGGTTAAAATTTTAGCATCATTTGACTTAAAATCACAACGTTATGGTGACTGGTTTGAAAACCTGTTTTAAGGAAACAATAAACAAATAACATAGTACATGTTGTTGGAGGTATATCATGACAATCTGAATACTCTTATTAAAATATGAAATCATACCATTTAAATTGCTTCTATATACACCTAATAAGATGATAAAAACCATAAAATACATGTAATCCCAAGCTTTTTCTTCTAATTTCTTCAAATCGTGTCATATAGTACAATTAATATTCTTCATGTCTGCCTTGTTCTTCATTTTCCTACTCACATGCTTATTCTTCTATATTTCTCACCCATCTCTTCATGTATGGTTAGAAATATTTTCCTTATCATAATACATACCATTGTATCTATATATTATTATTTTCATTCTAAATTAAAACATCTTATCCTATTCCTACTCCTTAGGATAAGACTAATCCCTTTTAGTTGAGATATTTGCTCAACTTCCACATAAGGATAGATATAGTTGTTTGTGCCAACTAGAAATGATCTATGACATGATTATATAATATTATAATCAATATAATCCTTCCTCCTACATACCATTAGGTGTTATAACACTCATATCCACCTAGACAACTAACTTTCACCTTTTACTCTTATCAAAAATTGTAATTACATTACATAACTCAAATATTCAAACTATGACATTCTTGGAGGGAAACTCATTTGAAACACGTAGTACATGTAATTCATGTGTTGTATGGATTACTATCCTTGTTTTATTCTTCACCAATCATCATGGAGGATACTCTTGCATCAGACTTCCCCACTATAAAGGATTTGAACTCTAGTTCAAATGTAATGTTTTCTCCATCCTTTAGCCTTCATTATATACTAGGATCCCAAGTCTTTGTTTCCAGTGTGAGTGTTTGAGTCTCCTTGTTGTTTTTTTCCTTCATTTTCTTTCTTCTCTCTCTCTCTCTCTCTCTCTTCTTGTATATTCTCTTTTTGATCTTCTTCTCATTTGCAAAACTCCATGCTTCTTCTTTATCATCTACTGTGTCTTTAAAATATTCTTGTTCTTTTTGCATTATGAGCTTTCTCATTGAATCATACATTTGATTAATCCCAATGTCTTCCAAACCTATATTCACAATATCAAAAGCAACATTAGAATCAAAATTTTGAGGCCATAAATCCTCTTGAATGCCTTTAGAGTTCTCTTCTTTTTCATTTGTTTTTGTTTTTTCATTGACCATGTTCGAATTGGCATTTTTCATTTTGCTCTCCTCTTGTCTTTCCTCTTCCTCATGTTGATAACTAAAAATATCAGTCTGATCTGAACTTAAAAACAACCCCTTATAAGGTTTCAACAATTCTTCTATCATCCTCAACTCTTCATTCAAGACTCCATCATCTATCTCATCATTGATTTCATCAAATTTGGGTGTTAGACCATTGTTTTCATCCTGAATACCCTATTTCTCATCAGCATAATCTTCCATTTCCTCTTGTTTTAAGAATATTTCATTAGTCTCATTCAACCTATTTTCACTTTGCACCATTCTTTTATCATGACTATGATATTCATTAGCCATTCTAGAGGTTCCACCCTATTGCATATTAGTCTTCATAGACAAATCATTCCACATTTCATCATTCAAGCTGATTTGAGAAGATAAATCAGAAGTATTTCCATAATCATCATCATTAAAATCATAAAAAACAACCTTTTTACCTTTCATCTCTCTGGTATACCTCTTATGTTATTTGTATTAATGGAATGTCTCTTCCTTGTTCATCATTTCAGCCTCATGCTCTTGCTTGCATGAACCTACTTCAAGCTTTCTCCACAAGCTTCTAGGTGCAAACACCATCTTCTCACCATCATTTGCATCTGCATTTTTTTGGGATACTTCATCACCATTTCTCATGTTCTTACGCATCCAAAATTGTGCCTTTATCTGACAATTTGATTTCCTAAGCCATTTAGGTACTTTATAACCATGCTTCTATGCTAACACTGAAAGATTGACTTTATTTATCCTTTCATCAATTTGTGTGTTTGCATTCTTATCAAAATTATGAGAAAAATTAGATTTAGCAACCAAACCTATCCTCTCAATCACCTATTTCTTAGGTGTGTGCTTCACTCTCCACTTTGGTATTATGCATCCATGTTCAACTGGTCTATTTGGAGTCTTCATCATACTCATTTCTTCTCCAACTGGTACATCAACAATTATATGTTTCTGATAAAGATTCATATTTGCAATCAGTTTTACCTTCTTGATAGGCTGCTCCATGGATTCATTGGTTTGCTTGGCTTCTTGTTTATTTACACCATCTTCTTCTTGTATGCATGACTGACCACTAGCTTCTTGTGAGTGTTCCATAGCATCATAGAACTCAACTTCTTCCTCCTTTTCATCTTTGGCTAGTACAAAGTATTCAAGAACTTTTTCATGCATGAACTATGCACCTCTTTCCCTTGGTAAATAGGAGCAATATCCTCTTTCATCCTTCTTGCACATTTACTAGTGTGCTTGGTGGCTTCTCTTGCACCAATATTTTCTCTTTTCAAGGTATTTCTCTTGACCTTCTCCACAAGGCTTCCTACACCTGAAATTACCCATTCAAAGACAACATTAGATATTTAAACAATAGACCATAAGATCCCCTTTCATGGACATTCTCATTTTTTCAAGTGCTCCTCTTGGCACTTCACCTTCTCTCTTCATTTCTTCTTTTTCCTTGTTCTCCACAATGAGAAATTTCTTTATCACCTCTTCATATTCACTCTCTCTCTTCTTCATGGTAATCATCTCTTGCCTTTTTCTCTACATGAGTAGCTTTATTGGCCACTTCATTATTTTCTTCATTCTCCACCCAACTCCTTGGGTTGGAATCTACAACCTACATTCCATAATTTATTCTATCTCTTCAATTATTTCTTTTATCTGGCTTATCTCCTCTTCTTCTCTTTGGAGTTTTTCCTCTCTTTGTTTCTTCTTTCTCTCTTTCTCTTTTTCTCTAGAGAACTCTCTCACCATTCTCAATATGGATTCTATCTCCATTTTTCTAGATCTTCACCCAATTATTTTTCACCTTGGTCTATGGATATTCTTAATCCTCACCTAGGTATTTTTCACCCTAGTCTTTTGGTCTTGTCTCACACAAGTCTATTTCACCTTGGTAATTTTGACTTATTCTTGAGCTTAACTTGCTCCTAAGCTTATTCTTCTTGCCACACTATCTTCCTTTAGCAACTCTAGGCCTTAAATACTTGTAGTCTCTTCACCTCAATCACCCGTGATCAAAAATTTACCATTAAAAATTTCACCATTAGAAAAACATATGAAAAAAAAAGAGGTTCTTCTTGATCTGATACCAAAAATGGTGCAGCCTCAGCTCAGCTCTCCCTCAACTCATTCAACATTAGTCTTTGGCTACTCTTACCTCTACCTTTACCATCATACTATGTCCTCCTTCATTTCATACTCATTTAATTCTTTATTTGTTCCTTCATGTCAATCTGGGTGCATCTATATACTTGATTGATAATGCAGCAATGTTCAAAAAGAAAAAAAAAAGTTGCAACAATCCAATTTGCCACTCATGTTTTTAACCTCTATACACACTCATCAATCTCTCATCCTTCTTGGATGAAACTGATATTTTTTTCTAATGGAGAGGTAAATAGATCAATCAAACCTGATTATAATTATTACAAACACCATATCAAATGAAGGGAACAATTTTCCATGCTCATGCCAAAAATATCCTTCTATCTACTACATACTCTGTCCATTGCTGACCTGTAGCATTCAAACACAAATATCTCACAAAATATTTGGTTTACAATAAAACCCTTCAAACTCAATTTCAAAAAGTATTCCATTATAATTCCTATAAAATTTTAGGATCTAAATCTTAAAAACGTGTTATTTATTCTACTTTTATCAAGGAGGATATTTTGTCAAACAAGTATCATGCAACCTCAAACCCGCTAGTAAAATGCATCATTTCTTAAAAAATACTGATCATCAAATCAAACCCTTCAATACCCATCTAAAAAATTGTGTTTTCCCTTTATTGTTAAAATTTCAGTGTCATTTAAACTTAAAACCTATGTTATGGTGACTGGTTCAAAACCCTGTTTGAAGGAAACAATAAACAAATAACACAGTACAAGTTATTGGAGGCATATCATGACAATATGAATACTGTTATTAAAATATGAAATAATAACATGAAATCACTTCTAATATACCACTTATAAAATTATAAAAACCACAAATACATGTAATCCCAAGATTTGTCTTCTTATTTTTCAAATCCTATCATACAATACAATCAATAATTCTTTATGGCTATCTTGTTCTTCATTTTTCTTCTCACATCGCTTATTATTCTATATTTATCCCCCATCTCTTCATGGATGCTTCAACCTATCTTCCTTATCTTATATACATACATTGTATCTATATATATTTTTTTCATTATAAATTAAAACATCTTATCCTATTCCTATTCCTTAGGATAAGACTAATCCCTTTAAGTTAGATATTTTCTCAACTTCTCCACATAAGAATAGATATAGTTGTTTGTGCCAACTAGAAATGATCTATGACATGATTATATAATATGATAATCAATATAATCCTTCCTCCTACATACCATTAGGTGTTATAAACACTCATATCCACCTAACGACTAACTTCACAACCTTTTACTCTTATACACAAAGAAGTTACATTCCATCAGCTCAAATATTCAACTATGACATCTTGGAAGGAAAATCATTTGGAAACCCATAGTCCATGTACTTCATTGCATTGTATGGATTACTATCCTTGTTTTATTTCTTACACACTCATCAATATCTCTCATCCTTCTTTGATGAAACTGATATTTTTTTCTAAGGAGAGGTAAATAATCAATCACCAATCAGCCTGATATAATTATTACAAACACCATATCAAATGAGGGAACATTTCCCCATGCTCATCGCCAAAATAGTCCTTCTATCTACTACAACTCTGTCATTTCTGACCTGTAGCATTCAAACCACAAATATCTCACAAAATATTTGGTTTACATAAAACCTTCAACTCAATTTCAAAAAGTATCCATTATAATTTCCTATAAAATTTTAGGAATCTAAAATCTTAAAAAACAACGTGTTATGTTTATTTCCTACTTTTATCAAGGAGGATATTTTGTCAAACAAGTATCATGCAACCTCAAACCCGCTAGTAAAATGCATCATTTCTTAAAAAATACTGATCATCAAATCAAACCCTTCAATACCCATCTAAAAAATTGTGTTTTCCCTTTATTGTTAAAATTTCAGTGTCATTTAACTTAAAACCTAAATGTTATGGTGACTGGTTCAAAACCCTGTTTTAAGGAAACAATAAACAAATAACACAGTACAAGTTATTGGAGGCATATCATGACAATATGAATACTGTTATTAAAATATGAAATAATAACATTGAAATCACTTCTATATACACTTAATAAAATTATAAAAACCACAAAATACATGTAATCCCAAGATTTGTCTTCTTATTTTTTCAAATCCTATCATACAATACAATCAATATTCTTTATGGCTATCTTGTTCTTCATTTTTCTTCTCACACGCTTATTATTCTATATTTATCCCCCATCTCTTCATGGATGCTTCAACCTATCTTCCTTATCTTAATACATACCATTGTATCTATATAATATTTTTTTCATTATAAATTAAAACATCTTATCCTATTCCTATTCCTTAGGATAAGACTAATCCCTTTAAGTTGAGATATTTTCTCAACTTCCACATAAGAATAGATATAGTTGTTTGTGCCAACTAGAAATGATCTATGACATGATTATATAATATGATAATCAATATAATCCTTCCTCCTACATACCATTAGGTGTTATAACACTCATATCCACCTAGACAACTAACTTTCACCTTTTACTCTTATCACAAAGAGTAATTACATTACATAACTCAAATATTCAAACTATGACATTCTTGGAAGGAAAATCATTTGAAACACATAGTACATGTAATTCATGCATTGTATGGATTACTATCCTTGTTTTATTCTTCACCAATCATCATGAAGGATGCTCCTACATCATAGATCCTGCATTTTTTTTTCCATTACTAAAAATTCTCCTCCAAATAATATTAAACAACTACATAGTTTACAAGGAAAAATCTAGGCTATTCGTCAATTCATTTCTCATCTCGGAGACAAATGTAATTCCTTTACACATATTCTTAATAAATGTGTTGATTTCAATTAGCATCTTGAACAACAAAAATAATTTTCTTTACTCAAGGAGTATTTTGACAAACCACCTATTCTTATGACACCTACTCAAGGCAAGCCCCTGTTATTGTATATTTCATCTACGCATTTTACAATCAGCATGCTTCTAGCTCATTATGATATAAATCAAAAATAAAAATTCATATACTATCTCAATCGCACTTTGATTGCTTATGAGATTAACTACCCACAAATTGAAAAAAAATGTTTGGTCATTTTTTTTCTTTCCAAAACATTTGCCACTATTTATTGATTAACAAGATCAAGCTCATATCTAGAATTGATCCACTTAATTACTTATTATCAAAACTATAACTTACTGGGAGGATGGCTAATTGGATCATATTTTTTAGTGAGTTTGATATTGATTATGTTAATCAGAAATCAATTGAGGGGAAAGTACTTACATATCAACTACTTGAATCCACCTTTCTAGGAATAGAACAATTGAATCTAGATTTTCCAGATGCATCTATGATGTATATTAAAGAATTTGTAACATGGAAAATGTACTTTGATGGATATTTTACCTTTCATGGTTTAGGAGTAGGAGTTGTGATTATCACCCCTAGAGGTGATCCAATTCCTCAAGCATTCAGATTTGGCTTCCCATGCACTAATAACATAGAAAAATATGAAGCCCTGATTATAGGACTAAAAATCACTACACGCTGAGACATTAGACAAGCTAATGTTATATGATATTCTTAATTAATCATCAATAACGTAAATGATGAACATAATGTTAAGGATGAAAATCCTCTCCCTTAAGAGAAACTGGTAGATTTATTAAAAGAGTTCTATGTGAAAATCATGTTCCAGTAGATACCAAGAGGATAGAATCACTTGGCAGATGCTATGGATATAGTTGGATCTATGTTACGCATCCCACCTAGAAACAATGACATGCCATTCTTTGTGGAACATCTAAGAGTACCGACGTAAGACATGTCATAATCTTGTTTGGTGTGTGAAGTTGGTTGTCCATTATCCCCCTAGTATGTTGAGATCTATACTTACCTATATGATGGAACCTTTCCCCCTGACATTTCCCATTCTAAGAAATGAAACCTAATCCAACGTATAGCCCATTATACCCTCCTTAGAGGCACAGTCTATCATAGAGGCTATGAAGGGAATCTTTTATGTTGCCTTAATTTGAAAGAATCTGTCTTAGTGGTCAAAGAGGTGCTTGAAAACATCTATGAGGCCCATACAAGTGGAATGGTTCTGGCTAAAAACTATTGAGAGTAGGATATTATTGGCATACCATGGAAACTTATTGTTGTCAATATGTTAATAAATTTTTGATGTGTCAAAACTACGGTAACCTGATACATGATGCAACACAGTCATTGTAACCTATTACAACACCATGGCCTTTTTCAAAGCAGGGACTTGATCCCATTGGAAAAATTACGCCCACTTCCTCTGATGGCCATAACCATATTATAACTACCACTAAGTATTTCACGAAATGGGTAGAGGTTCTCCCTCTTACTTATGTCATTGGTGTGAAAATTTCCAAATTCATAATAAACCACTTTATTTGTCATTACGACATTCCCATTGCTATTATATCTAACAATGATAATTCATTCAAGAATAAGATAGTAAAGGCGTTGTGCCAACGCTTCCAAATCAAGAAAAAATGGCCAACTCCCTATTACCCTCAAGGTAATGGATAACTATAGCCCCAAACAAGACTCTTGTTTGCATTATGGAAAAGATGGTTAGTAAAATTGGTTGTAATTGTTGCTTGTAATTCCATGCCCCCATTTGGGCTTATCGAACATCATTTCACACCCATATTGGTTCTACTCTATATTCACTTGTTTTTGGCATAGAGGCTATTCTACCCCTTGAGATTGAACTCCCATCTTTACGCATATCTTTGAAATATTATCTAGACAAAGAGGAAGACTATAAAGTGGTCAGACTCGTAGAGTTACAACTATTAGATGAGAAAAACCTTCACACACTGAACCATTTGAAAGTGTATCAAAATCGAGTGCACTGAAGCTAGAACAAAAGAATCATACCTCTCTAATTCGAGGTAGGAGACCTTGACTTAAAGGAGAATCAGTTCAATACCACTAAGGATCGAGAAAAGAAAGGTAAGTTTGAGCCTAACTAGTTGGGACCATATGTTTTGGTCACTAAATTTAGTTCAGGAGCATATAAACTTGCTGAATCAGATGGTGATGAACTTAGGGAACCTATGAATGCCATGCATCTCAAGTTTTTCTACGCTTAAGCATGGGGGACCTTCAAAAATCAAAAAGTATAAAAATGAGAAAAATAATTTAAAAAAGTAAAAATAAATCAATCCATCTAAGTGTGAAAACCACACAATTGTGGCACTTTAGACAAGACCTTTGGTGAAAACTAGTTTCTGGTGCCATCAGAGGCTCCGTTGTTCACAAACATCTCACACTTGGGGGTATAAACTTGAGACTATCCTTTGTGGCCTTATCCAACTGATCCTACTCTTGTATGCAAGGATTTTTCCTTTGTACATTCCCATCTAACCCTGGGGGCAATTCTTTGCATCTTCACTTTCTTGTACATATGCATGATATTTTCCCTTTTACATTCCCCATCTAACACTAGGGTAATTCACACATATTATTACATAGTTTCGGAAAAATATTTTTTAAAATACTAAAAAATCAAAATATGTTTCACCAGAATACAAACCAAAAATAATATAACATTGTCTCATCGTAAAATATAAAAACAATGAAAAAATGTTTCAAAATTGTCCCACAAAAACAAAGTAGTGTTTTCCTTACTTAGTTGTTTGTCTGTACATAGTTTTGTTGGCTTGTTGTGTGTTGAATTACATGCTTTTTAGATTAGTCTGATTTTTTCTTGATTATATTTATTCTTGTTGCATTCTTCATGTGTGTTTAGAGTAGATTTTATTAGCTTTTTCTTGTGCTTGTGTTGTTTGCTTGTATATTTTTTGTTATCATTTCAATCATTCACATCATCTATATCATCACATCTAACATCTATGAATCTCATCAAATAAAATGATAAGCTACATCAGCATGGAAATGAACATCAACATGTATGCTAAGCTAACATCACATAGTATCATCAATGGGGCAATAGGGATTACTTTTATCCCCCCGTCACCATAGATCATGATAAAAACATGGGCTAAACATCATATCTCATAAAGCACAATACAATATCATAAACATGTTATAAATAAAAATGTGATACTCATCATAAAGTCCATAATCATCATATATCAATATTAAATGTCAATGTTTGTATACAAAAAGTGTCTCGATGTACATCAGATACAAAATACACCATCATGGGCATGGTTAAAAAATGTGGCTTCATCTCGAGGCATAATTAAAAACAATACATATACATCGAGTCAAAATTGTGTGTCTTCATCACTAGGCATATACCAAAAAAATATAAATTAAAGAGTCAGGGATGACTCTCACTGACACTAGGACTACCTAGCCTCTGACTTAAGCTACCCTATATCTGAGCAGGTAGGGGAATTTAAATTGATCAAGAAAACTTGGAAGGCTTCTGTGACCTAGATCTCGAGTGGTTTCTAATAATCTGACTGTATGTGGCTTCCCTCTGTCCCTCTGGTACTAAAACATTATATAGATCCCCATAATGAGATGCCTCACTTGAAGATGTTGTAAAATCATATACTAAACCACCTAATCTTTCTATCTCAACTGCTCGATAAAGAACATCACACTCTCCTGTAATACAAGCTATATCAATCCCTACCTATGTCATGAGCTACTATCATATAGCTATGGCCTAATCCCTCTCGACTATGGCCTGGTCTCGCTCGGTGGTGACCTGATCCCTCTTGGTGGTAGCCTGCTATACATGCTACCTCAAAGCAGCCTAATCCGCAACACCCTATTGAATCTGTTTCCTCAAAGCAATATGATCCATAACACCCTACTGTAACTACTACCTCAAAACAAATTGATCCACAATACCCTACTCCACATGTATTTGTAGGGTATATAGTGTAATAAATGCTATTTCATGCCACTGTAGGGCCATGTCTCTCTCAAGCTGTAATGTGGCCACTGATGGCCTATTTGCTCCTGAGATAACCCTAAATCCAGGCACCTGTATCTGGGGTGACCTATGTGGTGACCTCGGTGGTGATCCCCATCCCCCACTTGTAATATGTGGAGGTGATCCCCATCCATCTACGTCTGCCCCACCTACTGTAATGTGTGGACTCAATACTCAAGGAGGTGAGGGTAGAATCTGTATCAAGGGCACATGTTGTGACTACACCTATTCCTACTGGTGTAAAGGCTACTGTAAAGGAAGCTGTTGTGGGGGTGGACCCTATGGCTATATCTGTACCTATGATCCCTAGCCCTGGCTCTGTGCCTATAACTCTACCTCAAACTTAGGCTATCCTAATCTGGCCATTTCTCTCAAATCCTGACCCTAAATACCTACTGTTGTTGTAGCTATACCAACCTCTATCATAGCCTATGGAATAGTAATACTGCACAATACTATTGTAGCATACTAGGCACCATAATCTACCGTGGTCCTTGAATAAAAAATATACACTTTTCTATCCCATAATTGTGGGATGACATCTCAATAACTATCTCATGCCCTCCGCTGTCGAATGTGAGACCAAAAATAAAAAGTCTCTTGTACTCTGCGTGCATACCACATACCATCTCCAAGAATACCCTGAATGAGACCTAACTATCACCGCACCTTGTCAACATGGTACAACTCCAAAATGTGTCTCTAACTGCTAATAAAAAATGCTTTACCTTTTTTATACTCATCTCAACTACATCCTCATGCCACTAGTACAAGCAGTATGGTCGCCATGTCACCATCCACAACTTTAGATCATCAAAAGCACATTTGTAGTAATATGTGTCTCCCATGTGAGATTTGTTAGGAAATAAGGGATAAAATGTGTGGAATAATCCCTTTCAGAATCGCAACAGTAGAAACTAATATGCAGAAAATATTACAGATCTCAAGTAAAAGTGCAGAATAAATAACATAACACAGAGAGACAAGATTTAACGTGGTTCACCCAAGCTGGGATACGTCCACCAAGAATCACTTGCTCAAATTTTATTACAAGCCTCCACTCTCTCAATACAATACCCAAATCCGTTTGGAGCTATGCTCAACAAACTCTACAGAATTCACACCCAAATTCAAAACACATCTACAATACATTTGCTTATACCTCTATCATATGCATAAGACCATATAAATAGACAACTGCTTAAGTAGTTTTACAAAACCGTGGGTATCAAAACAATGGGGAAAAACAAAACTATCCCATAAACCTATGGGTAATCGAAGAGGCGGTTTTACAAAACAATGGGTACCGAAAAAACATGGGCCCAAAAACAGCCCATAACGGTTACCCATTACCCATGGGTTAATAAACCACCCATGAAAATTTGCTTCAGGGGCTTCACCCCCGAACCCCCCTGACCCGCTCACCGACGAGCGGGACCGCCGTAAAAAATACCCGAGTGTACCACATGGAAGGTGTACCACACTCTAACATGAAAATAGGCTCCACAATACATAACAAGATCTGAGATACTTTCTAATTAGCTCCCATCCCCTGCATGATGGCTTATTAGATGCTCTATAGCACACAACACTCAAGTGGGCTTCCAATAGCAATATGATCCCATGAAAAAATATGTAAAAGTGTAGCAGGGCCACACTCCTCATACCTCTATATGCAACCAAGTTAAAATCCTAATGCAAATGGGCCAGTATGCACTGATCCTAGAAAAATACCTCTCCATCCATGAGTTTGTGTACCACTTCTATCAAGCTAATTGGAAAATGAGTACCCGTCTTTTCAGGTAGCAGGTAGCCACTAACAAGAGCCATCAGATACACTGGTATACATGGAATCCACCGATTATCAAAACTAAATGAACAAATTCATGGCCATGCCCTGTCGAGGAATATCCTATAATTGAAACATATCCCAAATGTGCCCTAAGATCCGGTCACCATGTCCATCGTATGTCACCAGACTTCCGTGGATAGAAACTTGAAGGATCCAATACATGTCCTCCAGTGTAACAATCATCTTACCAGTTAGAAGTCTGAATGTTTGGCTCTCATTGTGCCATCTCTTTTCCAAGGCAGCCAGAAGGTTGTGATCCAACATGATACATGGCATCTCTAAAATATAAGATAATCCCATCACCTCTAAAATGACAATCAGTCCTTACTTCTCTCATCGAGATAAGGTCTTCTCATATGCTCGAAGGTGTCCATGCCATTTGTCCACATCTAAATTGTGTAATCTCTTCTGCAAGATTACCCAAAGTAAACAATTAACATCATTTCTTCTCATAACATCTTTCGAAGGTGTTCTAATTACTCTTACATTCTTCCAGTCATTCCTAAGTTTTTTTGAACATCTTAAAAATTATTCTAACCAACTTTTGAATAGCCAAGTTTTATGCTAGTGCACCCCATTTTTGCGCTAGCGCATGCCTTTTGACACTTGCGCAAGCTTACGCTAGCGCACATGTTTTCACACTAATGCGCTTGTTTTCATAGTAAAACGTGCCCTAACCCTAATCTAAGTCTAATGTAATGCTTGCGCACGTATTTTAATGCTCTCACAATCCCTTTACACTAGTGTATCCTCAAACACGCTAGCACGCCCAAAGGCATGTGCTAACGTTAACCTACCAACTTCCCTTGACCTAAAAATGTAATAAATGCACTACATTTTTTTTTGTTTCTTACCGATGGACCATCTGTTGGGATCCTCCCATACTCTCGAACTCGATCTATATGTTGCATATGTCTTTGAACTCACGTCATCTCTCTCGCAAGTAAGAGAACAATCTCTCAAAAAAGCAGTAGAAGGTAATAACAAATAATGGGCCGCGATGGATTTTACCCCTCCCACCCTACTATTTATACCCTTCAGGCCCTAATTCTTCAATTTTCTCTCCCCCAGGGGCCAGATGAATAATGCCTTCTTTTATATTCTTCTCGCCATAAGTTGGCTTTCCGTCGTGATGATTATTTTTATTAAATGGTCATTTTTCTACTAGTTTCGTTACGTTGGGGCATATTTTTGCTTTCTGATGACCTTTTCTTCTATATGTGGCATATTTTTTCATCCTAGTGATTTTTGTCGATATCCCACAACATCTTCATTCTTCTATATCACATTCTTCCCAAAATTTTGAAAAATTAATTTAAAAAAAAATAATTGGTAAAATTGTCAAAAAAAAATGAAAAATTAAAAAATTGGTAAAATTTTCAAAAATCCAAAAAAATGGTAAAATTTTCAAAAATCCAAAAAAATTGGTAAAATTCAAAAAATAAAAAAATAGTAAAAATTCAAAAATTGGTAAAAATCAGTAACACATTTGAATCATTTACGGGACACAACGTCCTTGAACATCAAAATTTGGCCTAAAAAACATATTTCTTTGGTCCTCACTTGTTCTCACACATGACTTATGGATCATCTGGATCTACCTCCATTAACAAAGTTGGTTTTCCTGCTATGCCTGCCCTTCCTTGCACATCCAGTTACTTGGGGTAGTTTCATAGAGCACGATTTCTTTTTCATAGGACCCATGTGTTCTTCCTTTATTCACCTTACATGTATCCTTGCTTGGGGTGCTATTATTAACCCTTGTTGTTATCTCTAACATTTGGGAACTGAAAGCTTCATAACAAAAACATTGGTACAACTATCTTGAACATTGTTTGTTTGTGCTTATTTTCTTTGTTGGTCTATTTTTTTACTTTCTCGTATTGTGTTACATTCTATATGTTGCATTGGGTCATTCTTCGCATTAAATAAAGTTTCTCCCAAACCAATAAGTTCATTTATTACATTGAGAAATGATGAAAACAGATGGCTCTTGAACCAGCTAGGTTGAAAGATATCTCTCTTTTCTTCATCTCCACATTTCTTCATCACCATTTTCTTCAATCAAAATTTTTATTCAACACCACATGGGGCAATAGGGTTTATATTTATCCCCACTTCCCCCCTTGTTTCTTTTACCCGTTGAAACATGATGATTTTATTTCCCACTCACTCACATTACACACTCACCTCCTAGGACTTGTGTTGATTGTTCTTCTTAATTTCTTTCTTCTTTATCGATTGATTCGATCAAACTCTTTCATCACCCCATCGACACTCGAGGGGGAATCCTTCATTCTACTTATTTTTTTTTCCATTCCTTCAAAATTTACTTATATGTAATTGTCTACTATCTTTAAAGTGACGTCTCTTGTGTTACGCCACCCCAAAGTGGGGAAAATGTAGACACCTAAAATATGCTTATGCAAAATTTTAATACTAAGATTGCACTAATTACCCTCTTTCCCGTGATTTCCATTATAATTGAGTGATTTCCCACTAATTTACTAATGTTTCCCCTCCATTTCATTCAATTAATGACACTTCATTAATTAACTAACGTTTCCCTTCATTTCGGTCAATTAATGACACTTTGTTAATTAACTAATGTTTCCCTTCATTTCGGTCAATTAACGACACTTCGTTAATTAACTTATATTTCCTTCATTTTAGTTAATTAACGACACTTCGTTAATTAACTAGCCTTTATCTCATTCTAGATGCCAATTAACAACACTTCATTAGTTATAATCCTCTTCGAATCAATTAATTAACTATCATGAGTTAATTAATCCTTTGCAACCTTGTATTTAATCAATAACCCCTATTATTGGCTGAATTCCCCTTTCAAATAATCTCAATCCTACCTATTTTCCTATAAATCACTTCTAAATAGCTTTCTAAGATTATTCTAGCCTATTAATTAATCCTAGTTGATTAATTAAATCATCTCCAACTCCCATGAGTTGCTAATTCTAATCAAATCCCTCTAATCAAGCTTATTTATTCTAATCCTACTTTACCCTTTTTTCCCACATTCACTAGGTTTCTAGCTTCTCCCAAATTGGAAAGTTATATAAAGGACCTACCCCCTTCCTTTCAAACCTCACACCATGCTTAAGCCATACCTGATTATTACAGACCTATGACATAGAGCATTTTCCACCGTTGAAGAAGCTTGGTTCATAGCTTGCCTCCATTTATCCACTCTTTGCATTAGAGTAGTAAAGGAAAATCATTATATGACCTTGTAGCCATTTTGGAGAGATCCTTTCCTCTTGTGAGAGAGAGCCATCCTTTAATCCCTTTTTTGATCTTAGGTAGCAACTTACAATTTAGAAGGCATATCCAACTTAGCAAGAATTATCTTGATGTTTTCAAAGATCCATTTAGATGCATTATTTTAAGCTTTTTATCTTCCATAGTCTTATCTTGATGTTAATGGTAGATTATCTTAGTTCATTTGAAAGTACTTTATGTTAGTTTCCTTTTAATTGGATTATTTATTTTAGAATACATACACCATCAGATATGCAAGTAATTATAGATGAGAACTTAATTGTGTTTGGATATATGCCAAAAGGTTTACCTCTAGAAATAGACCATGACCATGTCATTTAGCTAGTATCATGGAATAAACCACCGAACATCAGACCTTATAGGTACCACTATGTGCAAAAGAGTGAGATTGATAAGATAGTACAAGAGATGTTAGAAGAAAGAATTATTCATCATATTCCTAGTGCTTACTATTCTCCTATAGTGATGGTGAGAAAAAAATGAAAATTGGTGCAAGTGTTCTAATTAAACGGAAATCAATAAGTACACAGTAAAATATAAGTTTCCTATTCTTATAGTTGATGATTTGCTATATGATTTTCATGGTGTTGTTTACTTTACAAAACTTGATCTTTTTTCCATACATCATCGTATTAGAATAAAGGATGAACATGTTCAGAAAATAACCTTCATGATACATGAAGGCCATTATAAATTCTTGATAATTCCTTTTGGACTCACAAATGCACCCTCTATATATCAAATTTTGATGAATTATATCTTCAAGACATTTTGTGTAAGTTTTTTTTATTGTTCGTTGATGATATATAATCTCTAGTAGAACATAGGAGGAAATTTTACATCATGTATATAAGGTGTTGGAAGATCTTGAACAACATCAAATTTATGCAAATCCATCTAGGTTTTATTTTGGAGTCAAGGAGGTTGAATATTTGGGTCACATCATCTCTTATGAAGGTGTTAAATTAGATCCTAATAAGATAAAGGCCACGCTTGAATGGAAGATTACCAAAAACCTATATAATATTCGAGGATTTTTTAGGCTTATATGTTATTATTGTAGATTTGTAAGGAATTATGGCAGCATAATAGTACCACTAAAAACTTTATTGAATAATAACTCTTTCCATTGGAATGAGGAAGATACTATGGAATTTGAGAATTTTAAGGAGGCCATGTGTACCACTCCAGTTCTAGCCACCCCATACTTTTTGAAAACAGTGATTGTTGAATGTGATGCTTTAGGGTATGGTATGGGGGAAGTACTCATGCAAGAAGGTCATCCCATTTCAAATGAGAGATGTCAATTCAAAGATAAGAATATCTCAAAACAAGTTTATGAGAAGGAAATTCTAGTCATACTTCATGTAGTGAAGTAAGGGAGACCATATCTAATGGGTGGACATTTAAAAGTAAAGACATATCATGATAGTTTGAAATAATTCTTAGAGAAATGTTTATTATTAGAATAATAGTAGAAACAGGTATCGATAATGTTGGGGTATGATTTTGATATAATCTAAAAGAAAGGGAAGGAGAATGTAGTCGGTGATGCTCTACCTCAGAAGGATGAATCAATTTATAAATTTTTGTGTGTCGTATATGTATTAAAGGAATATTAGATATGAGAGGAAAGCACTAAATGGAAAATTCACTCAGGCACACAAAATCTCATTTAGTATCTCCAACATGATCCAAGCATGTCAAAAAACTATGTATGGAAAGGAGATGCTTTATAATAACAAAATAGATTATACCTATGTAAGAACCCAACCCTTAAAAAAAGGGTACTATATGAGCTCCATGTTTCTCTAGTACAAGGAATTATAGCTTGAATACTTATCATCAAATCAAGCATGATTTATCTTGGTAAGGGCTAAAAGGGAATGTCCAAACATTTGTGGCTGAATGTATGGTTTGTCAACTAAATAAGGGAGAAAAAATTATGTCCCCGGGTCTTTTACAATCTCTTTCTATTCCTACCCAAAGGTGGGAAGATGTTTCCATGGACATCATCACATGATCACCTAAATCAGAAGAAAAAAATGTAATCATGGTGGTGGTGGATAGAATCACCAGAAATTCCCATTTTTGTGCATTATCAAACTCATTTAGAACCTTCATGGATATAGTTCAGAAGCTACATGGGACACCAAATAATATAGTAAGTGATCGAGACCCTATATTTAATAGTAATTTTTGGGCTAACTTGTTCTCAAGTTTGGGAACTCAGTGAGCTCGTAGTTCATCTTACCATCCCCACTCTGATGGGAAAATAGAGGTGGTTAACAAGTTCTTGGATGCATATCTTTGTTAGTTTTCCTCAGATAAGAAAGAAACATGGGTTCAATGGTTACCACTGGAAAAATGGTGGTATACCATTTCCTTTAGCACTTCATCTAGAATGTATCCTATTTTAGCATTATATGGGTATCATCCACCATCCATCACCTCATCTTTGATAGTCCAACTAAGGGTTTGAGAATTTAAAGATCACATTCAACACCAACAAGAGGTAGTTTCTAGACTCGGGGAAAACTTGGCCATGGCACAAAACTACATGAAGTAGTAGGAAGAACAAAATTACAGTGAAAGAAATTTTGAGTTTAGTGATTAGGTTTTTGTGTGCTTATAGTCATATAAAAAAATATACTTAAAACAATAGAATAAGGATAACAAAATTTCACAAAATATTATAGGACTTATCAAGTGTTACAAAATATTGGTAAAGTAGCATACAAAATAGAAATCCCTTCGACCAAAAGAAGGTAATTGGACAAAATATATCATCCCAAATAGTGTTACTAGAGCTTTATTAGGAGGGAAGAATCATCTTGGAACTAGAATGCATCCTTGATATACACACTAAATGATTGAGGACAAGGGTCATCACCAAGTATTTAAACAAGTGGAAGAAGCTAGATAATGAAGATGTAACTTGGGAGGATACAAAATTCCTACAATAACATCCATAAATCCTCAACATTGGGAAAAATGTTGCTTCAAATGGAATGGGCATGTTACATCCCTAATCCTATATGTTACATTAGAGGTGTATGGTCGACTTGTGGCCATTAAACTTCTTATCATGATGTATCTTTTTCATATATGTTATATTATCATTATCGGGTCATCCTTTGTTATGGAAATAACATAGGAGTAATATATATAAAAGTTAGTAGATAATATTTGATCATCATATTGAACATTTGAGTCTTATTACATGGTTTGGAGGTTTCCCCCTAAAAGTGGATAAGCTATTCTAATTTCATATTATGATCATTTATCTACCATTTGGTGTTATTTTATGTTCTACTATTGTTGATATTCAAATTTATACAAGTAATTTCATTACAATTTTATTACACCTCTAATATGTAGTTATATGAATGATTCCTAAATAAGAAAACTAGACATTGATAACACTTTTTTTCTTTGCATTCAAATTGTTTTATATTTCCAAGCTTTCATCCTCTACCTTTCTATAATTTTCCCTTTAATTTTAGACATCACACAATGTTATACTGAGATGAGCATTTTTTATTTATATTTAGATCTTTCTAGACATAAGTGTGCAGTAGGAGATGATAGCGGCGAACACTAGTATCCCCTTGTTGTCACTCCTATCCCTTCGCTTATGTTCTTATATTTTAAAATGACCCATCACTTGTTTATATTTTCTATATTTGTATTGATCAATTTGGGTCAACTTATAGTGTGGTCAATGTTGGAATTCAAGAAAAATAATAATATATGCATTGCCTACTAACTATTCTAAGGGGAACCAGGATATTATTATCTATCTACTACTTGGGAAAAATGGGAAACTTAAGGAATACATTTGGGTTGCATCATTCACTACATAAGAAGGAAAAATTATGAATTTAAATGAAACACATTATCTTGAGGAAAAATTAGTTGTATCCCATTATCTTGGTGAAAATTACAGAAAGGAAACCTAGCTTCAAGGGAAAAAAAAATCTATTACACACAAACTAGAACTACATTGAAACTAAAATGTAGTGTAGCACTTGGTGGAAATCACATTGGTGTGACCATCAAGGTCATTATGAGTCAATAATTTACATATATTTTTTAGTATAATGTGTGTTTGAGTTTTGTGTAGGTAATTAGAGTTTTTTTTTTGCAGGTAAAGGTGAAAAAGTATAACCATACAGTGAAGTGGATGCCACATAGAGAGAATTGAAGGTGACATTATCATACACTGAAAGAACCAAATCTCCACCCATCACCAGGACAGTAGATCCCAATTTAGACACTAGTGCCAAAGCTAGCTTGTCACCTTTTTGCTGGTATTTTACTAAATAATTTCCATATCAGTATTTTTGAGATGAAACATACACAATCTATACTGAGTTTGTTCCACCTCATTCCAACCCATATCTAGTCCAGGAAGCTAGATATCAACTAACTCACTCTGTATCTCTTGTTGGTTTCACTTTCTCATCATTGTATATTGGTATATTGCATGTTTATGATATATATATTATTTATTCTAGTCATTTTATTAATATTTAATTATTGTTAAATCACTTATAGAAACCTTTGTCTCTTTAAATTTTGAATATAATATGGTGGATAAATACTTTGTAGTGGCCTTTCTTTTTTTGGGGTTTATTGGGATAAATATCCTATTATACCTCTCTTTTTGGTGTTGATAGGAAAAATGAGTTATTATCCCTTTGAAAGATGGTAAATCTAAACCCTATGTTTATCCCTTAAGTGAATAATACTTGAACAAAATTTATGTGTGCACTATTTGATATCCGGAAGCACTTGAGCCATCTAAGGAAGGAATTCTCTAGTGGGATGATGCATAATCCATCAGTGATACTAAAAGTATCACCTATGAAAATTGGGCACATGGAACTTATGAGATAGTTGGGCATGGAGTAAGAAGCGCAGCTACACATGTAAGCAGGTCACGATGTGTTAGGAGGATAGGAAACAACCCTGTACCCCGGTACACTAACAAAGGAAACCCTGAGGTATTCCTACAAACCATAGAAGTACAGTGGAAGGATCAAGTTGAAATAAGGAATATGTTAGTGTATACCCTATGTGGGATAGTAGTGTGATGGTGGATGGTTCATAGGGATAATCTCATTGAATGGAGAGAAGTGAGAATTTCTCTATCAACCCGGTTTCTTAAGAGTAATGCACCTACTCAAATCTATGAATATCATGGTAATAATCATGTTTAGCACCATGTTCAATATTGTGAGAGGCTCTGGATAGAGGGGTAGGAATATTTACCACCTTCATTTTGGGTGCATAAACTTTATTTCACCTTGTGAGGTTGTGCGCATACTTGGTATGTTTATGCGGAGCTACACAGGGAGACTGGAAATTGACAAGAATTAACCACAGGAATGATCTAGAATTTTGAATACTTCTGCACTAAACCACAAGTGAAAGAGACATTACAGGTTATGAAGTGATTAAACATGGGAGATAATGCAAAGGCTAAAGAACTCATTCAAGATTTATTTATTGAGTCATATCTAGAAGCATATTTTGATGAAGTAGATGAGACAGATGTAGAACTGCGTCATCTTGCTTGCCTAGAGAAGGAGAAAGGAAAGATGGTCTATATGGTGGATAATGAAGAAGTGGAATAGTTGGACATAGATCATTCAGAGGGTACACACAAGGTCTTAGATAGTGAGGATGAGAAGGCACACACCTACCATGAACCTATGAAGATGAAGAAAGTGGACATTGGCATGACTGCTGAACCTAAAGAGGCTATAATTGGAGATTATTGGTCTAACTTTGAGGTGGATAAGATGATTGAGTTGTTACGTGATTTCTAGGAATTATTTCCTATGGGATACCATGAGTTGAAAAGGGTGCATGAATCTTTCGGTGAGATGAAAAATAAGTTAAAGGAAGGTAAGCGACCAGTTAGGAAGAGACCTTATAGGTTGAACCCTAACTTGTGCATAAAATTTAAAGAAGAAATAGACAAGATGTTGGAATCTAGCATTATTGAGCCCATAGAGGAATCGGAGTGGGTTATCCCTATGGTAATCAACATAAAGAAATATGGAAGAATCAATATTTGTGTGGACTACATGGAGCTGAATGTTGCATGTGTGATTGATCCTTTCCGTACACCTTTCACTAATGAAATATTGGAAGGTGTTGCATGGTGTGAAATTTACTCTTTTACAAATGGATTCTCTAGGTATCATCAAGTAAGAATTGCTAAGGAGGGTCAAGAGAGGAAAAATTTCACCACTAAATGGGGAATTTTTCCATACACATTGATGCCCTTTGGATTAAAGAACACGCCTACAATATTTTCGAGCATTGTGGTTCAAGAATTCTAGGAGTTTATTCACAAATTATTGCAAGTTTACTTGGATGATTGGACCATGTATGTGATTATCAAGGATAATTATGACAATTTGTGGTTAATGTTTGAGAGATTCATACATTTAAACATCTAATTAAATATCAACAAGTGTGTATTTGTTATACCTTTTGGAACTCTACTAGGGTATATCATCTGCAAGGAGGGTTTTTTAGTAGATCTGACTAAGGTCATAGTCATTTTAGGCTTGGAGGAACCCACTAGTTAGAGTGAGGTGAGCATATAATTGGGTCACATAGGGTATTATAAAAATTTTATCAAAGAATATGCTAATATTGTCATTCCCTTGGAGGATTTATTTAAAGGTAAAGGGATGTTCTATTGGTGAGAATCGCAACAACGCACATTTGAAGTGCTAAAGGAAAGGATAACTACGGTGCCTATTACATTTTCCTTCCTGGAATCTCCCTTTTACGTATATGTGGATGCCTCTAGAATGGCCATTGGCGTAATTCTATCTCATCCTAGAGAAGGTATTGTAGATCATTCTATCTGTTTAGCTAGTAGAAAGTTGACTCCTACAGAACAAAATTATACTACAAAGTGAAAAGCTTTTTTAATGATTTATGTGTTGCATAAGTTCATACAGTACTTGCTAGCAACACTTTTTGTGTTCTATACAGATCACATGGCATTGAAATACTTGGTAAATAATCCCATTTTACAGGGGGTGAGTATTTCGATGGGTTTTATTATTCTAATATTTTGACTTTATAGTTGTGGTAAAACCAGGAAAAAGTAATTCTAGCCCAGACCACTTATCAAGAAGTCAATCAGGAGAGGATACACAGAGTATTGAAGATACAATTTGGGATGCATAGTTATACAATTTAAACTAGGTGCTCTCAGAATTAGAGGATATTCTTGTCTTTTTATGCACATGTATGGCACTAGAAGGAATGAAAGCCTTGGAAATAAACAACTTGCAATTCACGCTACACCTTTCATGTTGATCAGTGGTGACTTCTAAAAACTAGGCTGAGTTGAAGTATTGCACTGGAGTGTACTGGAGCATGAGTGCACAAAAATCATAGAGGAGGATCATGGTGGTATTTTAGGTGGACACTATGCAGTTGATGCCACCACACGCAATATTCTACTCACTAGTTTATGGTGGGAAACCTTGTACAAGGATTATAAGGAGTATTGTAAGGCATGTGATCACTTTCAGTGCCTTATAAAACCTGGGAAAAGAGATTAAATGCCTTTGAGGCCCATTAATAGTGAAAAGCCTTTTAAAAAATGGGAAATAGAATTTTTGGGTCCTATTTCCAAAGCCATGCATAGAAATGGATCATGCTACATCATTAATTATACATATTATCTTACAAGGTGGGTGGAAGAAACACCTACAAAGGATTGTGCAATAGCTACATCTGCAAGGTTCTTGTGGGAAAATATTCTTACCAAGTATGGATGTTATTTGAATTTGACAAGAGATAATGGCACTCATTTCTTGAATGTGACAATTAGGATATTATTGGATGAAATTAATTTCACACACCACAAGAGAATATCTTATCATCCAAAGGAAAATGGGATTGTTGAGGCTTTCAACAAGATATTGAGCTAGACTTTGACAAATATTTGTGATGTTGGAAGGATAGACTAGGATGATAAATTTTATGTTGTACTTTGGGCATATAGAACAACCTATAAATGGTTGAATAAGGAAACACCCTTTTAATTAGTGTATGGCACAAAAGTAGTTCTTCCCATGAAATTCATGTTTCCTTCTTTACATATAGCATGCATGGGAGGTATAGCTGATGAGAAAGCATTCAAAGAAAGAATTGATAAGTTGATATAGTTGGATGAGAGGTGTGCCATATCACGTTGGAGTCATAAGAAAAAAAAATCCAAGTGGAAGGCATGAAATGATAGGCACATAAAGGAAAATAATCTTGAGGTTGGAAATATGGTACTATTTATGATTAAAAGTTTTGGCATGACCCAGGTAAGCTTAAGGTGCATTAGTTGGGACCATATGTTATCACTCATATACTTGAGTCAAGAACTTGCTAGTTAGAGGTGCTTGATGGAACCCGGTTACCTGGTTACTTCAACTGGAGTAGGCTGAAGCCCTACTATAAATAATCCTTCTTAGTGTTTGTAATAAGGTAGTATTTCCATTTAGATTATATTTCCCTTACTATATTTCCCTTAATTTGTTTCCTTTTTTTGTCGCTATGTTTTATCAATTTAGTTTAGTGTTTTGTGTAATACGCATGCTTACGCACCAAAATATGATTACAATTTGAAGTGTTTTTATGCATAGAGGAATGCACATACCATTTTTGTGGGGCGGTTTTCATTCAAATATGGGTATGCATAATAAAACACTTATGAAGGTGGTTTCTCTTGTTGGAAAGTGTGGATGGTATGGAAAGATGCTGCTAGAAAGAAAATTACTCCTAAAAGAATATCATAGTTGAAAAAAAAATGCCTAGTATAACGCGAGGTAAGTTGCGGCCATGGAAAATACTTAAGGGAAGACATAGTGGCAAGGTAATTCAGTGCATGGAGCACGAAAAAGGAGGTATGTGGCAAAAAGGTAGAAAGGCGTGATGGAAGGTTATGGCTTTGACATGCAAGTGTATTATGTAGAAATGTGGTAAAATGTTCAATTAATGAGAGGGTCAGTGGTAGGTGGAGTAGCAATAAATGTGATTACTTTTTCAAAATATATATAAGAACATGATGTGGGTTCATTTCTACCTTTACAATTACAAGTTTGAGAATGGGTTGAGTGAAACAGAGGCATGTAGAGAGGAGAAATATGGCACCAGGGTTTGAGAAGAAGCTAGGGAATGGAATTTCAAGTTAGGTCATGTGGTTTTGATCTAGGGCATGGGATTTTTCTTGACATAAGTAAAAAGGCATAACCTTGTCTTACCATGGCACCAAGGAAAGCACCTAGAGTAGGAACAAAGGAAAGAAGAAGGTAGAAACCAAGGTGGATATCAAGGATTCCCCCAAAAGTAGGTTCTTAGAAATTTAGCACCCAGAGGTCGTAATCATGGGACATGACTAGGATTATCAAATTTGTAGGAGAAAGGTAAATTACTACAATCATTGCATGAAAGACAAAAATAAAGAGTTGGACGTGTTGTTCAGCTGAAAGAAAAATAAGTGCACAGTTAACGATATGGATGTTTATGATGATGCTGGAGAGAAATTGTTGAATAAGGTAGGGGTCCTACATCTCTATGAACTCCCTTACTTTGGAAAACCATAGAAACTATACCAATGGATAATGAGCAGAGTCCATGAGGAATTATTTTATTTTTCTCGGCGGCGGGTGAGGATCACCACACCCTTAATTGCAAGCCTGACAGGTTTGAAGGGAACAAGGATAGTTGTTACCAGTGAATTATCTAACAAATAATCTATTTTGGAAACTTGTAAGGAGTTGGGTTACTCAAAGGGTCTGCATGAAATGGATATTTACAAGTTAAGGAAGTACTCTGTGATACAAGCGGATGCACACTTACTCACCAAGTTGAATGATCTGGAGAGATGGTCACAAGTGAACACCATGTGGCTACACATTGCTAAGAAGATGTCACAAGGAGAATTTTACAACTTGGTAAGATAAATAGAAAATACCATCATTGCAGAAGTGCACAAAGGTGATAAGATAAACTTTGGCACCAATTTTCTATCTCTTGTTTTTGTTGAAATTGGAGTTCCCAATGGGCCAAAGAATAAGATTTGGGAGTACCCTATAGATAATAAGTCTCTAGTAGAGACAATTGAGAAGTATTTATGTGAGGGATCTATGAGTTTCCTATTCATGAAAAGGCCAAAGATGTGATATGAAATACTTTGCACATCCTTCGAAGAGGAGTGGAGAATTCCTAAGGAGCTATCATAAATAGTTAGGAAGTCAGTACAATTTGTTGTGTACCAAAACTTTTACATTGCGCATTTTGTAATGAAGGATGGGACATGGAGTCCTTGGTGTAAACTCCCTTAGTCCTTTACAACAAGGTTCTTCTAGGTGGTAGTTCATAGGTTTTTCGATACACACAGGTTAATCTACAATGCAGACAAGATAAATTGTGACTACCATACCTTGAGGAAGACTTACACATACCTAGTCAAGTCTGATTATATTGAGAGGTTCATATCAGATGATATAACAATGAGGCCTATCATTTTTTCCATTGGAAATAGTGGAGCCACACTAATTTATATCCATCTTATGCCTAGGCTAGAAAATGGTAAGTATTTCAAAAATGAATGTATGTTACCAGGCCCGCCAAAGGGGAAACATACAGTTGGGAGCTTGGATGCTGAAAATCCCACTTCACCATTAGAAGAAGAAGAAGATGAATAGGAGGAAAATAGTGGTTTAGTGTTTAAGGGACGGAGGCAACCCTCAGACACTAAGGAAAGTAAGCATGAGGTTACTACTCTTAGGAAGAAAAAAGGGGAGGAAGTCTTAGAAACAGACGTGCCAACCTTAGATGTAGACCCAATAAATAAGGAAAAATAATTTAAAAGGGTGTTCAAAAGAACAAGGAATTAGAGTTCGGGGCCATCACAACCTCCACACATAACACCTTAGATCTCCCCTCAGAAAGAAGTAATTGAGAAGAAGAGGATGAGAAAGTTAAATATCAGAGAGGGTGAAGAGGATGAGTGTGGTGAAAGTGCATTAGGAATCCCGATGTAGTCTGAAAATACAGAGGTGCCTCATGATGAGGAAATGAAAGATGATGAAGAGGGGGTCAAGGAGTCAAAAGAGGAGATGGGAAAGCCATCTGGTGAGCCTCACTCCACATAGGAAGATGAGGTACCCACTGCAGATTCTAGCACCCAGGTTCCCAAGGGCAATAAGGAAAAGAAAGGAAAAGCAAGTGAGGAGGACTATGTCACTCCAACTATGGGGTATGTAGAGGACACCAACAAGATCACTTACGTCAGGTTTCATATCATGGCATGGATAAAGGATTTATATGAATAGGATTTAATGGACCTAGAAAAGGCCAATGCATGGACTAGAAAATAGTTTTCCTGGTCCATGCAGACACACATGGACAAACCACATTTTGATGTGTGAGGAGTCACGTGTCTTACACCGGGTAAAGAAGTAACTTCAGATTAGGCACATGATTGTCAAGCCTCCTGTAATGTTTGATGATCAAGTAAGCAATACCTTTTTCAAGGTATCTATTGAAGTGGTGTTGAGGAACATTGATAAGGCCACCACTATTTGAGTGCTACTTGAAGATAACAAGGATAAGACTGCAGAAATAAAGTTCTTAAAATCAGAGAAGGAATGAGAAGAGGCAAAGAATGAGGCCTTTTTTAACATGGATAAGGAAATCAATGATTATATTCTTAAGGTAAGGTCTCATTTGGAGGCCTTGCTCCAAACATTAAAAGATGATCTGAAGAAAGTGGATAAAACTTTGAACAATTATGCAGTGCCAGATGCTATAATAAGAATCAAGACTATAAAAGAGGATAATGAAGTGCTAAAGGAAATGATGGATGAAACACTTGGGTGCACAGAGTGGTTAGACCTTGTAAAACAAAAGCAAGAGGCCCTTACATCAACCTAAGATCCACACAAAGATAGGATCTATGAACTTCAGAAACTTATATCATAAAAAATAGACTCCATGGAGGGAATGGTCTCAAGTATGGTGCATGTTGTCTAAGTGTTGCTAAATGAGAAGGAAAAGATCATTGAGGATGAAATAGACACCATCATAACAGATAACCCAGAGAAGACAAGAAGCACGCTAAGTGATTGACAAACCTTGGAGGATGAACTCAAAAAAAAATATCTAGAGTTAGTGCTACCTGAGAAAGAGGGTACTACATAATAGAATACATTATTTTGTATAGTTCTACATTCATTCTTTCATTCCTTATTCTTTATTATTAGAGAAATAAGAATGAATTACCCATTTTAGGGGAGGTAATGTATCCTAGTGTGGGGTAATGTTGAGAAGATAACATATTTCTCTAAGATGAAGGCATGTGGAGGATGCATACACTGAGGCAAGGTGCATTTGGAGGTTCCGGACAATAGCAGAATAAATACGCGCCAGAACATTGAGTTCAAGACTTATCCATTTTTTTAGATAAGGGATATTCATTGAGATAGCGTGTGGAGCACACAAAGACATGAAGAATTATAGTCCATGAAATGGTATTTTGGGAATAAGTGAAAACTGAGCGCCATCCATATTTTTATCTAATAATAGGATTTCCACCCAGAGTTAACTATAGTGAATCTATTGGTAGAGAACTTGCATGTTGTGCATCTTATTGTAAAGGTGCGTGGTTAATATTATCATATGACCTATTTTGATAAGTGCATGGGAAGTGAAGGGAAAGTCACCACCCCTATATATATGTATTGATTTACATGGTTTAGTATGTATGTATATGTGTGAATTATTGTAGAGTTATGTTGTTGGTTTTGTTGTGTGCATGACTTATTGAGATACTATTATAGTGTATGAAGCTTCTTTGTTTTTATAGTATTAATGGAATGGATAATATTGGTAGGATAATGGTATTAAACATGACTAAATCTAGTTATTGTATGGTAAATATTGTTATAGTCATTGTTTAGTTCATCTTCCATAAAATCGAAGATCTAGATCTGGTTTATGCACTGTGAGATTTTTTCTTACTAGTTATAAATCTGAATGTGTTTAAACATTGTCATGCTAACATTTTGCACAAGAAACTCTAAAGAGGGACTTGAAATCTTTGCACACTTCGGGTGAGCACTCAACTCTGGATGAGTGATGTGCTAACGTGTGTGGGTCATTTACTGTAAATTCTAGGCTGCATCATGTAAGAAGACAAATTTATGAGTTTTGTAAAAGTAATTTTATATGCACTTGTACGTAGGAAGGATGAGTCATGTTAAGGTTCATTGATCATAAAAACTAAATAGTCATTTTTTGAAATCTTGCTTGTTTATTTAAGCTCATTTTTTGAGCATGTAGTTGTTGAATCTAAGGAGAGTTTTTTTAATAGAAGACCTATTGTTGATAGAGAGCTATGTGATGTTTTTGAAAGAGAGGAGAGATGAGTGCTAGTTTTGAGTTCGTGAGAAGGGTGTAAATGTATTGAATCCATGGAAAAATAAGAAAGGAGAAGAGAAGAAAAGTGAGCTTAAGAAGTGGTCATAATCATTTATGGAAGAAAAAATAGTAAAATGATCAAAAAAATTGTAAATATTCTAAGTTTCAACCTAGCAAATAGGGGGTTGAAGCCTCCTTGTAAGTTAAAGCTTACAAAAGATCAGTTGTTGCTAACTAAATTGTAGGGAGTTGAATCCTCCTTATAAGTAGTAGGTTATAGAAGATCAATTGCAGTTGGTTAAATTATATGGCGTTGAAGCCTCTTTATAAGTTAAAGCTTACTAAAGGTCAGTTGTTGTTGGACCAAATTTGGTATTTTCTTCTACTATACCTGAAGTAGGTCTTTTGGAGGGGAGATGAGGTGCCTTTACCTTCAAAGGGTCCATTATAATTACACCCTCTTTCATAGGAGGAAGATCATCATTAACAATCCTTAAATACCTACATTCCCTTAGTACCATAGTGATTTGTAATGATATGTCCATTTATTTATACATTAACTATGTTAAGGTTCTCCTTATCACATATGCAGTCCTCATATGTAATTATGGTGATTTTTCCTTTTTCCAATCCAGTGGTTCCATAGGATGCCCAACTAAGTTCATGTAATTATACTATTTTTGATCTCCTGATTATCATCTGTAAGGCCTTGGGATATGAATGCCACCTTGAAATTAATAATTTGTTTCAAGTTCATCCTTAATAAATACCTAAGTATTACTTATTTCTCATCATTGCAATCCTTTCAAAAGTCTTCATAGGGAGGATCATGTTCATATGACCTTAAAAGGAATATTTTCATTACCCATTTGATGACATAATTAGGCCTTTATTTAAATTTATCCATCCGCAATCTATTCATCTCTTCATCCAAGAGTCTTTCTTGGAAAACTATGGAATGTGTATATCTTTCAATCATAATTGGGAATTATTATTATTTTTATGCTTTCCTGAAATCAATCTATGTACTTCAACTAGTTTCCTATATAATTCAAGAAGTTCCCATTTATCATCTAAGTACCTGGGTAGTATATAGGGTGTTCCTTGGAAACCAATCTCCCTTGTATATGTGAAAATAATAAACTATATGAATTAACAACAAAATTCACTAATCACCTTCCTTGCAACTGCAAATATCCTGAATCACTCCCATTTTGTTCTAAATAAACAAATTATTGGTGAAAAGAAAGCATCATTCAGCCTTCTAAAGTTACCCTTTTGAATTTCTAAGTTTAGTTGAGCGTAGACATCATATACTATGAAGTCTGAAAATTATTTCATTATTAGAATTCCAAGAAGATATTTCTGGCATGTAATGTTGTATACATGGTAAGAAGTCATATAGAATTCACACATCAATGTAGATCCTTCTCGAATTTGCAATATCAATTTTATAAGATGGTCATAAATAGACTTACTCATGATGTCATCGTAGTAGATTTTTTCTTTGCAGAAGAGTAAAATTTGGATGTATTTGAACATATATTTTGGGAAAATAGTAAGAATAACTCAAGCCTATCATTCTACTTAACAAGGTGATGAGTTAATCATCCTCTTCAACAAAATCTAACCCAGTTGGCTTCTTAGAAATCCTTGTATGGGAGCCCCTGACTTTCTATAACAAATTATTATTCATGATTTTTGAGAAATCATCCTGATGAATTCCATAAATTCTTTGTTGACTCGATAGTGATATATACCACTTATTTTATATTAGGTAATCCCAACATTACGTGGAATGTCTTAGGTGTTAATGATATAAAATTAGTACCACTACCATTGAAAACCTCCATGGCCTCTGGGTTATAATTTTCCACACATACCCATACCAATTTAAGGCATTGGATGGAAGGAGGGAAAGCATATTCCAAAACAATGCCACATGCATCAATTGCTTTCATAAAATCACTTCTATTAGGGGCATAAACTCTTTGAAGGAACTTATTCAAGTCTACATTTCCTAAATTAATTTCCATTACTTCCTCCAAATTTCTTGTGATGTGGGAATTAATATGAGTACTAACTATTTAGGCCTTCGTCCTTATAATATGGAGTAAAAAACACCCTAAGTATAAAAAGTTTTGGCCATTGTGTGTTAGTTTTGTCATTCATGTCAATTCCATTGATGAAAAATGTTGTCATGTTGTTTTATGAGTCTCTATGAGGTTTCAATCAATGGTCAAAGATGAAGGTGTATTGCTAGTGTCAATATTTGGTGAGTTCTATGAGGTATTGGAGTATGGTTTACTAGGCACAGTCATGGTATGATATCTCTAGAATTTTTTTTAAGGTTTCTATATGGTCATTCATGTTCCATGAGGTGTATTAGAGGTGTACAATAGTTTTTATGAGGTCATAAATGTCAATTTATGGTTTTTCATTATTGAGTCAGGTCATTCTAGGCCTATTCCTAGCCCTAGAGCATGTAGAATGAGATGGAGGTGTGAGTTTTAGAGTTTATAAGTCTTATCTAAGTATCAAAAAAAATTATTATATGATATATGATGTCTATGATGAGTTTCATGTCAGTACTCATAGGTACAATGCATATTTTAGGTCATTAGGAAGTAAACAGGTGTGAACAGACAATTTAGCACAAGTAAGTTTTAATGACTAGAGATTTTTAGAGATATTTGGTCTACATGGTTAGTATGGAAAGTTATTGGATGTTTTCATGATTCTTCATGACAAGTTTTAGGTCATTCTGAATAAGGAATGGAAAGATACATCAGTTTTGGAAAAACTGGGTAAGTTATAGTGTATTTTTGAAGCAAAAGTGAACCTTCTGATGCACGTTGTGACTTGTGTACTTTTCACGGGGATCTAAACTCTTTTTAATATATTATTAGGTTATTTATTAAGGTTTCACAAAAATAATGAGGTGGTTTTATCATCACATTTTTATGAACTATTGTTAACAACATAAAGTGGCTTGAAACCCTAGTTAAACCGTAACTAAGAGTGACTTGGAGAAGCAAAGGTATAGTGAGTCTATCTTGATTTATTTTTCCAAAGTAATTATTAAATGTTGTAGAATAATCTTCCCGATTTCCAAAAAGGTGTATTATTTCATGTGACAATATGTGGGCCCCACATGAAAAGGCTTATTTCTGAAGCTCTTTAGTTTGTAACTAATTCTCTAAAGATGATGTAGAATAAATTGGCATTGGTTTTATCCCATGATTTTTTTCTAGATGTTCATGAATTTTAATTATTATAGTGGTTCTTATAAATAGAAAAGTGTGCCCTATTTATGAAGACTTTTTTTTGGGGAAGTTTTGAGTAGCTCGTAATAAAATTAAAATTGTTGGAGTTAAAGGAAGAGTTAGGACTCCATTAAAGTTTAATTGTGATCCTAGTTTAGAGATATTTCCATTGTTATATCAAACTTTTTTTTTATATGGTATGAATACGTCATGACCTTTTTTTTATATGGAGGATTCCTTATCTAGTAGGGTGTTGAATGGCTTCATGAGAAAAAGTGATTATTCTTAGTTGTTCATGATTTTTCAACGTTTTTGAGTTCTTATACATCATGTATAAGGCTGTTACATTTTTTGGTTAAGCTTGGAAGTGTTTTTTCTGGTTATGGAGCAAGTTAAGCTCAAGGTCAATTCTTGAGTCCTAAAAGGCTTAAGGAGCAATTTTTTAGACATTGGATTGGTTGAAGGCATTCCATTTTCAGTTAGAAGGAGTTACAATATGTTCTAAAAAGAGGATTTAGACTTATTTCCTATGGTATAAGGTTTATTTCTTTGTGATTTGATTTGATGGGTCCTTCAACATGCTTTTTTCTTAAGAATGTTTTTTACTTCTTAGGACATATATGATTTTTCTGAAAGAATGAAGTAAATGAAGTATGAGATGGTTGATTTTATACTTTATATCACTTGGAAAGTAAAAAGGGATGAATTTTTTCCTAGTGAAGGCCTTCAGAGGTATTGTAAGTGGCATAAGGGTGTAAACAAGTTGATTTTGCAAAAATAGTTTCTGGGCTACTTAGTTTGGTGAAGAGGAAAGTTGTTGTGCTTTGAACGTATGGATGTTTCAAAAGATATAAATTTCATGGATATGTTATAATATCACGAGGATTTCTTAGAGTTATGACATGCCATATTTTAGTTGTTCTTTGATGGTCTTAATGCCCAAAGGTGAAGATAGGGTGCTGGAAACAACTGTTTGGTGAAGTATATGAAATTTTTGGCTTATGTTATTAATTATTTGATTGATCCAAGCTAATTAACAATCATAGATGGTTTTTTATATGATATATTACACATTTTTGATGAATTTTGGATCTTAAATAATCATTTTTTTGGAGTTTTTTGTTTTAGGTCATCCAAGTGATGGGGTTTTGAGCTTGCTTTGGGTAGGTATAATGGTTTTTGGCATGACCAACCTATATGGTTCATATTTGAATGTTTTAATGATTCAATTGGGATTTTTTTAAGTTGTGTTTTTTGAAATTATTATGGAGGTCTAACCTCTCTTTTTTAAGGAAGAGAAGCCTATAAAGCAAGTTATTTGACTTCATTTTTGAATTAGTTCTCTTGGAGGGGGAAGTGCATCCTATGTAGAAGTGAATAACATGTATGAATTCATTATTTGAGAGATGAATAAGTGTATGAAATGTTGAATACTGATTAAGAGCATGTGATCAAGGGTTTAGAGCCAAGAAATTTCCAATAATAAGAAGATGGAGTGAGATAGAGGAATGAGGCTTTGAAAGTGAATTTGTGAATTGAATTAGAGATCTCCATCAGTTGTGGCAGAAATTAATTTCAGATATCATCATCTCCATGTGGCTGATTTGGTGCTTATTCATCTTAGGGGGTTGTATCCTCCTTTTGGAGTGGGTGTTTTATTAAACTAGGGGTTGGTGCTTCTTGTGGGGTTGGTGCCTCAATAAATTTAAAACATGGAAATATAATGTTTGTGTTTCAGTGGGTTTCATTTCCTTTCAGGCTTTCTCACTTATTTCTGGTTTTCATGTGTACTCTCTTGCTCTTGTGTATGATTTTTTATATACTTAAGTAAACACACATATGGTTCATGGTTGATTGAATGTTTGTATAATTGATAATGCATGATAAATGGTAAATGGTATAAAAAAATTATAGGACTTATTCACCACCCCAGTCCATTGTGCTTTCAAATATTGGTATCAGAGAAGGTCCTCATGAAACAAGTCTAACAACACAAAGGAGATCCTAGAAGCATAAATGGGTAATTTGGTTGATCTTTGGAGGAGAAAGTATGAGATTGCTAAGTCCTTGATATTTAAATTACAAGATAAAATGAGTGATATGGAGAAATATCATGATTAAACCATCAATATTTTGGGGTCACAATTTGAAATTGTTTCCAAATCCTTAAAGGATAAAGAAGGCATTTGTTCCTTATATAAAGGGAGGTTGAAATATTTAGAATTTTATTTAGAAGATGCTTCAAATACGTTGAAGATGTATGAAAATCTAGAGAAGATTTATTAAACTCTTAAGGGAATCTTGGAGAGTCAAATAATTGCTAGTGAAAAAAACATGCCTAAGGTTTAAAGGAGAACATGTGAAGAATGTTGGTGTAGCTGGACCAAGTACTAAATTTGGTGAGAAAGTGACCAAGAAATATTATTTGAGAAGGTATAAATTCGTTAGAAAATATAATTCTATGAGGTATGGTTCTTGATTTAATGGTTATTGTTATATTTGTCATGGTTTTCATCACAAAGCTATGCAAAAGAATGTTTCCTAGGAATGGTGTAGGAATCTTCAAAGGTGGCTATCATTCACTTTTTGAGTATGGTTATAGAGCTAAGGACTATGGATTTAACCCAAGTGTGTTTGAACCAAGAGGAAATAATAATGGGATTGTGTGTTTCAAATGTCACAAACAAGGACACATTACTATTTTTTGTTACCAAGGTGAATCTTCAAGAGTTAACAGTAGGTTTTAAGCATTCAAAGTGACAGAAAAGAAATATTTCAAGAATAAAATAAGTCCTAATAATGAAGATGTGATGGTCAGGTATACTCTTATCATCAAGAACAATATTGTTAAAATCAAAGAGGTAAATAAATATGAATATTATTCTAAATTGCATTCCATGAACTCTAATCCATTAAGGTTTGTGAAAGAGGGATTTAGTTTCATTATGATGGAATGAAAGTTTCCCAATCCTAAGTTAGGTCAAGGAAGTATGTTTGCATTGGTTGAGTAAGATCATATGTGCCTCACTACTTCATTATGAATTAATCTCTTGAAGTATAAGGTATGTGAAGTAATATCTTCATTATGAATAGATCATATGTTTGCATTGGTTGGACTATGTTTGCATTGGTTGAGATTACTTCAAGAGGTATAAGGTATGTGAAGTAATATCTTCTTGATTTCTTAAGTCTTTGTTTTATAGGTGTCTGATATGCTAGGTCTCAAAGATTTATTAGTCCATGTGTTCTAAGTTAGTGTCATGAGTAAGTCTGTATTGTTGTAAAGAGTCAATATTTTGAGTCTAAGTTTGGAGTTTTGATCAAGTAATTAAGTGTTTTATGGTATGAGATTGATTATTTATGATCTATATTTGTGTATTTTTGTTGGTCGAAGTCAGTGGGTGTGTTTTTCAAAGTCATATCTTGTAATGAATTCTATTAGGTATGTCCTCATCATATTGTGTGGTCTTTTTCTTGAGTTGGTTAGGTCTTTTCATGCATCGTGATTCCATGTTAGGTGTCATTAGTGTGTAAATGTGTTGTTGAGCCCTTGTATGTCCATGGCATGTGTCAATGATTGATATAAAGTCTCAAAGTGATAGAATTTATGTATCAAATGGTCTACTCATTATATGAGGTTTTCGTGACAATGTGTCTCTATGATATAAAGGAATTTTATCATGATGTATTCAAGTGTATGAATGTGGTCTCACTCCACCAAGATGTATGTTATGTGTCATCATGAGGTCTCAAGACTATTAAGGTATTTTGTTATGAACTTGTGTAAATAATCATGTGTCTAGTCCCTATAACCTTTGTGTATTTATGCTAGTTGATATAAGATTCCAATAAGATCTACACAGTGTTATGTTGTTGGCTTAGGATTTTGAGAGTGATGGGTTTTGTGTCAAAATTGATTCAAATAGAAATGAAGACTATATAATGATATTATACATCCTTGAGGTGTTATTTGATCTTGATCTAAATTTATAAGCCCTGTGATCATGAAAAGTTGTGTCAAATTATGGAAACATGTGTGTGGTTTTTCATTCATTAGTTGAACATCAGAAGTGTTGAGGATTTGAAGTTTTATTATCAAGGATCAAGTTTTAGAGGAGCCTCTAAGTCCAAAATAGATAAGTAGTAAGGATGATATGTTGAGTCATGAAACAAAAGTTGAAAAGGAAGAGTACTAATCTAAGACAAATTTCTCAAGGTTATTTAACATAATCCATAAAGTATTTTAGATCTAAATCATGTATCTAAGACCTAAAGAGTACAATCATAGAAGAAATCAAGGTTTGTGAAAGCATGTGAGGGTTCTTGAAGACCTTCAAATTTTTTAAAGAAGACTCTGGAGTTAACCACAATATCTCAGTCATTTAGGTATATTTTGGTCTTAGGAAGGATGTTACTCACTATATATGTTGACTTAATTAGTCTATGGGATGCAAATAAAAGGATTTCTTGATATGCTTCCAAGGGGAGGTAAGTGTTTAAAGGAATAATATGTAACCCTATAGTTTTTGAGAAAAAAAATTCATGTTTACGAAGATAAGTTTTTGTTTAATATCCCTTGAAGCTCTTCAAAATATTGTATAAGGAGGCTCATTATGTTCTTGGACAAGATGTTTAGAATGAAAAAGAGTACATTTATTATATAATACATTTTCAGATGTGTAAAGACCCCATAAAGTGTGTTGTTGGTATGATATAGTGAATACTTGGATTATCCCTTAAGTTGAATAAATTCTTCAAGGTTGAAGGATTCATCTAGGTATATTATTAAAGAGGAAATGTTGGCACATGTATCTAAATTCTCATCTAAGGTTGGAGGACTACTATAGGTCTATATGAATAAACTAAACCGTGATAATAATATTTTACAAAGTTGAAGGAAACTCAAAATTGCTCCTCAAGTTAAAAAAAATTGGATTGCAAAGCTCATGGGAATTGGTGATAAGTAAAGGAAGGTACAGATCTTAGTATGACATTGAATTTGTTAAAAAATTTCAAGCCCTTGATATGAGTTTAACATGTATAAAAGTACTTCTCATGTATGTAAACTAGTTTGTATGACTCTTGCATAATTATTAAGGCTTGGAATATGCTTAAGGAATCCATAGAATAATGTTGCATCATGAAAGTTGTGAGAAGGAGCACAAATATTTTATTGATCTACGAAATAAAAAGTTGAAGATTCATGTCATGAGATAACCGAGATGGGAATTTTTCCTCAAGGCAAGTTAAGTCAAGTCCTTGGAGACATGTTTCAATGGAAACTATGCAAATGATAAATATTCTTCAATGTATAGAGGATGTGAAGAGTAAATAAGATCCTATAGGTTTTTTTATCAAATCTATATGCAATGCTATATGACCATTGAAAAGAGTTGTTACAAAGGCTTGAAATTGCTTGCTATAGGTGTTAGGATAGAATATAAATAAATTAAAGGTTGTAAAAGGTGTGTGTGCATTCAAGGTTCTCATCCTATATGATGTACTCAATGAGAGGTAAGTTTTAGTCTTGTAATGTCTCTCAGGAGGTATGTTTACACCTCTTTGGCACAAAAATGTTTGAAGAGTCAGGTTACAAGGTATCCTCTATCTAATGAAATATATATGAAGATTCTTAGGTTTTCAAGACATGTAAAGATAGTGGAAAGAGGTAATACAAGTTATTTTTTACTAGATGATGCATATTGGACTGATAGTGAGATGTTATAGATCAAGAAAGTTGTCAACTGAGGGTACTAGAAAGAATGTTCTATGGGTGAACTTATGAAGATGAGATGTTCCTAGGTATCCATTAGTTGTTGCATTACTGTGAAAGCAAAGTTTGATCAAGAAAAGCACTCATGATGTTAGCATGAGGATGAACATGCTCAAGAAAAGGTGATGCCAAAGTTTTTGGAAGACCTATTAGACTCAGTGTTTGTGAAAAATGGAGAAAAATCATGAAGCTATAGAGCTTAACATATTTCAAAAATGTGATAGAGAAAATGTTTGATCATTCTCAACAAGGTTGGAAGGTTAATAAGGTTATCAGATAATTGGTAGGGGTTTGAACATGAAAACCCTATTGATTAAATCCTAGATGTATCACTTTCTCTAAATATGCATACGTATTTCAAAGGTATGTATGAGACAAATTGTTTAAGTGTTCTTAATCATGTATCTATAAGGATTATTCAGTTCATTGAGAAGGATAATGTATGTGGACAATAGCTTATAATCTAGTTTAAAGCTAACATCCTCAATGAATACTCATTGAATCATGCTTGTGAGTTATCATTATTGGTCTCTAAGGTACTGTGACAAGTTGAGTCTCAAAAGTCTATAAGTATTAATTCAATAATATTGAGAAGTCGTTTAATATTTAGAGTACGAGTCTCTGATTTTAATTAAGTTTTAAGATGCATAAGTAAGGAAAAGGTTCTGTAGGGTCATGTTTGGTTAAGTATGTCTCTTGAAAATGATTCAAGCAAGAATGATAGATGAGTCAAGGGAGTATGGTTGTATTTTCAAGGTATGATTGGATATTGCAAGCTACAAGTTAGTATGGAAGTGTAAAGCATGATGCATGATTATTAGGAAGAACAATTGGCTTGATAGGGATTGATACATCTATAAGAATTGTCAAAATATTAAATCTCAATGAAATATATCTAAAAACTTTACAGAGACCCAGGTTTGTTGCATAGTGTAGTAATCTTGAAGGATGGATACTTGTTATCTTAGTATAACATGCCTAAAAGAATAAACAATGCTAGTTTAAGACATGTGAAGGCTCTAAAAAGGCATCAAATTCAATTATATAGGTAAACACAAAGTATTGGAATGGAGAGCTACATGTTTGTAAGTTTCTTCCAAAATAGGGGAAGGCTATTTTCTCTCTTTTACCATCTCTGTAGGAGAGATTTATGGTAGGGGGAGTACTTCTCTGTCCTCAATTAGACAAATAATATGCCTAGGAGGTTGGTAGGAATTTAATAATGTTGGTATCAAGATCATTGAATTGACATAAGATTTCATATGATCATAACAATTAAAATAGTATGAAAAGAGAGTAAATACATTGAAAACTTTCTTTAGGAATGAGGCAAGGTGGTTGAATTCATTCCTTGGCATGATAACAAGTTAAGAAGCTTAATTTTGTGTCTTTTAGTTAGAATGAGGTTGTACAATTATAGGGGGAGTTATAAGGAGTTGAACCATGATGATTGTATATGTATAGTGCATGAAGAAGTTTGTCAAGGTTTGAAAAAAAAATTAGTTTAGGGACAAGTGGTCCAAAATCTTGACATGTTGAGTTGAGAGTCAAATCTTGAGTTTTTGAGTTTGAACTAGTCCTAAAAAGTGATGTTTGACAAGGATGAAGCTAAAATGGAGGCTCTCAGTTCATGGGAGCTAGTTTTCATGATTTATAAAGTCCATAGGATCTTCATATGCTCTTGAAGGAGTTAAAGAAGAAAAAGTACAGTCCCAGTGGGATCCGTTGAGTCAACTAAGTTAGGTTTTGCATTGTTTCCATTGTGTTTAGTCATGTGTTGTATTTTTCCATGTAATTTCATCATTTTATCATTTTTCATAGATGTCAAGGGGTGAGAGAAGCATCAAAAACATGGAAAATAGGTCATGTAGGTTTTGGTCTTGTTGGTTGCCATCAATGTTTTCAAAGGTGGTTACCATCAATGAAAAAGAGGATATTTTTGGTCATTGTGTATTAGTTTTGTAATTGATGTCAAGTTAATTGATGGAAAAGGGTGTCATGGTGTTGTATGAGTCTCCATGAGGTGGCATTCAGTGGTCAAATATGATGGTTTATCAGTAGTGTCAAGATTTGGTGAGGTTTAAAAGGTCATTGAGCTTGGTTTGCTAGGCATAGTCATGGTATGACATCCCTAGAGTTAGTTGAAGGTTTTCATAAGGTCATTCATGGTCCATGAGGTTTATTACAGGTTTACATGCATCTTAATGAGTTCATAATGGTCATTTCATGGTTTTTCATGGTTGAGTCAGGTCATTCTAGGACTATCCCTAGTCCTAGAGCATGGATAATGAGATGGAGGTGTGAGTTTTAGAGTTGGTAAGTCTTATCCAAGCATGGGAATAGTGTTTTGATATGATATATCAGGTTTATGATGAGTTTTATGTCAGTACTTAGATGAATAGTGCATATTTGAGGTCCTTAGGAAAGAAGTGGGTGAGAATATATAGTTTAGCATAGGAAAGTCTTGATGACTGGAGAGTTTAAGAGATTTTTTTGGCTATATGGTGAGTATGGACAGTTATAGGATGTTTTATTAATTCTTTACAACACATTTTAGGTTATTCTGAAGAAGGAATTGAAAGATACATTAGTTTTGGAAAAACTAGGTAACTTATAATGTGTTTTTGAAACAAAAGTGAACCTTCATCTGCTTGTTGTGAGCTATGTGATTTCCATGGGGATCTGAGATATTTGAAATAGATTCTTAGGTTAGCTATAAAGGATTCATAAAAAATAATGAGATGGTTTTTTCATCACATTTTTATTAACAATCATTAACAAGATAAAGTGGTTTGAAACCCTAACTAAACTCTAACTAAGAGTGACTTGGAGAAGAAGAGGTATACTCAACTTGTCTTGATTACTTTTTCCAATGTAATGATTAGATGTTGTAGAGGAATCTTCCAAATTTTCAAAAAGTTTTATTAGTGCATGTTATAGTATGTGGGCCCCACCTAAAAAGGCTTGTTTCTGAAGATCTTTAGTTTGTGGCTAAGTTCTCCAAAGAAGGTGAAGAATTAATTGACATTACTTTTATCCCTTGAGTCATTCTAGATGTTCATGAATTTTTCATATCATGGTGGTGATTATAAATAGTAAAGTGTTCCCTATTTATGGAGACTAGTTTTTGGGGTATTTTGGAGCATCAAGTAGTAAAATTGGAATTTTAGGAGCTACATGAAGAGTTGGGAGTCCATTCAAGTTTTTTTGTGATTCTGGTTTAGAGAGCTTTCTATTGGTATATCAAATTTGTGTTTTTTATATAATATGAAGATTTATGACCCGTTACTTGAGATTAAAACATGGAGTATTCTTGAGATCATTTCTAAGGGTGTTCCATGTTTTTGTTAAGCTTGGAAGTAGTTTTTGTCATGATAGAGCATGTTAAGCTCAAGGTCAGTTCTTGAGTCCTAGAAGGCTTAAGGAGCAGTTTTCAGAGGTTGGCTTGGTTGGAGGACTTACACTTGTAGAAGGAAGGATTTCCAATATTTTATGTAAAGAGGATTCAAAGGGATTTCTATTGTTATAATCTTTTTTTCTTGGTGAGTTTATTTGTTAGGTAATCCATCTTGATTTATGATGAAAAAAGTATTTTTCTTCTCAGGACAGATATGCTTTTGCTGAAACAATGAAGTAAATTAAGTATGAGATGGATGATTTGATACTTTATATCAAATATAAAGTGAATAAGGATTCATTTTTTTGTATTGAACTCCTTTTGAGGTATTATAAGTGACAAACGGGTGCAAACTAGTTTCTCGGCAGCTTAATTTGGTGGAGAGGAAAGTTATTGTGGTTTGAAAACATGGATGTCACAAGAGATATAACTTGTATGGATGTTTTATATAGGTATTTAGGGTTTCATAGAGTTCTTAAATTTCATATTTGATTTTTTATTTGATGGTATTTATGTCATAAGGTAAAGACAGGGTGTTGGAAATAACTGTTTGGTGAAGTATATGAGCATTTTGGCTTATGTTATGAATTATTTGATTATTACAAGATAATTAAAGACCATATATGATTTTTTATGTTATATTACACATGTGTGATGAATTTTGGTGATTGAATAATCATGGTTTTGGCATGTATGGTTTTAAATCATCCAAGTGATGGGGTTTTGAGCTTGCTTTAGGCAAGTATGATGGTTTTGGGCATGGCCAACCTATATGGGTCATATGTGAATGTTTTAATGATTAAATTGGGATTTATTTTTTGTATAAATTATGATGGATTACCGACCTATCTTATGTTTGAAGGAAGAGAATCCTATAAATCAAGTGTTTTGAATTCATTTTTTAACTAGTTCTCTTGGATGGAAAAGTGTGACCCAAGTAGAAGTGAATAACAGGAATGAAGGAATGATTTGAGAGATGAATAATTTTATGACAGGTTGAAGATTGATTTAGGTCATGTGAGAAAGGGTTTAGAGCCTAGACAAGTCCAAGAAGAATAAGATAGAGCGAGTTAGAGTAATGAGGGCTTGAACATGAAATTATGAGTTGAATTAAATGTTTCCATTAGTTGTGGAAGAAAAAAAATCAGATAGCATCATCTTCATGTGGTTGAGTTGGTTTTTAGTAATCTTAGGTGGTTGTAGCCTCCTTGTGGAATGGGTACTTCACTAAATTAGAAGTTAGTGCTCCTTATAGGGTTAGTACTCTACTGAAGTAGGTGTTGGTTCTCCTTGTGGGGTTTGTGCCTCATTAAATTTTAAGCATGGAAATATAATGTTTTTTTAATTAGGTTTTCTTCCCTTGGAGGTTCTACCACTTATATTTATCTCTATATGTACTATCTTTATCTTGCTCTTGTGTATGGTTTTTTATATGCTTATGTAAACACACATCTAGTTCATGGTTGATTGACTGGTTGTATAATTGATAATGAATGATAAATGGTAAATGGAATAAAAAAATTGTACGATTAATTCACCCCCATTCTCATTCCATTGTTCTTCCAACATAGAGGGCATTAAAAACTAGTGCACATGATAGTAAATGTCAAACCATGGTCATTATTAGTGATGTTGTTAGTGATGTCAAGCGGATTTGATGGTAAATAGAGTGAACAATGGAAAGTGAGTTATTGAGTGGTGAAGAAAGACGATGGAAGTGAAAAGAAGGTTGATTGGTAGTACCAACTCACAGTTTGGTTCCAAGTGGTGTGTATGGCTCAAAAAATATCATCAGGTATTGTGGTATGATGAGGAAATCATGCATGTGTCCTCTCAAGTAGAATGTGGATTTCCAAAGGTAAGATAAGGTCAATAAAATGTTAAAAAGTTTGTAATTAGTCTTCAAGATCAACTCATGAAGTTTCAGAAAGTTCTTGACCTAATCCTAGATCCATCTCTAGAAGGCATGTGAAAAGGATTGAAGGATAAAAATGATGATGACGTTAATGGATGGATGATTCAGTGATGCACAATGGTCTTTGGCTAGTTTATTAAGCATTCAGAATGGCTCTAAGATGATAAAAGGTCACTCTAAGCTTAAATGGTGAGTTAGGAGTTTTCTGGAGAAATTGAAAAGGTTCATACACATTGCTCAGATGATTTATAGGCCCAAAACTCATTTGCATATTTTTCTAAGTGATTACAAGGCTTGTATGGAGAAATAAAAAATTATTGTCCTTATAAATATTTTTAGGAAAATGAGTATTTTGTGTGTTTTAGTGTACTATGGATATATAGAGTGTGGATGGAACATGGGATTATGAAACAATAGCTCCCCGCATGGGTGTGAAGTCCACAAGACAAAGAGTCCTTTATATTATAGGTTCAGTGTGCAAATCAAGAACTAAAGCCCTCAAAGGAACAAGTTCCAAGTGATTAAGAGTTTCTTGTAAGAGAGTTTGGTCCATAGAAAAAAGGGAGAGTGCATTGTGGGTCGGGAGATGATTTCAGGAACAAGGTGATTAGATGGCACAGTTCCATATGAGTTCAAGTTCTACGTGATGCAGCCTAGAATTTAGCAATACAAGCCTAGGTGCACTGGAACATCACTCAGCCTAGACTAGGTACTCACCCAAAGCATGCAAAGGTACCAGGCCCCTCTTTAGGGTTGCTATTACAAGATGTTAGCATGATGAAGACTTAAATCATTCAGATCTAAAGCTAATATATCTTTCAAACATCACATATTCAGGTCTATATCTAGAACATAACAAACTTTAACAAATAACCATAATGGGATCAAGCATGTAACATTGATTTAAAACCATGAGAACACCTTATTTCAGTCTATAATATCCATTATAGTAATTACAGTAAATACAAAAAAGATTCATTATAATAACAGTAGTATACGCTCATGTGCGTAGCATAATCTTACTATACCCTAGTTCTCACACATATATCTATGTTGTCTCTTTTCTACAGAGCTCAATACATATTTATAAGGGTGGGGACTTGCCCTACACTGCTTATCTAATCCCAAAATAGGTTGCATGCTATTATTAGCCATGCGCCGTACAAAAATAGGCTTACATGCAAGATTGCTACCAATAGACTAGTTTTAGTTAAATGATGATAGAAGTTCTATTCTCGACCTGTGTCCATCTAAAGTAATTCATAGTCAGTCATCTAAAAATAGCTTATGCATGTCATGCAAGTATCTAATCAATGTAATTGCTCCACACATTATTTCCAAAATTAGATCCTCATCATGAAAATTGACTAAGTCCCAAATCTATTTATGTGCTTTACACATGATCCTTTCTTATACTCTCGAGCCTTTGAATGCACTCTGCTTTCCTGTGCAAACCTTCTGTATTTTCTCCACTAAGTGCAAGAGTCTGATTGATCAACATTACCCCACACTAGTTTGCATTTCCACACCAACAATGGTTGTCTCCAAAAATGAATCAAATAATATGAATCGAAGAATAGAAATAATTTTAAGGAATGAAATAATGTCTTCAACCCATAGTATCTTCTTCCACAACTTGAATAATCAATTTTGGAAATTCCTCTTTTATCTCCACCTCTAAGGTCTTCCAGTCATTGAGCGTGACCTATGTTTTCTCTACAATATCCACTGCAATTGACTATAATTCATCCCTTACAATCTCTCCTTTTTCATTCTATAGGACCAACATGATGCTGGACATGCCCATCATTCTTCCTTCCAACAAGTCCATCTTTTTATTGATGATTTTTCCAAGCTCATCCAACCTTTCCCTGTGAGGTTCCTGAGCAGATGTAAGGGCCTCGTGCTTCTTTTTAACAAGTGATAACAATTCTATGCAGCCCAATGTCTCATCCTTCATGGCCTTCACAACTTCATTATCTTCTAAAATGGTCTTGGTCCTTATAACAGCCTCTGGCACTGTATAAATATTCAGTGCTTGATCCTCCTTCTTGAGTTCCTCCTGCAAGCTCTGAAGTAATCCTTCATATGATGCAATATTCTTCATCACTGAAGCCTTTTCTAACTCTACTTTCTGTGCTAGATCCTTTGGCTCAGGCATGCATAGAGGTTCATCTTCAAGAACTAAGCCCACCAATGTATTGACATAATGTATTGCCAAAGAAAACATCTTAAGTACCTTTGGCTCTAAGTGTGGCCTCACCTTCATGACATTGTCACCAATCTCCTCTGTCACGCTGATAAATACAATGTTATTCTTATGTGCCAAGTGATTTTCCTATGTTAGGAATGCTATTTACTCATCCTTAGTCTTAATCTCCTCCCTTAGCACCCTAATTGTAGCAGTTTTATCCATATTCTGACGTGCGACCTTTTTTGAAGCGTTCAACAAAGCATTGCTCACTTGTTCATATGACATAACAGTAGGCTTTATTGTCATGTGTTTAGCCTGAGGTGTCTTTTTCAACCTCCTTGACATTCATGAATCCTCACATACATCAAAAATTAGTTCATCCATGTGCATGTGCATCGACCATGACAATTTCTTCCTTGTCCACACTGTCACCATATCTTCATCCATTAACTCCTAACTATATAACTAATTTTGTGCCATTGTGCTTTAGAAACGAGTGCAAAAAAATTTAGCTATGTCCACGGTGTAGCCCATGGCTAGTGGAATATACTCCCCACTTATTCTTTGTGATCTAGGTTGCTTAGGAACTTAGGCTTCAAGATGTGGAACTTATATTGCTATGTCCTGAGCAGTCTCGGTTGTTGTCTCATCCATCCCTTTTTCTCCTTCTCCATCCTTAATTTCCTCATCCTTTTTCTTCTACATTCTTTAGAGGTGTAAGAGAATTGGGTGCACTTTCCTCTGACTCTTATTGTAACGTCCTCATTTTAGTACATTAGAACAAGAATTTTTTTTTGATAGGTGCATCCTAGTTCTAAATACATAATTTAGAACTCTTGGATCATAACAATCATTCTTATAATAGATAACCATATGCAGCTACGATGACTCGGAGTACCTCCGATCTATTCATTCCATGACTCGGTAATCTACCGATCTATTCATGAGACTCTTGCGGTTCTCTTCCCTAATTCGGGATTCAGAATGCTCTGTCCAAGGAACCTATCTGAATAATTGTTACCATTATTCATCGGTATCTTGTCCCTTAGACTAGGTGACATAGGACAACGCAATCAACAGCTTGTGATACTTTGGCCAAATATTTGAAAAATACTGCTTATGTCTCGTATTCCTTAACGACATACTCGTCAATCTGGAATACGTCCTTCACCCCATTCCTATGTTATGTAGAATGTCTTACACTGACTTCTGTCAAGCTCCCAGCTCCAAGTTATTCACTCAGGAACGGATTAATAATATGACCACGTTATAAGGATGCTCTCAAGGACAAGGGATACGTTGACATATTGGGTCAACCCGAGTTAACCCTGTGTGTCAAGATACCCCGAGTCTCCAGGGGCAGTTTTATAACATGACCACGTTCCTAACCAGTCCCAAAGTAAAACTTGTTCAAGTTTAAGGTGTAAATCTTAACAATCAATGCAAAGGGTGTCATCATAAGTCACTTGCATTGTTGTATCTTCGAGAAGATCCTATTCTTCTTGAATGTACAACCCTAGAGTTGAATTGTGCCATCAACCTTCAAATCCACCTCGAAAAGATCTACTTAGCTTTAAGGTGTTACTTATGTTGAGTTAAAGTTATACTTTAAAACGCTCCTTTTAAGGTAGTCTTTTCCCAACCCCTGGGTTCCTCACCATAGATTTTCCTTTCTTATTAAAACCCATTTCACAAAGAGAAGTTATTAAGATTTGAGGTCTCATCAAGGAGTTCATTGATAAATAGTAATCTAAATCAACGAAATTGGGCAATAGCCCTAAATCTTCTCATAAGGTTGCTAACCATACCCTTTTAGGTTTATATCAGTTCTCATAACTAAAATATATCTTACTTATTAGTATTAAGATATAGTGATTAAAACTCAAATTAAATGTTGTCTTGACTTAGATCAAGATTAGGAAGTACTAATTTATTCTTCCCGTTCAGCTTCCTATTTGAGGTTTATTTTAACCTTAGCTTCTCAAAAGACAGTGATCTAAATTCCAAATTAGCTTTAGATAGAACATAATAGAACTACTCACTTTTACAAGTATTCAGTCACCTAATCTTTGCAAAGATTACTTAGAGAATCCCAAATGTCTCCAAGGTATACAATAATAAAAATGCTCTTAAAATCATTCAAACTGAAGAAGTTTAATCCATCAAGATATGAATGCAAACACATAAGTAACAATTCCCTCATTTCATTCATTTCTAAGCTAATCAAATACAATTTATGCTTTCAGCATATTTGATACAATATTCAACAACAAAAGAACATCTTTCTTCAAGTAGTACATTTAGAGAATCAATTTGGAATTCATCATAAAACCAAATTAAACAATCTGAACATCATATCAAATCTGCGTGCTTTTACCACTTACGACAACCATCTGCAAAAATTGTCAACATGGGTTAGTTCGGTGAACTGAGCATGATAAGCACTAATTCTTAAAACAATTGCAATCCACCAATTGTTCTCATTAAACAACCTGTTTAAATGAAATCATTTCTTCAAATTCAAAACATAAATCAGGCTATTCATCTTCTTATATTTCTAACATGACCTTTAACGCAAAACTCGTATTATAGATGTCAATTAATCCTTAATGCCTTTCAGATAATTCATCTTATATGTTAGAGACTAAGAACAATGAATACAACCATTCAAAGACAATAATACTCCTACCAAAATGTTTCTAACAATTACTCAAAAATAGTTTGAACATTCAACAAGCTCAACTGACTTAATTCTTTTATAATCATAACACATTTCAATGGTATTGACAAGTATACCTATTTATACAGCAACACACATTTTATACCAGTCTCTTCATACAATGTCACGGTCTATCCTTGTTTTTCCCTTACCGTAGATATCACATGAGGGTTCAAGAATAAATCACATAAGGTTTCTTGACTAGGAGAGAGAGAATTTTCCTATTCCACTTATTATACATCAACATATAATTTACAGTCCAGAAGAAAGAAACAGAGTAAATCAGATTCCTATATCAATCATGAATATACCCAACGCCATCGTCTAACATGGCACAACTAGGAGCTCTTTATCACAGTCAATCATGAGACTAGATAACACTAAAACAAATGATGTTCCATATTCCAATACAGTGACATTCACACTGAGTCAAAACACAAACATGCATAGCTTCATTCAACTAAAACAAATCCCTATGATTATACATCAAGGATTTATATTAGAAGCTGATTTCAAGAAGAATAATCACAAAAAGGACTTCAAAGAAGCTGATTCCATATCAATAATTTCCTCAAAGTTCATCCAAAGTTGAGCTATTACAAAATACAACAGGGTCTCAAACAGAGTCGAGTTGGTAAAGAAAACCCATCCCTTAATTCCTCATAATCGAACTGAACATAACACAACAATATTAAGAAAGAGTCTATATGATATGCATGCACAGCGAGGACTTAAATTGGGAATCGAGCCAACACGCAGCATATCAAGGACTCCAACAGTGTCAAATCCAACTAGTACTCATATCCAAGGTTTCGATTGAAGTTGAATTCATACGACAATAATTCAAGAATCCCAATAGTACTCACAACAAAACTTCTATAGAAGTTAAAAACATATATTACGTTTCAAGGACTCCAACGGAGTCAATACCATATAGTATTTTCAAATAAACAATAGTATTCATAACTAAGCTTAAGAAGAAGTTGAAATACAAGATACATTTCAAGGACTCACACTGAGTCAATACCATCAGTATTCCCAACTAAGCAACAATATTCATAACTAAGCTTAAATAGAAGTTGAAATACAAGATACATTTCAAGGACTCTCACTGAGTCAATACCATATAGTATTCTCGACTAAACTTCTACAGAAGTTAAAACATAAATTACGTTACAAGGACTCCCATAGTAATCATAACCAAGCTTAGACAGAAGTTGAAAATATAAGAAACATTACAAGGACTCCCACTGAGTCATTTTCATAGATAATCCTTGCAACTTCCAATGGAGTTTATCCCAAAATTGCAAACACAGTGAGGACTTCTACTAAAGTCACATTCAAGTAGTATAATCACAGCAAGCATTCCAAACAGAAGAAACTTCAAGTATTCACAGCGAGAATCAACAGGATTCAACAACAATAAGAGCGCAGCTGGGTCTCAAATGAAATGAATCCAAAAGGAAGAATAAATACAGAAACATTCCAACAAAGTCTTCGAATAACCCGAGATTCCTAATTCCACAGGAAAAGAAGAACCAAAACATTGCTTCAAACCAACTGTACTAAAATCACCTGAACAAAGTTGTTTTAATGAAAGCATTTGGAGTAAAGCAAGATTTTTAAAATTTAGGGCCTATCATGCCTGGTAATGTCACTTAAAAATATGAAGAAGACCTCTGAATGTGCTCGCGCCTTCTTCTCTTCTTCCACGATAGATTCAGCAACAATAATTTATTACCCTCATGTCTTATAAACTTTCCCTGACAGAGAAAAGAGCTAGATAATCTCATAGTTTCCATGCAACACAAAGTAGACTAGTTCGAAGAACCAGTGATCAAACAGAGAGAAAAACGGAGCGTATGGAAAACCAAACAACTAACTAGTTTTCCATTTGCATGCCTTCCCGAGCAATCCATGCTCGGGAACCGGAGTTCATCAATGACATTAACTCCAAGATTCTTGCCTAATCTCCATTGCCACCGACTACCAAAGTTGGCGATTGACAAATGAAAACAAATAGCCATTCCCAAATTTGGTGACTTTGCCACGTCAGGTCTCAATAGCCGTTTGTAATCTCTGCCATATCCCTTGTCCTTCATGCTTATCCTTCTCATTTAATGTCATGGAAACCACCACCCACGGCTCGCACCCCTTCATAGGTCCCCCTTCATCCATTATCATAAGTTAGGTTAGAAACATAGGTTAGATCTTATGGTAAGACATTAGTCTTACTTCCATAGTGCTTAGGTAGCTAACCTTAGGAGCATTAAACCTATAGTTTAGGGCTAGGTTAGATTAGCAGTAATTCAACCCATAGGTTATAGTTTAGGTTAAGGTTATTAACCTTAACGAATCCATTTTAGGTCCCACAAGTAGGTTTGATCAGTATTAGAACCAACAGGTATAACATTCCTGAAATGGATTCTATCTGGTATTGATAATAAGCTTGCAGTATACACTAGAATTTATTACCTGGCTTAAGGTCTAGGCCTTCCTGATATTATGATATCGGGAACCAATTCATTTACACGATTAACCTGAGTTAGACTCTGGAATTGCTTATTCAACACATTTAGACCTTGCAAATTTCGTAAGGTCTATAATTTTTTGTTCATCCAAAATAAACTTAAAACATCTCTTGGATCAATGCAACTGATCCAAGGCTGAGTCATAAAGACGGATAAATCCACAATTCCTCTCGAAATCAAATTGAACTCGGGTTCTAAAAATGAAAGAAATAAAAGATTCCAAGTATATCCTAACTCAGTCAAAGATCTTCAAGAGCAAAGAAGATACAATCCATATCAAGCATGACTTCACAATCAAAGGAACACATCCTTATACAGAAGAAATCATATATCAACACTTGAATGCTCAGGAGGAAGTAACAATTGTTCAGGGTGTTACATGCTTCCCTCCTAAAAGATTCATCGTCCCGATGATTACATATTTGATTTACCTTCATATCAACCAATTTATTAGTTCACAATACAATAAGAATATTTCTAACTTGAATAGTTCCAGAAATCAATGTCACGATACATTTTATTCGGCCTGAATAATGTTTGCCTCAATCTGGCTTTCATATAGACATGAAAAAGATAAGTTCATAAAAAAATGTTTTGTCAACAAATTTCATTCTATTGAAAAAGAAAAGGAAAAGAAATTTTCATCTATTCCAGATTTTCCCAAGTTGCACTTTCTTCATTAAACTGGTCCCACTGGACCTTACGTTCCTGTATTTCACGATTTCTCAAATGCAATTGGTGAGTTTCCAGCACTCGTGTGGGTTTAACCATGATTATTCCTGGGTCTTGGACCTACAAGGAATTCCAATTTAAGACATGTGACAAATCTGAAACGTATTTCTTAAGCAAAGAAATATGGAAAACATCATGCATGCGAGACAAAGCATGTGGTAATGCTAATCGATAAGCTACAGGATTTATTATTTCGACAATTTCGAAAGGTCCCACGTAATGAGGTGACAACTTGGTAGCCTTGCCAAAAGTTATAGAAATATTTCTGGGTTTAACATGAAGAAAAACCTTGTCACCAAGCTCAAACCTTCGATCAACCCGCTTAAGGTCAGCATAGCTCTTCTGCCTATCTGTTTCTTCCTTTAATCGTTCACGAATCAACTTAACTTGCTGTTCCATTTCAGTGAGGATCTCTGGTCCAATTACCACAGTATCCTCAATACTATCCCAACTAACAGGGGTTCTGCACTTTCTTCCATAAAGTGCTTCAAAAGGTGCCATTTTAAGAGATGAGTGATAAGTGTTGTTGTATGTGAATTCAACTAGTGGAAGATACTCTTCCCATTTATACTATTGATCCATGTAATATATTCGCAACATATCTTCCAACACTTGATTTACTCTCTCGGTTTGTCCATGTGTTTCCAGATGATATGCAGAATTGAAGTTTAGTTTTGTTCCAAGAGTTGTATTAAGCGTTTGCCAAAATCTTGACGTCATTCTAGGATCCCTGTTAGATATAATCAATTCTGGTACACCATGTAACCTGAAAATTTCATGCACGAATATTTTGGCCAACACTGGTGAATCATCCTTTATATTTCTAGTGATGAAATGAGCTACCTTAGTTAGTTTATCAACAACTACCAGGATAAGATCATGTTTATTCCTGGACATAGGTAACCCTTGTACAAATTCCATGCTTATTACTTTCCATTTGTACTGCGGTATGCTATGGGGATATAATAGTCCAGCAAGGTGCATGTGTTCTGCCTTAACCTGCTGACATTCCAAAAAATGAGTCACAAAATCAATAACATCCTTTTTCATACCTTTCCAAAAGTATTGTTGTTTTAGATCAGCGAGCATTTTTGTGATACCCGGGTGTCCAGAGAAGGGTGAATTATGAAATTCAACTAACAACTTCTTTCTCAAATCGTTCAGCATAGGTACGTATACCCTGTTTTCATAACGTAAGATTCCTTCATTATCAAAATGAAAACCTTTATACCTTTCATCATTAGGTTCTGTAGCAAGCGTTGCTTTTACTTGTTGAAAGTATATATCAGATTTTGAGGCACTTTTTACCTCATCCTTAAACTGAGTTCTTAATTTTATAAGAGTAGAAATGTGCTTCCTACGACTTAGAGCATCTGCTACCCTAATTCTCTTTCCCTTTAATGTAGCTAATATCAAAATCATATTGAGATAAAAACTCTAACCACCTTCTCTGTCTGGCATTTAGATTAGGCTGAGTGAAAATATATTTTAGTCCTAAGTGATCAGTTTTCAACTCAAAAGGTTTCCCAAGTAAATAGTGTCTCCAGACTTGAAGCGCATGAACAATGGCAGCAAGATCCAAATCATGAGGAGCATAATTCAGCTCATGTAACTTAAGTTTTCTACTTTCATATGCTATAACTTGATCATTTTGTAACAAAAAACCTCCAAGGCCTTCCCCAGAAGCATCCGTTACAGCAGTAAAGCTCCCATTAGGGTCTGTTACAACTAATATAGGTGCGGAAGTCAACTATCTTTTCAAACTTTTGAAAGTAGTTTTGCACTTATCATTCCAAATAAATTTCTTATCCTTCTTCTGTAATGAAGTTATCGGTGCAGCCACTTTAGAAAAATCCTTAACAAATTTTCTATAATAACCATCAAGACCCATGAAGCTTCTTACTTCATGCACATTCTTTGGTGCAGGCCACTCAGTTATTGCCACTATTTTTGAAGGATCCACAGCAATTCTTTCTTTACTAATGACATGGCCCAAATAGTGAACTTTTTTATCAAAGAAAGAACATTTGGATAACTTACCATATAACTTTCTTTTTCTCAAAATTTCCAAAACTATCTTCAAATGCTCATTGTGTTCCTCGAAATTTTTAGAATATATGAGAATATCATCCAAGAATACAAGTACAAACTTGTCCAAATATTCTTGAAAGATATTATTCATTAAGTTCATAAAAGTTGCGGGTGCATTAGTTAATCTAAAGGGTAGAACCGTGAATTCATAATTTCCGTACCTAGTTCGGAAAGTTGTTTTATGAATATATTCTTCTCTAATCCTTAATTGATGATAACTAGATCGAAGATCTATCTTGGAATAAACCGCTGCCCCACGCATCTGGTCAAATAGATCGTCGATCCTTGGAAGTGGGTATCTATTCTTGATTGTTTCTTTGTTCAACATCCGATAATCGATACACAGCCTAAGTGTTCCATCCTTATTCTTTACAAATATTACTGGCACTCCCCAAGGTGAAACACTTGGTCTAATCAAACCCTTAGACAAAAGTTCTTGCAATTGTGCCTTAAGCTCGACTAACTCTGTAGTAGTCATCCGATAAGGTGCTTTAGAAATAGGTTCCGTTCCTGGTTTGATTTTGATGGTGAATTCAAATTCCCTCTTGGGTGGTAAACCTGGTAATTCCTCTGGAAAAACATCCTTGAAACTTTGCAACAGTGGAAATTGTTTCATGGAATCACCATCTTCTTCTAAAAATTCAGATATCTTTACTGCATAAAGGGTACATCCTTTGTTTTTAGCCTTTTTAAACTACATAGCTGACAGTTTTCTAACTGAAATTTCCCGTTTCACACCTTGAATCTCTGTTGCCTTCAGTCGATCATCTAAACATTTTATATTCTTCTCATAGCAGTCTACTTTTGCTTTATGGTCAGCTAACCAATTGACACCGATGACAATGTCGTAAGATCCCAAGGGTGTAACATAGAGGTCAACTTCCATGGAAAAGTTAGGTAAGTCAAGGACTGCCCCAAAAAGACGCATACTCACTATATGAACAAAATTATTACCATACTGTACAGTCCAAGATTTATCCATTTTTCCAGCCTTTCTTTTAAGTTTAGAAGCAAGTTTACTAGAAATAAAACATTCAGTAGCTCCTGTATCAAAAAGAATAGTGACAGGTATGCCAAATAACTTACTCGAAACTTCTATAGGTGTCACTTGCTTTTCAGCTTGCTTGTCTACTACTGTAGCATGTATCTTATGCTGTTGATTATGATCATCCTTCTTCAAAGGGAACTGATTTGCGTAGTGGTCTTTGCCACAATTGTAGCAGCCTCCTACAGGTCCCTTTTTATGCTCAAAATTACCTCCAGCCTTGTAATTATCACATTGTCCTCCATAGGGCTTCTGCCCATTGTTATAATTTTTAGAAAAATTATCCCTTACATTTCCAGCAGGCTTATTTGCTACTTTTTTCTTACTATTATCCCCTGGAAACTTACTTTTGTTTCCAAATTTTTTCCATGGTCCCTTTTTAGGTGCAATTGAAGTTGAAGAAGGGTTTGCAATCTTCTTCCGCACTTCCTCTTTATGAGCAGAAATAGCCTTTAATTTTTGTTCTTGTCTTATGGCCTTTTCAACAACTCCTTCCATAGTGGTTGGGCTGTGAACATCGACCTCTCCTCCTATCATGGGATTCAGTCCCATGATAAATTTTCATATTCTGAACTTCTCGTCAGTTTGATACTGCAGTACGTACTTGAGGAGTTTCGTAAACCGCTCCCAATATTCAGTTACCGTTAGCTTCCCTTGAGCTAAGTTTTGGAATTCTGTCATTTTCTGATCATAGAAAAGCTGTGGCAGCCAACGTTGCCTAAAATAGCCCTTAAATTGATCCCAAGTAATATTGGTCTCATCAATATTTAGCTCAACTTTACAGCTATCCCACCACGAAGATGCTTCGTGGGAAAGTGGATAGGCTCCCCAAATAGCTTTGGTTTCCTCCGAGAAGTTTCTTATTGCAAAGTACTTCTCCATTTCGCTGAGCCAGTTCTCAACTCCATCTCCTAATGTGGTGCCATCATATTTAGGTGGACTTATCCTTTTTATATCATTAGTGAGTTCCACTGCCAACCTGGCCTTTTTTTTCTGGTTAGACAGGTACATTTCCAGCATTATTATCAACACCCATATCAGGGTTATCCTCAGGAGGTTGTTGATTGTCGTTACTAGCTTCATCTTCCTCCTCATTTCCCATTACTTGTTGTTCAAGTACAGCTAAATGATCTCTTGTGTCCAATAGGGCAGCAAGGATCTCATCAAGCTTTGGGGTTGTTGCCGCCCCTCCTTCTGGTGGAGCATTATTCGCAATGTTTCATCTTGTTCTAACCATTTTCTGTTACAAGAAAATTCATGTTTTTATTAGATTATGGACACAATAGGTCCAAGAGCTGCAACCTTCAGCTCTGATACCAAGATGTAATGTCCTCATTTTAGTACATTAGAACAAGAAAATAAATAAATTTGATAGGTGCATCCTAGTTCTAAATAAATAATTTAGAACTCTCAGATCATAACAATCATTCTTATAACAGATAACCATATGTAGCTGTGATGACTCGGAGTACCTCTGATCTATTCATGAGTATCAAAGAGTTCACATTTTTATTTTAACACATCACTCTTGTAGTTCTCTTCCCTAATCCGGGATTCAGAATGCTCTGTCCAAGGAACCTGTCTGAATAATTGTTACCATTATTCATCGGCATCTCGTCCCTTAGACTAGGTGACATAGGACAACGCAATCAGTAGCTTGCGATACTTTGGCCAAAGATTTGAAACATACTGCTTATGTCTCGTATTCCTTGATGGCATACTCGTCAATCTGGAATACGTCCTTCACCCCATTCCTATGTTATGTAGAATGTCTTACACTGACTTTTGTCAGCCTCCCAGCCCCAAGTTATTCACTCAAGAACGGATTAATAATATGACCACGTTATAAGGATGCTCTCGATGACTAGGGATACAATGACATACTGGGTCAACCCTAGTTAACCCTATGTGTCAAGATACCCCAAGTCTCCAGGGGCAGTTTTATAACATGACCGCGTTCCTAACCAGTCCCAAAGTAAAACTTGTTCGACTTTAAGGTGTAAATCTTAATGATCAATGCAAAGGGTGTCGTCATAAGTCACCTACATTGTTGTATCTTCACGAAGATCCTATTCTTCTCGAAGGTACAACCCTGCAGTTGACTTGTGCCATCAACCTTCAAATCCACCTCAAAAATATATAGTTAACATTAAGGTGTTACTTATGTTGAGTTAAAGTTATAATTTAAGAAGCTCCTTTTAGGGTAGTCTTTTCCCAACCCCTGGGTTCCTCACCTTATAATTTACTTTCTTATTAAAACCCATTTCACAAAGAGAAGTTATTAAGATTTGAGGTCTCATCAAGGAGTTCATTGATAAACAGTAATCTAAATCAACGAAATTGGGCAATAGCCTTAAATCTTCTCATAAGGTTGCTAACCATACCCTTTTAGGTTTATATCAGTTCTCATAACTGAAATATATCTTACTTATTAGTATTAAGATATAATGATTAAAAATCAAATTAAACGTTGTCATGACTTAGATCAAGATTAGGAAGTACTAATTTATTCTTCCCGTTCAGCTTCCTGTTTGAGGTTTATTTTAACCTTAGCTTCTCAAAAGACAGTGATCTAAATTCCAAATTAGCTTTAGATAGAACATAATAGAACTACTCACTTTTACAAGTATTCAGTCACCTAATCTTTGCAAAGTTTACTTAGAGAATCCCAAATTTCTCCAAGGTATACAATAATAAAAATGCTCTTAAAATCATTCAAACCGAAGAATTTCAATCCATCAAGATACGAATGCAAACACATAAGTAACAATTCCCTCATTTCATTCATTTCTAATCTAATCAAATACAATTTATGCTTTCAGCATATTTGATACAATATTCAATAGCAAAAGAACATCTTTCTTCAAGTAGTACATTTATAGAATCAAGTTGGAATTCATCATAAAACCAAATTAAACAATCTGAACATCATATCAGATCTGCGTGCTTTTACCACTTACGGCAACCATCTACAAAAATTGTCAACATGGGTCAGTTCGGTGAACTGAGCATGATAAGCACTAATTCTTAAAACAATTGCAATCCACCAATTGTTCTCATTAAACAACCTATTTAAATGAAATCATTTCTTCAAATTCCAAACATAAATCAGGCTATTCATCTTCTTATATTTCTAACATGACCTTTAACACAAAACTTGTATTATAGATGTCAATTAATCCTTAATGCCTTTCAGATAATTCATCTTATATGTTAGAGACTAAGAAAAATGAATACAACCATTCAAAGACAGCAATACTCCTACCAAAATGTTTCTAACAATTACTGAAAAGTAGTTTAAACATTCAACAAGCTCAACTGACTTAATTCTTTTATAATCTTTTATGGTATTGACAAGTATACAGTAACAAACATTTTAATCATAACACATTTCCAGACTGGAGATTGACAATTTTCTATTCCTATTATATAACATATAACAACAGTCACATTTCCTATACAATCATGTTCAGTACTCTTAGATATTAACGCAATTACAATGTCAAAATAGTCTACAAGAAAAACTATTTCCATCTAATATCACATGAGGGTTAAGAAAAATCACCTGTAGCTACTAAGCAGAGACAAGAGCTCTCGCGACAATACAAACAGTAAGTAATCCAACCATAAAGACTCAAGAAACAGAGTCATAAGATTCATATCAACATGAATATACCCAACGCCATCGTCTAACATGGCACAACTAGGAGCTCTTTATCACAGTCAATCACGAGACTAGATAACACTAAAACAAATGACGTTCCATATGCAAATATAGTGACATTCACACTGAGTCAAAACACAAACATGCACAACTTCATTCAACTAAAACAAATCCCTACGATTATACAGCAAGGACTTATATTAGAAGCCGATTTCAAGAAGAATAATCACAACAAGGACTTCACAGAAGCCGAATTCCATATCAATAATTTCCTCAAAGTTTCATCCAAAGTCGAGCTACTACAAAATACAACAGGGTCTCAAATAGAGTCAAGTTTGTAAAGAAAACCCATCCCTTAATTCCACAGAAGTGAACTGAATATAACACAACAATGAAAGAAAGAGTCTGTATGATATGCATGCACAGCGAGGACTTAATTCGAGAATCGAGCCAACTCGCAACATATCAAGGACTCCAACAGTGTCAAATACAACTAGTACTCATAACCAAGGCTTTCGATTGAAGTTGAATTCATACGAAAACAATTCAAAGAATCCCAACAGTACTCACAGAAAAACTTCTATAGAAGTTAAAAACATAGATTACGTTTCAAGGACTCCAATGGAGTCAATACCATATAGTATTCTCAACTAAACAACAGTATTCATAACTAATCTTAAGCAAAATTTGAAATACAAGATACATTTCAAGGACTCCCACTGAGTCAATACCATCAGTATTCCCAACTAAGCAACAGTATTCATAACTAAGATTACACAAAAGTTGAAATACAAGATACATTTCAAGGACTCTCACTGAGTCAATACCATATAGTATTCTTGACTAAACTTCTACAGAAGTTAAAACATAAATTACGTTACAAGGACTCCCATAGTAATCACAACCAAGCTTAGACAGAAGTTGAAAATATACGAAACATTATAAGGACTCCCACTGAGTCATTTTCGTAGATAATGCTTGCAACTTCCAACAGAGTTTATCCCAAAATTGCAAACACAGTGAGGACTTCTACTAATGTCACATTCAAGTAGTATAATCACAGCAAGCATTCCAAATAGAAGAAACTTCAAGTATTCACTGCAAGAATCAACAGGATTCAACAACACTAAGAGCACAGCCGGGTCTCAAATGAAATGAATCCAAAAGGAAGAATAAATACAGAAACATTCCAACAAATTCTTCGAATAACCCAAGATTCCTAATTCCACAGGAAAAGAAGAACCAAAACATTGCTTCAAACCAACTGTACTAAAATCACCTGAACAGAGTTGTTTTAATGAAAGCATTTGGAGTAAAGCAAGATTTTTAAAAGTCAGGGCCTATCATGCCTGGTAATGTCGCTTAAAAATATGAAGAAGACCTCTGAATGTGCTCGCGCCTTCTCCTCTTCTTCCACGATAGATTCAGCAACAATAATTTGTTACCCTCATGTCTTATAAACTTTCCCCGATAGAGAAAAGAGCTAGATAATCTCATAGTTGTCATGCAACACAAAGTAGACTGGTTTGAAGAACCAGTGATCAAACAGAGAGAAAAATGGAGCGTATGGAAAACCAAACAACCAACTAGTTTTCCATTTGCATGCCTTCCCGAGAAATCCGTGCTCGGGAACCAAAGTTCATCAATGACATTAACTCCAAGATTCCCACCTAATCTCCATTGCCACTGACCGCCAAAGTTGGCGATTGACAAATGAAAACAAACAGCCATTCCCAAATTTGGCGACTCTGCCACGTCAGGTCTCAATAGCCATTTGCAATCTCCACCATATCCCTTGTCCTTCATGCTTATCCTCCTCATTTAATGCCATGGAAACCACCGCCCACGGCTCGCACCCCTTCATAGGTCCCCCTTCATCCATTATCATAAGTTAGGTTAGAAACATAGGTTAGATCTTATGGTAAGACATTAGTCTTACTTCCATAGTGCTTAGGTAGCTAACCTTAGGAGCATTAAACCTATAGTTTAGGGCTAGGTTAGATTAACAATAATTCAACCCATAGGTTATAGTTTAGGTTAAGGTTATTAACCTTAAAAAATCCATTCTAGGTCCCAAAAATAGGTTCAATCAATATTAGAACCAACAGGTATAACATTCCCGAAATGGAATCTATCTGGCATTGATAATAAGCTTACAGTATACACCAGAATTTATTACATGGATTAAGGTCTAGGCCTTCCTGATATTATGATATCGGGAACCAATTCATTTACACGATCAACCTGAGTTAGACTCTGGAATTTCTTATTCAACACATTCAGACCTTGCAACTTTCGTAAGGTCTATAATTTTTTTTCATCCAGAATAAACTTAAAACATCTCTTGGATCAATGCAACTGATCCAAGGCTAAGTCATAAAGATGGATAAACCCAAAATTCCTCTCGAAATCAAATTGAACTCAGGTGATAAAAATGAAAGAAATAAAAGATTCCAAGCATATCCTGACTCAGTCAAAGATCTTCAAGAGCAAAGAAGATACAATCCATATCAAGCATGACTTCACAATCAAAGGAACACATCCTTATACAGAAGAAATCATATATCAACACTTGAATGCTCAGGAGGAAGTAACAATAGTTCAGGGTGTTACACTTATACTTCCTTGTTCAACTTCAAATTCCTTCTCCTTTTCTCAATTGTCTCCTTCTATGGAGAGAGTTGAGGTGATCTACGCATTGTTTATGGGGTAGCACCTTGGGTCATTGTTCTCCTTAGAGTACATCCAAGTCCTCATCATCTTCCTCTTGTGGTTGAGGTGGAGTAGTTGCACACTCATCTTCATTCTTATTTAGATACTATCTTCTACCTCTATGTTCCAAACCACCACTATCTTCACGCTCTTCTTCTTCATCATCAACTTGAATTGTTTCTGTGGGCTTGGATGTTGGAACATTTTCCATTATATGCTTACCCTTTAGCGGCCTTAGGAGCAAAAAATCATTATCCATATACTTAGAATTATCCATCTTTGTTTTGAGTTATAGGTACACGAGCACTGCTCTAGTGTCCCCAACTACCAAGCTCACAGGTTTCATGCTTATAATATATGAGACAAGCCTCTCAATGTAGGCATTACTACAATGGATATACATATTTCTATCTTCAGAGTGTGGTAGTCACAATCTACCTTTTCTTACATTGAATGTTAAGTGTAACATGCATATGAAAATTAGTGAATTGATGCCTCGGAAATACCTTATTATGAAGGACATACGGATAGTTTGCACCATGGGCTCCAAGCCCCATCCTGTCCATCGTAAATCATGACGATGCAAAAATGTTGGTATATGGAAAAATGAACTGCCTTACCCACCAATGAAGGTAAATCCTTGGGTATGGGCCACTCTTCCTCAAATTTCATGCGGATTCTATCATACCACATCTCTGCCCTCTACTTGAATGGTCCGCTCATTGATCCATCACACAAGAACTTTCCAAACATTTCTACAGGTGACTTGTGTTCCGTGGGGTACTCCCAAATCTTCTCCTTTGGCCCATCAGGTACCCCAATCTCCATGAATACTAAGGACAATAACATAATGCCAAAAATTATCATGTCACCTATCCACACTTCTTCGATGTTTTTTTTTCTATGTGATCTGTAATGTTGTAGACCACCCCTTGAAACATCTTCTTGGTGATATGCAACTACATTGTGTTTACCTGCGACCACCTTCCTTGGCCATTCAACTTTATCACAAGATGTGCAACTGCCTACACCATTGGGTACTTTTTTAATTTGTTCAATTTCCATTCCACGTGGACCTTTGGTATACCCCATCTCATTTCTTCATCTCCTAGTATTGTGGCCTTATTAGTTAAGTCGCTATTCTAGATCCAACTCATGAGGTCCTTAGTCCTGATACATAGTTGAAATCAAAGCAATAATGATTATAACCCTATCATCCTGATGATGTGAGAAGAAGTCCTCATGGACTCTTCTCATCAACCACCAATACAATGGTTCATATTTTCCAAAGTATGGCAGCTCATACAACTGGTATACTCCATTCTATTTCAGTAGCTTCTCACCAATGTCATCGTATACCGACATAACTTCTTCCATTGGGTGCTTGTTCTTTTTTCATGCTTAGTAATGCATCGAGATTCTTCTTATTATCTGAGTGTTCGATGGTTGTAATCATTGATTTTACATTGATGGATGTGGGAATCTCATTCTTGTCCCATAATCATGCCCTCTAGATACTACATTTATGAGATATTACTCTCGAGAGCAATTTCTTCCTCCACTTCAACCTTCTTCTTCCCATTTATCCCCTATGCTACGGGTGATTTCTTTGGTGCCATCTAAAAAATCTCTCTTCTCTTCCCTCTATAATCAGAGTAATTCAAAACCATAGTTTAAGTCTTCTATGCCCTAGATGGAAACCACATGTGCCCTAGCTCAGTTTGTAATGTGTCTACTTTGCTCAAAACCTTTTCACTTGTGGGAACACAATCTTCTCCTAGTGCATAACCCTTCTGTCCACATCTCGTTTCACACTCTTTTCACCTCAACAAAATTTCTCATCTCATTCACACTTATCCCTTTTTACATTATCTCAATTACAATGGTAGAAATGAACTCACATCCCATCCTTATATAGAATTTCAAAATTTTAGTACATTTATTGCTCCTCCACCTACCAACAATCCTCTCATTAATTGAAAATTTTCATTCTTTCCACGTTGGTACATCTTTACACTGCCCAACCTATAACCTTTTAGCATTCCCTCCTACCTTTTGGCTCCATGAATTTCTCTTCAGCTCACTTCCATGTTCCTGAGTACCTCATCACTGCATGTCTTCCACTAGTAGTCTTCACAGCCTCTACTTACCCCGCGTTATACTTGTTTCTTCATTCATCTCTATCCATGGTCCTTGTGTCTAGAAGAATTATCTCTTTTTTATCCAATTCTCCAACCTTGATTAACACCCATAAATAGTGAACATTTCATGTGTACTTATTTACATCATTCTTGTACCTAGATATCAACAACCTACCCCACACTAAGGGTATGTGTAGACCTCTACACATAAAAATTATTCAAATAGTAATTAGATTCTAGCATGTAAACATGCTTATTACACAAACACATTCCAACTAAATTGACAAAGCATAGTGACAAATAAGGAAACACATTAAGGAAATACAGAATTGAACACCTAATATAAATGGAAACACTACCTTATTACAAACACCAAGAAGACTTAGTTATAGTAGGGCTTCTATCCTACTCACATTGAAGTAACTGGGTAACCGTGTTCCATCAAGGTGCCTCTAATTGACAAGTTCCTAATTCAAGTATGTGAGTTATAACATACATCCCCAAAGCTAATGTACCTTGATTTTTCCTGGATGGCGACAAAATTTAGAATCATAAAGGAGCACTATTTTTCATATCTCAAGTGTTTTATCCTTGAATGTGCCTATCATGCCATGCTTTCTATTTGGATCTTCTCTTGTTTTTAGATTCCAACCTGCTATAACATCGTCACTCATCCAGCTTAAGTCAACTGTTACAATCCATTACTTATAATGCTTGCTCATCAGCTAGACCTCCAGCACGTGAAATACGCAAATAAGGTAACATAAATTCCATAGGAAGAACTGCTTTTGCGTAAAACACTAACTGAAATGGTGTGGCTTTGTTCAACCTATTATATGCTTTATGATATTCCCAAAGTACTCCAGATACTTTATCATCCCAATCCTTTCTTCCAACATCATAGATTTTTGTCAATTTCTAGCTCAAAATTTTGTTAAAAGCCTCAATAGTCCCATTTTCCTGAGGATGATAGGGTGTAGTCTTATGGTGCACAATCATGAATTCATCCAATAGAATTTGGATTGTCTCATTAATAAAATGTGTGCCCCTATCACTAGTCAAAATTAAAGAACGTCCATACCTTGTAATAATATTTTCCCAAAGAAACTTGGTTGTTATAGCTACTATATAATCCCTTGTAGGTGTTGCTTCTGCCCACATTATTAGATAATATGTGTAAGTTATGATGTAGCACGATCCAGTTCTACGCGTAACTAGTGAAATAGGACCCAAAAAATATATAACCCATTTCTCAAATGGTTCTGCACTAGTAATGGGTCTTATAGGCATTTGATCTCATTGACCTAGTTTTCCAAACCGTTGAAAATGATCACAATCCTTACAAAATTCCTTACAATCTTTATACAGGGTCTCCCACCATAATCCAGTGAGTGAAATCTTGCACATGGTGGCATCACCAACATAGTGACCACTTGCAATACCACCATGAACTTCTTCCATAAGACCCATACGCTCATGTTCCAATACACAGCTACATAGTACTTCATCTCGGCCTAATTTTTACAAGTCACCACTGATTAAAATATAGGGGCTGCACATATAGCAAGTTGTTTCTTCTCCAAGGATTTCATTCCTTCTGGTGTCATCCCTTTTCATAGAAAGATAGCAATGTCATCTAGTTCTGATGGTGCTTTTTTTAATTTGTATAACTGTGCATCTAGCATGGTATCTTCAATTGATTGTGCTTCTTCTCCTAACTGTATTCTTGATAGATGGTCTAGTCCAAAATTAATTTTCCCTAGTTTCACCACAACTATGAAACCAAATTCTTGGAATAAGAGCACCCATCGACATATGCACCCTTGTAAGATAGAATTGTTTACCAAATACTTCAATTCCATGTGATCTATATAAAAGAGGAATGGTGTAGCTAGTATGTACTTGTAGAATGTATGTAGTGCATAGATCATTGAAAAAGCTTCGTGCTCTGTAGTTGTGTAATTTTGTTCTGCAAGAGTCAAATTTCTACTAGCAAAACATATAGGATGATCTATAATACCTTGTCCAGGTTGAGCCAAAACTGTGCCAATGTTCGTGCCAGAGGCGTCAACATGTACATGAAACAATTGGTCCCACAAAGGAAAATGCATAATAGGTGCGGTTGTAAATTTTTCCTTTAATGTCTCAAATGTGTGTTGCTACAGTTCTCCCCAGTAGAATGTACCTTTCCCTTTTAGTAACTCTTCCAATGATGTGGAAATTTTGGCATATCCTTTAATAAAATTCCTATAATATCCTGTATGACCCAAAAATCCACGCACCTCACCTTGACTAGTAGGCTCCCTTAGGCCTATAATGACTGTAACCTTTGTTGGATCAACTAACAAACATTCCTTGTAGATTATATGTCCTAGCAATATCCCAAATGGTGTAGCAAATATGCACTTCTTGATGTTCAAAGAGATACTCAACTGTCTACATCTTTCAAACATTAAGCGTGGATTATCACAATGATCCTTAACTAATCCATACACCGTATAATCATATAAATAGACTTGTAAGAAGTTGTGAATAAATTCCTTGAATGCTTGAACAACTATGTGTGAAAATACAATAGGTGCATTTTTTAGACCAAAAGGAATTACAATATAGGAAAATCTACCCCATTCAGTAGTAAACATAGTCTTTTCCTGATCCTCCTGAGCAATCTAAACCTGATGATACCCAGAGAACCCATATGTAAATGAATATATTTCGCTCCCTGAAATTCTTTCTAGTATTTCCTCGGTGAATGGCATAGGAAAGGGATCAATCAAACGTCCAAAATTCATCTCCCTATAGTCCATGCAGATCCTAATCCATCCATCCTTCTTGATACTGATCACCATTGGACTAACCCATTCTGACTCGTCAAGGGGCTTGATAATCCTAAACTTCAACATTTTGTCAATCTCTTCTTTGACCTTTTCACGCAAGTTGGGGTTCATCTTATAGGGTCTCTTTCTAACTGGGTGTGCACCCTCTTTAATTTTTATCTTAATCTCCCCTAATGATTCATGCACACCTTTAAGTTCATGGTACTCCCTAGGGAATAAGTCCTAGTAAACCCTTAGTAACTCTATGATTTTTTCCACTTCAGAGTTTACCGAAGAGTCCCCAATTATAGCTTCCTTAGGCTCAACCTGTGATCCAATATTCACCTTCTTTCTCTTCATATGTTCATGATAGGTGCACGTGGTCATATCTGCACTTTCCAATACCTCACGCCTACCTGTTGAATGATTTACATCTAGATTCTCTACTTCTTCATCATCTACTAAGTATACCATTTTTCCTTTTTCTTTCTCAAGGAAAGTGTGTTGAAGTAGTGTTGCATTGGCCTCTAATTCTTCAACAAGATGCACTCCTGAGTCTCCTTCATCCAATAACTCTTAAAGGATTTCTTCAACCTTGGCACTATCTCCAATAGTTAAGCACTTTATGACTTTTAATGCTTCTGCCAGCGAAGGCTTTGTAGAGAAGAATTCAAACATCTGGGCCATCCCTATAATTAAATCCTACCAATTTCTAGTCTCTCTATGGATTTCTACATATACATACCAAGCACATGCACATCCTTGTAAAGTGGAATAAAAATTGTGCACCCATAGTGAAGGTGGTCAAGCTTCTTGCCCTTCTTTCTAGAGTCTCTCACACTTTTAAATGTGGTGTTGAACATGTTGATTACCATGATAAGTAAAAATTTGATTAGGTGCATTGCTCTTAAAGAACCTAGTAGCAAGAGCAATCCTAATTTCATTCCATCCTACAATATTATCCTTGTGGGTCATCCACCAGTGTGCTACTGCCCCACGTAGTGTATATGCTATTATATTTCTTCTTTCCAAAGATTCTATCCACTATTATTCCATGGCGCATAGGAATACCATAGGATCTCCTTCTCTGGTGTAACAAGGTACCAAGTTGTTACCTATTCTCCTAACATAACGTGATTTTCTACCTCTAGGAAATATTCTCTTTACTTCTCACCCTACCAACTCATAAGTGCTATGAGCCCAATTATCACAAGAAACACTTGTAGTAACGCTAATAGATTGTGCATCCTCCCACTGAATTATTACTTCTTTAGTTGGCTCAAGCATCTTTGGGTCTCGGATGATGCGTACATAAATCTTGTTCAGATCTTCTTCACTTAATGGCTCAACATAGGGTATAGATTTGCCATATGTCAAAGGGATGATAACCCTTTCCTCCTTTTTTTCATAAATGATATAACCTTTATTGAACCAAAGATCAACATTATTTTTATAGCTCTATGGATTCGCCAATAATTTTGGGAAGCTATATGACTCTGTTAGTGCTAACACCTCAAATTCTCAAGTAAAGTTGGCTCTTTGTATAATAATGGATTTATCTTTCAAAACTTCGATGGGAGTGGCTTTAGTCTAGTTATCCATAAACAATATATTAAAGGACGACTTCAATGGGGGTCTTCCCATTAGTACCCATGCATCTAAGGTAAAAACATTGACTTCTATGTCTATATCAATCAATATATTACTCAATAGCCATCCATCCAAAACAACATTCAAAGTGATTTCCTTGTCATAATCTAAGCTATGAGGGGGAAGATTCACATACAGGATTTTTCATCCAGACTCAACACTTACGCATGGAGTGTTTCCCTTTAGCCAATTCCCTAACAATGGAATGATATTTTCCTAGCGCAACATTTTACACACTTCCCTTAAGTCATCTATATCATTTTGGACCATATTTGATACTTTCTTTTGCTCCATCTTTCATGATTTCTCTTTTAAGTACTGTATCTCACCCTGAAGATTCCTAAGAACTTCTATGGTTTCTTAATAGACCTCCTTCTGATGGGTAGGATCTGGATATCGTGTATATAGAAACTCCTCCTTAGTGATGGTAGGATTCTTTTACAATGCTTCTATGGTGTGTGTCACCTCAGCATAGGTCATGATCTTCACTTGATGCTCCTCGGACTCTATCTCCAACTTAGGCATCCACTGATTTTCAATAGTGCGTTGTATCCTAACAATTTATGCACCTTTGTTTTCTTGTTTATGTTTCTTACTAATATGCTCATATAATTATGGGAACTCCTCATAGCTATGGTTATTTCCACAAAAATAACATGTAATATTCCGAGGAAATTCATGTCTGTAGTGGTCAAGAGATTTGCATGTATAACATGTTCCACGAGGAAACTCACTTCTTCCACTACCATGGCCTTGTCCTACAAATCCACTATGGTATCCTCGACCTCTACCATGACCTCCTTCAAAACACCCTTCATTCTAATCATAGCATGCCTGATTTTGATCCCATTTCTGATGCTCATTATTTCCTTTAGAGTTATCTGAAACTCCTTTTTGTCATACACCAATATCTATAGTATCATAGATCTGACCAATCATTTGATAGTCTCCCATGTCATGAGTCATGGACCTGCATATTTTACAGTAGATTGAAACATTCTTCCTTATTGTGCATTGTAATAATGCGCAGTGGCTAGCATCATGATTCAAATGGAATATCTCATAATCCAACATAAATGAGTGTACTGATCTGTGAGGAAAAATATTATTTGTGTGACCTTCTACTTCAAAATCTATGCACCAAATCCTTGTGTGCATCTCATGTGCTGAATTTATTGATAGTTTCTCTAGCTGTTTTACCATAACTGTGATCTGTGCTTCTAAAAATGGGCTCACCCCAGTATCTATACTTCCAACTTCCTTAACGTGTAAGGCTTCTTCAAGTTCTTCATGTGGATTAGTGTATGTCTTATGTGATAATTTCCTTCTAAAAGGGGGTAATTAGGCCCCCAACAAACCACTGTGCATGTTGGCTTGCATGTATATGATAAGAAAGCTTAGATAAAAATGTTTTAAAATGGGCATCATACTCTCTAACACTCTTATTAGTGCCTTACTTAATATCCTTGAGTGCACTTATACTCTTTTTCTGAAACTTAAGGATGTGAAACTCTTTAAGGAAAACATCTTTTAAAGTTGTATAATCTACATAAGTATGATCAGCTTCAAACTTTCTGTACTAGTTGTGAGCGCACTCTTGTAACATAGTAGCAAATTGGCTTTCTCTACGCTCAAAAGCTATGATTCCTTTTTCATGACACATTATTTCACACATATACACATGTTCAAAAGCATTTCATATGCCCCTATAGTCTATAATATGAAGAGACATCTCCATGTAAATATTTTGGGGTTAGTACAGACCTTGCCCACCTAATCCAGAACCTCCTATGTTTCCCTTGCCTCAAGAACCACCATATTTCCCATAACTAGAGATACATGTGCCTCTTGATCCCAAACATGTATCTTGTGTCAAACCAGAAGATGTACTTCCATGTGTACCAATAGTAGAACTAAAGTGTACCCCGACAGTCTGTGAAGCGTTACCACTTCAAGAAGTTAGTCCAAAAATCAGTGCGCTTGTATTTTGTGCAAATGATACACCCAAAAAATTACTCCCATATAATAATGAAGCCATTTGTGATTCAATTATTATGCCTTTCATAAGACACACTCCTATTCTTCTACTACTTGAAGTAGCTTGTTGACTGCTTGTTTTACTAGATGCTGGAAAACCAAGCCTAAGGGCAAGGTTACCAAGTGGATTTAGATGCACACTCATGGCCCAGGTTGTCTCTATTGGCATGCTTCTACATGAGGCCAAGGAGGGTTCCCTATCATGTTTTCCTAGATGAGGGAGTTCCTGAGGCTTGGGTTCCATGTCTTCTGTGTGAACTTCAACTCTTTCCCAAACTATCTTTCTCCACAATGCTATTTTCTCTGTAACCTATGATAACTTTTGTACCTCCCTCTCATGCGCCTCATTATACTTAAGCTACCTTTCCTCTCTCTACCTTTCTGTCACTAGGTTTTCCATCTTCTAGCAAATGTGCTCCTACCCCCCTGCGCGTGGTGAGGTTTAGTTAGCCATCAGTTTACTCTCCAAAATCAAAGTTACCTTCAGGATCTTGTTCGCTAGTGGAATTCCTTCCAGGTAAGTTCCCCTTGGATATCATAAAAACTAGAATTCAGATACCTATGGACATGAATAAGTGGAAATTGAGTACTCCAAGATATAACTGTTTAAAACGCCATAGAACCACGTATCCATGGCTCAATTCCAAATCAGATCAACATCATAAAGGGCCTGAAATTATTCTTGCATCAAGACAAGTGTGTGATACCTCCTATTACACTTAGACACATAAGAAATCAGCCACTCATACAATTCTATTACAAAGATAGCGAAGAAGCTCTCATATAAATTGTCATACAATTTCTTCTCTACCCACATGCACATGTTAAACTCAGATCCAATGTTGAACCGTCGTGCATATTCTTCTTCCAGATATTTTATCCACTCCTTAACACTTGATAAGGTCAACCGGTATGTCTTCATCACGAACCATCTTGAAAACAACTGAAAAAAGAGGTCCCAGCAACAGAACCAATGATGCAGCCTAGAATTTAGTAGTACAAGCCTAGATGCATTAACACATCACTCAGCCTAGACTAAGCACTCACCTGAAGTGCACAAAGGTACTAGGCCCCTCTGTAGGGTTACTATTGTAGGATGTTAGCATGATGAAGACTTTAATCATTCAAATCTACAGCTAATATATCTTTCAAACATTACATATTCAGGGCTATATCTAGAACATAACAGACTTTAACAGATAACCATAATGGGATCAAGCATGCAATACTAAATTAAAACCATGAGAACGCCTTGTTTAAGTCCATAATCTCCATTAGATTAATTGCATTAAATACACAGAAGCTTCATTACAATAACAATAGTATACACTCATGCACATAACATAATCTTACTATACCCTAGTTCTCACATGTATATCTATGCTCTCTCTCTACTACATAGTTCAATACATCTTTATAAGGGTGGGGAATTTCCCTTCACCACTTATCTAATACCAAAATAGGTTACATGCTATTATTAGCCATGCGCTATACAAAAATAGAATTACATGCAAAAGTGCTACCAATAGACTACTTTTATTTAACTGACAGTGGTAGCTCTATTCCCGACATGTGTCCATTTAAAGCACTTCATACCTGGTCATCTAAAAATAGCCAATGTGTTCAGTACAAGTCTCCAATCAGTCTGAGTGCTCTACACATTATTTCCAAAAATATATCCTCATCATGAAAAATGGATAAGTCCTGAATATTTTTCTATGCTTTACATGTGATCGTTTCTGATACTCTTGCACCTTTGAATGTGCTCTACTTTCCAGCGTGAACCTTCTATATTTTCTCCACTAATTTCTAGACTCTAACTGATCAACACTACGCAAGCTTGTCCAACCCAAAATTCAAAGTATAGCAGACAGGGTCTAAGGAGTTAGGTGTATTGGGGGTGGATAGGACGTTTTGGGCACCAAAACCTCAAATGGAATAGTTCCCTGAAGGACCCTATTCTCCAAATTGGTGGTGGAGCCACAACATATAGGATTCTATGTTGTATAAATATATTAGACCGTTTGGGCACTAAAGACCCATCTGGTACAAGTTCCATGAGTTTCTTTATTCCACGTAAGTTTGACCTGAAAGTAAAAGGGTTTGTGTGTATTGTGGATGAAGAAAATAAATTGGGCACAGATGACCCAAGTGATCCAAGTTCCCATGTACCCCCAGTTCCTAGAAAAGGTGACTTTGATCAATAAAAGGAATCAATTTTTTTGCAGATTAATCAAGGGTTTCAAGCCCAAAGGGCTCAAGAGGCACAAGTACCGTGTGGGACTTAGTTCCCCAGAAGTCAAGTAGACCTGTAACCCAAAGGAGAATGTAATGCAGAAATGAGTGAGTAAAGAAGAAATAAACAAAGGAGTCTCGATTTCCATTATACCCATAGTTCTCTGAAAACATGATATATTCACTTTTTAAAGAAATTGAAAAGGATTTAAAGGCAATGTATTGTGGACAGTCAGTGTCAATATAGAACCTTGTTCTCCACAGACCTCCTAGACCCACATCGACATATCTTGAGTTCCATGTGTCCAAATTTTTCTTTTTTAGAATTTTTGTAAAGGTGACATCATCCCTATCCAATTAAATATAAAATTCCATGTTTTGACGATAATTGAATGGTTGTTTTGGAAACTGAATAAATAGACAAAAATCTTGGACCATAAAATCAGTTACTCTTGTCTATCTAATTTGAAAACTTTGAAATTATATTTTGTTGATGAATTGAGAAAGGAGAGTGCAAGATGGGGAGACATGAGAAGAAAGATACAAGATTAATATATCCATGAAATTTTGTTAATTGGATAAGAATACAAGAAGCCCATAATCAGAGAAAATGAATGTATGAACTTAGACAGAGGCAAGGAGAGTTGTGTGCTCAAAGAATATATTGATAGGGAATGAAAATTTATTTCTAAAAGAGATTGTAGTTATCAAATCAAGATTCAGTGATGATGGTGGGGAGATTTACATGCTGAAGAACTTACTACAGTGACAAAGAGGATAAATAGCTATCAAATTAACATCTAGTACTGAAAGATAAGATCAATGATAGAGCCATTAATCAAAATAAAATTCAATGAATGTGTGAGGGGAGAGACCGAAAAGAGGTAAGAAGAGTAATAAATATCTATTCCTGAAGAGTAATTAATGAGAGCATGAGAAAATTGATCATAATTATTATATAGGAAATATAATACCTTTATGATCACTTTCATTGTAATATCCATATAATTTTTTTCTTAGATTATAGGGGGTTGTAGCCTCCTTGTAAGTAGTGGCTTACAAAATATCAGTATTAGGTGATTAAATTCCATGGGGTTGATGCCTCCTTTTAAGTTGTGGCTTACTAAAGGTCACAGTAGTTGCTAGACCAAATTTTGGAGTTATGGCTTCTAGTCAAGTAGTAGTTTGTCGAATATTGGGTGGTGGTTTAGTTAAATTATTGGAGTTGTAGCTCCAGATTGATTTGTATCTCAATCATGAAATCATTATATCTCTAAAGGATAGTTTTCCAAATTATTGCATTGGTTTTAGTGGGTTTTTACCCCGAAAGGTTTTCCCACATTAAATATGGTCTCCTCATATGTGTATGTGTATTTGATTCTCTTTATTTTTTCATGGTTAATTATACATGCTTATGAGAATCAATATAATATAAAAATAACATATTAAAGAATTAGAAATTGATTGTGAAAGTTTTTATATGCACTAATTCACCCCCCTCTTAGTTCTTGAAATTCCTAACAATTAGTATCAGACCCTGGCTCTCCTTAGTTAAACCTAATAGCTTAGAGGTGATCCTAAAGGCACAAACATGGGTTCTTTAGCAGAATCAGTTTTGAAAAAGAACTATGAGATTACTCAATCCCTTATAAAAGAGTTAAAAGATGAAATAAATCTCAATGATGCAAATCATCTTGAAGGACACTAAGAAGTGGTAGCAATTTTTGGTAAGCTATCAAATAAAAAGCCTATATCAAACTAAAGGACAATTTAGAACCCTAAAGGATGAGCTAGAACAAGTTAAGGATAAATTGGTGATAATTAAGAAAAATTCAAGCAATGAGAGATTAGGTATGGTTCTTAAAAGTGAAGCAACTGAATGTGAATTGGTGCATGAATTTAGTCATGAGACATGTCAAAAAACTATCAAATCCAAAACTGGAGAATGTGATAAGTTAAGTGTTGAGTTGAAGACTTTAAGAGAAGAATTTGAACAGTAAAAACAAGCAAGGAAAAGGGAGTTCAAGGCTGAATCAAGCCATCAATGTTGTCAAAGGTGTTCAGATAATAAGGAGGATGAAAAGGTTTTTCCCAGCATGTAATCTGACAAGAAATATACCAAGAAGACAAACACTGGAAGGTCTAAGTCAATTATGAAACAAAACACATCCAAGTATGAGAGAAAATTTAATGGATATTATTTTTCATGTCATGGTTTTAGTCACAAGGCTATAAAATTCAAATGGATTAAGGTAGAAAAATTACATCCATAGAAGGATTACAGACCTGATTCTAAGAAGAACATGATGTGCTTCAATTGTAAATAAAGAGGACATATTACTAGGTATTATCTAGAAGATCCATTTTGGGATGAAGAAGGATCAAAGGGTAAGAATGAGATAGGTTGTTATAACTAAAAAAAATTAGACATATTATTATAGATTTTTATAGTCATGAGAGTGTTAGGTATAGTTTGAATCCAATCACATACTCATATAGAAGCAAGGATCAATCGAAGTGTTTCATTTTTCATGATTTTAGGCATATTACAAAGTGCCACAAAGAACAACCTAAGTGTAGCATTAAAACTCATGCATTTAAAGGTAAGACAAAAGGATAATTAGAGTAAAAAAAAACTCTAGAAGTGATACCAAGTCATCCATGGTGGATAAAGTTATTAGAAAGAAAGAAAAATGGATATATAAGGTCAAGGAAGCAAAGTCAAAAGCTGAGATAACAAATAATGATAAGAAGATAGTCATGGGAGAAGCAAGCACAAAAAAGACATCAAAAAATGATGGAAAATGTAAGAAGAAGGATGTCAACTCCAATTCAAACAATTAATAACTTCTTCCTCAAGCAGTGTTGGAGCAAATGCAACATGTGTCTCTTTTAGACATACATACAAAAATTGAGAGATCAAGTAATGCTGAATTCATACCATGGGATTTCTCTAAGGAGAGTGATAAGAGAACAAGGAAAAGGAAATATAAAACTGAGTTATCATGCTTATTTGATGAATTTATCCTGTTCTGAGGTGACATGATAATATGGTATGTCTTTTATATGATTCTATAAGATATAAACTAGTTGAAGGAAGCACCAATTGAGACAGATTGTTGTATCTATCAAGTTTTTAAGTCATAGAGAGAGGAGGTTGTCAAGGTTATCTTCAAGCAATAATTATCTCCAAGAGAGTGTCTTACAACAATGAACAAGTTGACTTTATTGTAAAAATATGAATTAGGGTAGTTGTGAATTTTTGTATCAATGTGTAATCAAGGAGTCTTAACATATGCTTTTTCCTTCTCCATGTTGTCAAAGTTGAATCATTATTGTCTTGAAAAAATTTCCTTGGTTGAAAGATAATATAGGTATAAGTTATGTGGCTTTCAAGATGCATAAGTGAGTGATTTATAATTCCCCATGATGTTAAAGTTCTATCCGCATGCTTTGAGACTTGAAAGAAAATGTTATTCTTTGTCAAATTTTATCATGGATTGTTATGTGATGTCAAATTTTAAACCATGTCATCATGATCATTCAAAGAAAAATATGTTAATATTATATTTGGTATACATGTATGATTAAGAACTGTTGTGTGTGTGTGTGTGTGTGTGTGTGTGTGTGTGTGTGTGTGTGTGTGTGTGTGTGTGTGTGTGTGTGTGTGTGTGTGTGTGTGTGTGTGTGTGTCGCAACCCATCAATATGAGAAAATATGATAATATGGTCAAGGAGTGTGAAGTTAAAGTGTAATACAGGGAGTTTTGGATCTTATTTGAAGGAAAAAAAACATCATCCCAGTAAAGTAATAGGTTTCTCAGGTCCAACTGTTACTCAAGAGTGATTCAAAGTAAGATTATAGATCAAGGACGAGCATGCGAAAAGTGGAGCAGTAAAGTAAGGAAGTAGTCTTGATGATGGGAGCATGGATTTGACATGGAAAAGAGGTGTATGATGATCTTAAAGACCATCATGGATTATATCATCTCAAGGGGAGCACTGTAGAAGTGCATACCAGCTCAAATTGATCAAATGTTTTGTTTATAAGAGCTAGAAAAGATGGAATATAGTCCTAGGGGGAGCTTGTGGACAAGAAGAACTATTTGATAGTTCAATGAAAAAGGTGTGATGTATATCATGCACCAGAGAGAATTTTTTCAATCAAAATCACATCATCCAAGGGGGAGTCAATAGAGGTAATACCATGTTTATATATTTCTCATTGAAGTTATTGTTAAATTTACATCCCTTTTTCATAGATTTCAAAGGGGGGAGATGTAGATATTTCAGTCAGAAACTATGTATGAAAGTGTTTATTCCATCAAAATTTAAGGGTTTCTTAGTATGTTTCCATTAATGAAAAAAGGGGGAGATTATTGAACCCTAGTCATTTTAAGTGATGTTTTCATTGATGTCAAGTGGCATTGATGGAAAAAAGGGTGAGCAATGGAGAGTGAGTGGTTGAGTGGTGAAGAAAGACTCTGCAAGACAAAAGAAGGTTGATTGGTCATACCAACTCATCGTGTGGTTCTAAGTGGTATGTCTGGTTCAACAGGTATAGTGGTATGATGAGGTGGTCAAGTTTGTGTTCTATCAAGTAGAATGTAAAATTCACAAGGTTAGAAAGGGTTAATCAGGTGTTAACAAGTCTATAATTAGTCGTCATGATCAGCTCATGAAGTTTGAGGAAGATCTATGCCTAATCCTAGATCCATTTATAGAAGGCATGTGAAAAGGATTGAAGGAGAAAAATAATAATGACACTAATGGATGGATGATTTAGTTATGCACAGTGGTCTTTAGCAATTTTATTAAGCATTTAGAATTGCTCTAAGATGATACAAGGTCACAAAAAGCTTAAATGGTGAGTTAGAAGTCTTCTGGAGAAATTAAAAAGGTTAGTACACATTGCTTACATGATTTATAGGCCCAAAACTTATTTTCATATTGTTATAAGTGTTTACAAGGCTTGTATGGAGAAAGAAAAAAATCCATTCCTTTAAAAAAAATTGAGAAAAATGAGTAAATCAGGTACTAAGGCCCTCAAAGGAACAAGTTCCAAGCGATTAAGAGTTACCCATAAGAGAATTTAGTTTATAGAACAACAAGAGAGTGCATTATGGGTCAGGAGACCATTTTGGGAACAACATTATTGGATGACATAGTTCCACATGAGTTCCAATTCACTGCAAGATCAATCAACCCAAAATTAAAAGGATAATAGATGAGGTTGAAGGAGTTAGGTGTAGTGTGGGTGGATCAGACGTTTCGGGCACTGAAGCCCCATGTGGAATAGTTCCCCAAAGGATCCTGTTGTCCACATTGGTGGTGGAGCTGCAACATAAAAAAATTTGTTGTTTAGATATATCAGAGAGGTCAAGAACCAAATACCAGTCCAGTACAAGTTCCATGAGTGTCTTTATTCCTCGTAAGTAATTTTGATCCACAAGTCAAATGGTTTGTGTGTATTACAGATGAATCGGATAAATTGGGCACATATGACCTAAGTGACCCAAGTTCCCTTATACCTCTAGTTCCCTGAAAAGGTGATTTAACCAATCAAAAAAGGGAATCAATTATTTTGTGGATGAATCGGGGGTTTTGGGCCCAAAGGGCTTAAGAGGTAAAAGTACCACATGGGACTTAGTTCCCTGCAAGTCAAGTAGACCCACAACCCAAAGGATAGTGTAATGTGGAAAAGAGTGAGCAGAACAGAACTAAAAAGAGGAGGCCTGAGTTCCATTATACCCATAGTTCTCTAAAAACCCAATATATTTTATTTCTAAAGAAAATGAAAAGGATTTAAAGCCAATGTATTGCAAAGAGTCAGTGTCAATCTGGAACCTTGTTCTCCACTGACCCCATAGACCCACATCGACATAGCTTGAGCTCCATATGTCCAAATTTTAAAAAATTGGACTTTTTGGAAAGGTGGAATCATCCTCTATCTAATGAAATATAAAAATCCAAGTTTTGAGGATAAATTAATAGTAGTTTTGGAAACTGAAGAAAAAAAATCATGGATGAGAAAATCAGTCACTCTTGTCTATTTCAGCTGAAAATATTGAAATTATATATTATTGATAAATTAAAAAAGGAGAGTGTGAGCTAGAGGATAAATTATTAGAAAGATAATAGATTGATATATCCATGAAATTTTGATAATTGGAGAAGAATACAAGAAGCCCAAAATCAGAGAAAATGAATGTATGAACTGAGAGAAAGGTAAGCAAAGTTGTGCTGAAAGAAGATATTGATATAGAATGAAAAATTATTTCCAAAAGATATCAAAGTTATCAACTAAATATTCGGTGATGATTATGGGGAAATTTTCATGCTGAATAACTTACTCCATTAAGAGACAAGAGAAAGACATATCAAATGAACATCTAGTGTTAAAAGAGAAGATCAATGACTGAGCCATTAATTAGAAAACCAATGAATGAATTTATGAGGGGAGAGACTAGAAAGAGGTAAGAATAATACACAGTATCTATTCCTAAAGAGTGAGTAATGATAACATGATAAAATTGATCATAATCTATTGTACAAGAAATCCAGAACCTATATGATCAATTTCATTGTAATATCCATCTAAGTTGTTGCTTAGATCACAGGGGGTTTCAGCCTCCTTGTAAGTAGTGGATTAAAAAATATTAGTAGTAGCTGATTAAATTCTAGGGGGTTGAAGCCTCCTTATAAGTTGTCTTACTGAATTTCACAGTGGTTCTTGGACCAAATTTGGGAGTTATGGCTTCCAACTAAGTTGTAGCTTTTCGAAGACTAGGTGGTGGCCTGGTTCAATTATTGGATTTTTAGCTCTATGTTGAGTTCTAGCTCAATCATGAAATAATTGTATCTTTGAAGGAAATTTGTCCAAGTTAGTGCATTATTTTAAGTGGGTTTTTATCCCGAAATGGTTTCCCATATTAAATATAGTCTCCTCATGTGTATATGTATTTTTGAGTCTCTCTCTATCTTTCATGGTTAATCATATATGCTTATGAAAATAAATATAGTATAAAAGTAACATATTAAAGAAGGGGATATTTATTGTGAAAGTTTGTATCTTCACTAATTCACCTCCCCCTCTTAGTTCCTGAAATTCCTAACAAAAAATTCACGCTTTAGATCACCCAAAGCCATGGGAATAATGAAAACCCTATAAGTGTTGGGATTTATACTTACACATGTGTGACATATGCTCACACAATTCAATTGTAGACCATACACTCAAAAAAATACCTCAATTACCTCACAATACAAATATATCCAAGTGACTGTTCAATCCGATACCTTGATTTTACTTGTGAGGGATCTAGAATGTTGGATCTCATTGCAATATAATAGCAATGTAAAGGACTTAACCAAAAATTTTATCATATAGTCATTCAAACAAAGGACACTAATGGGAGAATCTATAATTTTATTTATTCAATTGTGGCTGTCAATTTTTCAATTCTTGTTTAAACATGGACTGTCCACATGTACCTTGCTAGAAGGAACAAGGGTTGAGGGAGTACTTTTCATTTTCGTAGTAACTCCAAAAATTAAAAGTACAAAGTGTGACAAGATGCCTATTATTAATTTGTGTTGACGAGATACCACACGTCCACCCTCTGGATCCATATGTCAGGTTACACCTTGTATTTTTGGAGCAATTGCAAAAATGCAAAGTGAAGTATGCATGAGATGCCCACTTTTTGAGATGGAATAATGAAATGAAACTTGTCCCCTCTAGAATCTGGTATCAGGGTGCACTTTACACTTTTGCAAGATATGTGAATTTTTAAACTACAAGGATGCAAATTATGACCCCATTTTTTGAAATACTCTATGGAATATTCCCTTTTCTAGGTGTCAAGGATTAACTTGCATATTTAAACTTTACATAAATTACAAATATTCTTAAGAGACACAAAAAGGTGAAGATACCCCAAATATTCCCTTTTTTTGGGAAGTGATGATGGATTTTCATTTTGTAAATGTGCACAAACTACAGACCTATGAATTTGTATAAGGAAAATTTGTAAAGGATGGAAGCCTTTCTTTGAAGGTTTAAGCATACCAATGGGACCTCTTGAATTTTTTCCATGTGTTTATAAACCTGCAAATCACTAACCAACCATAAAATATTAAAAATGTTAAGGTTTTAGCAAAAATATTGTGGTGGACTTGCATACAACACAATTTTCTTCTAACAAAGAGCTCAGGGCCATGAGGAAAATTTTGAAGGACCAAACAACAATGCAAAGTGACATACTAGAAGGATTATGGGTACTAGGAATGTATGAGGAAACAAATATTTATGTGAAAGCTAAAAATAGGCACCAAAACTATCTCTAACTTGGGGATGGGTACCCACAGTGGGTACCAAAAGTACCACAAAACAAAATCATGGAAGAAGTAGACTAGGTACCTAATCCATTGGGTAAACACAACTGACCTTATACAACCAAAAAAAATATGTAAGCACAAACAAATCAACAAAAAATTATCATTGTAGATCATATAAGGAAAATAACACAACACATAACACAATAAAGGAAAATAACATTGTACACTATATAATGGCATACATGGAGGCATAATTCAGTCCAAGAAATGTTTTAGATTCCTACCACTAATAGGTAGCTCCAGTAACTTCCCTTCTAAATCTATTAAGAATAAAGTATGTTCTCCATTCCTAATGTCTATGGAGTAAGGACCCATCCATAGTGCATCAAAATTTCCATGCTTCCCTTTGGTTTAGTGAATACTATCCCATAACATAACCAAATATCCAACATGGAAGTTTTTTGGAGTAATCTTCTTTATATTTTATCTTAATTTAATATTCATTTGATTTGATTCCCTTAACTTCATCTAGCTCAACAATGTGGCTGATCCTAACAGTATAAGTATCGACTTCATAATATTCTACCAATTACAAATAAATGGTTAGAATATCGTGAACCCCATAAAACAACTCAAATGGTGTCTTTCAAGTATCTCTCTTAGTTGTAATTATATTATCCCCTCGTGCATATGTAAGTTTCTCGCCCCACTTTCTCTTGTTCACCTCTAATGTTCTTCTGAGAATCTTGAGAAAGTTTTTATTACTTGAATTTTCTTGTCCATTTCCTTGAGGATTATATTTAGAGGGATATGTGACTGTAATACCATATTCATGGAAATTTATTTTCAAAGGTTTACCTCTCAAAAATTTTGAGTTTTTAGAAACTAGTGTGATGGGAATACCAAACCTACAAAAGATGTTGTTCAAGAGGAAATCCATGACTACCTAATGTCTGGCCATCTTTTTGGGAATTTCTTCTACCAACTTAGTGAAATAATTTTTGGACAATAGTATCTTTTTATGTCCTACACTTAAAAGATCTGAAATTTAAACAATAAAATATAATCCCCATTTTCTAAAAGGATCCTCTATTGAAATATGTTGTAAAGAGAGAGGGAACCTAAAGCCTTCATCTTGCTAGAAAAATATTGGAAGATTTCAATTTTTTTCTAGTTTGGAAATATCCTTGAAGAGGGATGACCACCAATAGCCTTCCTTTTAAATTTTATGAGCAATGAATAGATATAATTTTGGGACACCAACTTAAGTTTCCTTATCTGATTTTTATCTAAGACAATAGGATATTTTAATTTCTTTAAGTAATACAAAATGTGCATATACCAAGTATAAGAACTCACTTTACAAATGGGGTGTTTCTCCTTATCATCAACATTTTGTACTTTAACAATTTGAAAGCTAGTCTCAACCATCAATCATGCCAAGTTCAAGCCTCTTACTAGCTTTGATGTTTGAATGTCCATATCATATTCTTGAATTTTATTTACCCACCTTCTCCTCTTACTTGACATCTCCATTTGAGATAGGATGTATTTGACCATGGTGTGAGGTACATAGTCTATGATTTCATAATTTAGAATATAGCTTCTAAATTTTTTAGAGGCTTTTATTAAAGCAAAGTCTTACTTTTCCATAATAGAATATTTCAACTCAGACCCCTACAAATATTTGTTGAAGAAATAAATAGGTTTTTCATTTCCTTCTTCATCTTTCTGTAATAGGACAAAAGAAATTTTATTTTCAGAAGAAAAAGAAAACATTTGAAACTCCTTATAGTCTAGAAAAGATAGCACAAGGGTAGTCTTGGGTGATTTTCTCATTCCTTAAAAATCTTGGGTTTCCTAATCATCCCATTTGATAGTTTAATCCTTCTTAAACATGCTTATAATAGGCAAAGTAATCTCTAAAAAAATTTATATGAGTCTTCTTAAAAAATTTATTTTACTAAAGAAGGATTGGATATCTTTCTTATATATGGGATGGGAACCCTTCCAATTTCTTAAAATATCTCAAGTTCAATCATAACCCCTTTATGAGATAGAATGTGTCCCAACATATTGGAATTTTACAATCCAAAATGGAACTTACTTGGGTTTAATTGAATTCTTTATTCTCTACATCTAATTAAGATTTGATCTAGGTGTTCCAAGTGATCACCTCTATTTCTAGATAATATTTTTATATCATCCTGATAAACAAAAATGAAATCATTAATGAACCCAGTGAATGCCACATTAATGACTCTTTAAAAAGTGGATCTTACATTCATCAATCCAAATGACATTCTAACATAAACATATGCACCCCAAGGATTTTTTAATGCAGTCTTCTACTATTTGGATTCCTTAACCACAACTTGGTTATACTGAGAGAAACCATCTAATGTAGATAAAATCTCAGACCATGTTACCTTTTGTAAAAGGTCATCCATGTTAGGAAAAGGAGATTTGTCCTTGAGAGAGGCTTTATTTAAATTCTTTAATTCCACACAAATCTTGATATCCCCATCCTACTTTCGGACTAGCACTATTTTGCAACCCATGAGGAATATCTAGTAGGCTATATTATACCACCATTCCTTAGATTCTTTAGTTCTTCTTAAATTTTTGTTGCACGGATGGGGTTAATAGGTCTTTGTTTCTATCTAAAAGGCTTGGTATGAGGCTCTAAGGGTATTTCATGGTAAAAAAATCCTCTATATAAGCATTTAATTCATAATAAAACCAAGCAAGGAAGTTCTAATATTTCTTTAATAGTTTGGTGTAATTTCTTGTTTCTTCTTCTCTCATACTACTCCCTAAACAAAGTTTCTTGGAATCATGACAAGTTCCCAAGTTTCATTCCACAACATCTCTAGGTATGTGGATAGATATATTCATAAATATATCATCACTGTCGAAAGTATATTCAAGGCTAACAAGTCCTCTTGGGATAATATTTTTTCATTTGAATTATTTATTTTCCAAAGAGGGTCTCCTTTTCATCACACATTACCACCATAGGTTCAATATCAATGATTTTATTTGTAAACTCATGTTTTCAACTTAATAACCTTTGGATTTGAGCATCATCATCAAACACATGCCAATGTTTATTGTTGTCAGGCAGAAAGGGTATGACCTACACTTCAACTTCAAAATTACAATATGGGGACACATTAGTATTATCATACTAAGAGGCCATGATTGCTAACCTATCAAATATTGAATTCTAAATCTTCTTATGATACTCAATATTAAAAGAGTAAAATATCTCAATGAGGTCACATATTATATGCTTGTATTGTCTCAACATCTGATTTTTGGTTACATATATAATTCTGACTTGCTTCATAACTAGCTCAGAATCACCTCTAAAAATTAGGTCGTTAATTCCATGTCTCCAAGAAATTCTCAAAAAAAATAGGAGTGCCTCATATTCATCTATATTATTTTTGCACTCAAATCTCATCTTAAAAGAGAAACTTAAATAACCATTACTTGCGGAAGATAATACTAGACAAGTTCCATTTCCAAAATTGGAGCATGATCCATAAAAAGTCAAATTCCATGGAATAATGGTGTCATCAAGTTTTGCATTAATATACAAACATTGGTATTCAAAATCAACATGGCCCACAAAGTTACCCAGGTCTATATCAGTAAAAAAAACATCATAAGAAGCATTCATCAGGTATTCTATGAGGTGCAACATCTTATCATCTCTATGGAACTTAATCATCTTCCCTTCCAAATTTATGAAATCAAAAGACATGTCTATCTAAACACTTCCCCTACACTAGCTACCCACTTCCTAGATATCAACATGCCCCATTTGGCAAGGTAGTCAACAATGAAAAAATTCATGGTCAAGTACTTACTAGGATAAGAAGAAAGTTGCACAAATAGACCTCTCACATGATCAACCACATGTACCTCTCTTGAATCCATGACATAACACTTTCCAAAACATTTTTTTATCTTGACATCCAATTCATTCATGACTGCTAATGGAATCATGTTTCAAGAGGCACCTGAATCAAACATGCAATTATGAAGAATAAAAAATGAGAGCTGTGAAAAAGAGGTCCACATCCAATTGGTTTTCAATGAGAGAAGTTCCAAAATATAACTCAGGAGGTGGTTTAACATCTTCCTGGATTTTTTTATTTTTATTGTCAACAATAAAAGGAGGAGTCACATTGTCAACTACATTTTTCTCTTTAACTATGTTATATCCTCTTTTAATCCCAAATATTCAAATTCCCTCTTTCTATGTTTTAGGATCCTAAGAAATTCCAAAATAAGTACAGTGATATTTATTTGGCTTAGGATACAAGCCTTATCACATACAATGTATTTGGGTAAAGATGCATTGGGGGTAAGGTTAACTACGTTCTCATATGGAATGTAATATTTTATAACAAGTTCTATGGGAGGAGTACTTAGTCCTAGACAATAATACGGATCTTATTTGGTATAATTATTCTAGGAGTATATTTGGGAACATTGGTCACAATAGGCATCTTTGTCTTGGTAGTTGCGAAATACCCCTTGATTTGCTTATTTCTCAAATTATACTCATTGTCTTGGGAAACAATGTCATTTATTAATAGCTCTATATCCTCTTTTTTAGGAATTTCACCATCATACTTTAAATCATTACCACTCTTAAATATTCATAGTCATGATTAGGTAGCTAAAAATATTGAGCCATGTCAATTTCAGCATTAACTTCAAAAGGGATGGAGAATATCTTATTTTGACAAGACCAAAAATTATCCACAGTTCTAGAAACAAAGGAGTTCAATAGAAAAAAAATATCACCCAACATCGTTTTGATATTCTATCATCCATGCATCACCAAATCCAGTATCATCATTATCATCATCATCCTCAGCTATCTATTCAAAAGGATTATGAAGAAATAAGAATTTATCACACTAGTTTATAGTGTGTTCTTCCTCCATAACAACAAATCTCCCCATCAAAGGATATGAGACTAACTTTTATCTAGAAAAACATGTTATTTGTCACCTTGGCCCATGGGCCTCTTTCCTCTATATTCATCTCTATGATCTCCTTTGGGTTGATTCGTAAATCTATTGTATCCAGGGTTCTGATGCTAGATTTGAGGGTTTGGGGATAAACATTTTTTTTCTCTAGCCAATTTGTAAGAGATCTCCTTAACTACCCCAGCCAAGTTCTTAACCACCTCTTCCATATCAACATATGTAATTTCTTGAGGTTGCTCTGGATTAACCAGTTTAACATCCTCTTTCATAGGATGCATAACATATGCCTTGATGTTATTTTATATTTAGATAGCCATATTAAAATCATGTCTCAAAGTTATGGGGTTCTTTTCCATTAGAAAATAAGTTTCCTTTTTATCAAATTCGGTAGAGTACCTAATTAAACAATATTGATCACTAGGTATTATGTTGTTTGGTAACCTCTTCAAAGTTAATAAATCTAGTATTGAAATCTTAAACACAATCATTGGTATCATTCTTTATATTGTCAAATTCAGATATTAGAAACCTATGGTCATTTCTATCACCATATTGTATTTTGAAAGCATTATTCATCTCTTCCTAAGAATCAATTTATCTTTGGGGAAAAGAGTTGAACCATTATTTAGCATACTCTTCCCATGTGTGTATAAACAATTTGACATAATAATCTTCAAATTCTACTTCATAAGAATCCATAATGTTTTGAAAGAACTTTAGATACTGATCTCCACTGGTAGCATTATTTCCTTAAAATCTAGGTAACCTACTTCTAATTTCATTTGGTACATCACTAGTAACTATTAAAATTTATGGGTATATAGGTATTGAATCTGAAAGGAGCTCTGGGAGGAGGACAATCTATTTTATTTTGAGATGGATTCATAGGAAGATGATTGATAAAACATTGAATATGAGACCTTTAGACCAAAGGGGTCTGATCAGCATGATGAAGACCTCTTGGGGTTTTGTTTCAAAAATGGTTTTTCTCACTTGTGAACAAGTGGGTAAGTTGAGGAATACCTTGATCAAATTTAGGATATGAACCCTTCAAGAATGAAGAATGTAAATGGAATTTAGGGTTTTGCAACTCATAACTACCAGATGTTCTAGAGTAGCCTTTTACCAAAGGGGGATCAAACCCATAGGATTGAGAACCCTTACCTTTTGATATCTAACCAATCATAGGTTTCCAAATTTTCCTTCTCCTTAGTTGTAAACCTTCCAATTATGGGAGAAGCTTCTTTGCGGGGTAAGATCTGAAAAAGGACCTCCAGTCTTCCAATTTTGTAAAATGGAGAGTTAATTAGCAAGGTATACTGAATGAAACGGTACTAGTATGATCCAAAATTTTCTAAAGAGGATTTTTCATTAGAGCCTTATGCTCTAGAGATGTAGATTAAATCTAAAAAGTATACTTAAAACCCCACTTCATAAATTTTTTTGAAAAAAACCTTGGTAAACCCTTGTAAAATCCAAAAACAATTCTGGTAATAAACTCAAACACCCTTGCACACACAAAAAATCATGTAGATACCTTCCTATTCTTGAAATGGAACCTTAAAGTCCTAGGCATGATCTTAGAATTAAAACTGAGAAAAAATTATTTAGTCACTAGAAATGGCACCAGAAGCATGTTAGTTCCTAGTTTTACACCCCTAAGACCTAGAATAAATTTTGAAGGGAAAAATGTCTTAGAAAATAATAGATTGTGGGTATTTCATTTGTATCTAGGGATTTATCTTACATTATCTTTCACACCAAATATTATAATTGACTATGAGTTACGTACAAAAGGGATGGCCTAATCCTTCTACTTCTAGTTCCACCTAGACTAGGGTGACAAAACCCAAAGGATAACCTAACTGAGGGGTATGTGTTATTTTAATTTCCTTCAACTTATTGTTGGTTCAATCTAAGTTGAGTATGGACATGAATGTAATATATATTTGTAAAGGTTTCTAAAAAGATATCACACATAATTAAATTGTATTTGAAACATGTTACTTAAGACAGTAAACTATGATTCACACACACCATTTTTTTAACAATTGCTAGATGAAAAATGATCTAAATGATGTATGGAACTCTAATTTTTATAAATCAAGGAAATTTCATTTATGATGAGTAAAGGATAATGCATTTTTTAGGAAAAAACATATATGATATCTGGATCTAATGTGTTTGTAAGGGGTAGTATAATAGGATATGTTTAGTTATAAGAGATGGGAAGTTGATGGTGGTTGATTTGCAGGAGAAAAGTGCTAACTACTATGAGAGACTACTACTCTAGAATGAAGAGAATATGAAATTATATAAAAAATAAATTTTAAAGGAAAATTAGTATTCATTGATACTCAATTCAAGAAAATGTTACCAAACAACCTTTATAACTCTCGACAAAAATGCTTGTGTAAGAATTCCAATGTTGTGTTCATTTCTTCCATTTTCATATGCCAAAGATACACTCAAGGGCCACTAAAATTCATTCAATAGGAATATTAAAATAAGGGTTTAATAACTGCATCAAGTATTATAAAATAAGTTCTACATAAACAATAGTGATCTAGTAACAAAAGAAATACATTAACCATAGATTGATCTAGAGTACTAGATATAGATGCAATAAGCAAAAATATTGCAATAAAAGTTATATTTCATTAATCAAACATTCAATATGCAAATACAAATCTCAAACTAAATCACAATGGTATGTACTATTGAATCTCAATTTTTTGACAAGGGGACTTAGACTAGATGCCCTTAATGCCTACTAATGGCTATACAGTCTAACCATATTAGCATTACAAATTCAAACTCAATCATTTTACACCTTCTAGAAAATGGAATCTAAAAGCTACAAAAATCAATTTTTAACCCACCAAAAACCAACCCTTTAGTATGAGGACCAGCCCTCATACTCATACAAATATTCCATGAAGGAAAATAAACGATTTCTCCCCAAAACTAGCTAGAAAGATCAATGATTCACAACAAAGGAGCTTGGTCCTGCACAAATGGAAGAGAATCCTTTCCAAGTGAAAATATTCCATATCAAAAATCCTAACCTGACATGGTTCTATTTTACAGTTGCATATGTGGAGGTACACATGATATCCCCTTTTGTGTCAATGATTTTTTTGTCCTTTTTGTTCTTTCTCTTTTGCACATGTTCCTAGTCATGGAAAAGGTTTTCCCCTCCATAGTTATATTATTCAATTTAATGTTTACCTTTTGGAAAATATACCTTGGAGGGAAGATAATCATGGTAGTTTTTTTGAAAATGAGATCTTCCTCATGCATGATTTTATTTGAGCCAAAGGAGTGAACTTTTCCAAGAATGATCCAAACTTTTCTTTCATTAGTTTTTTCTTAAGCACTTGGATAAGATATGAAATTGAATTCGACATGATGTTTTACACAAACCATTTTAGGGACTATAATACTATAAAATCCAACCCCTTGTTTATGAATTTGTAATTCCTTCATTAGTATTGTGAGAAAAACCTTTATGAACTAACTTGTAGATTTTATCTTGAGTGATGGTTACGTCAAAATTGGGGGCCAACTTGTTTCAGATTTCCTTTGAAACTCAACATGTAATTTTCAATCTCTCAGGCCCAAAAGAGGTTTTTGTTAATAGGATGTTATTTAATATTGAAGACCAAGATGAATCCTCTACTAAATTTGGTACTCCCAAAATGGTGTGGCTAGCTCTTATGAGAAATTTCATTAGGATGACCCGCTTCTTCTCTAGTTTCCAAATCATGTTTTGCCACCTCTTCCATTTAAAGGACCATGTTTATCTAGATAAGATGAAAATGTTCTATCTTTATTGCAGATATACCATTCATGAAAGGTTAATAACTGATCAAGGTCCTTATTCACCCCTAAACTGAATGAGCATGAAATTCCTCAAATTGAACCTGCAATGCCTGTACGTGAGCCTCAAAAAGATATAAATTCAGTCTCCTATTGACTTACTAAAGTAGAGAAGAGACTTACTATCCTAGAATAGGCCGTTGTAAAGTACTCTTCCAAGGAAACTCATGCAATGACCCAAACCCCTTTCAAGTAGTTTCGAAAATCCCTAATTAGTCGAATTGAGGCTCCCAGATCAATCCAAACATCCAAGCCTATTTTCTGATGTGGGAACAAAATATACCTTTTTAAACTAGCCAAAATTTTGGAGTGGGTGATATCTCTTGAGAATATTATTGAACTAATCAAAATTATGGAGGATGTAAAGGAAATAATTACATAGCTCATGGCCAAGGGAATGTCTTTAGGGATTGCAGGTGATGTTAAATATGTTTATAGCACCTTGGAAAGTAAATCATTTAAATGTGGAAGAAAACACTCTTAAATATCCTTTAAATTTTTATAGGTGAGTTTATAAATATTAACTAACAATATGCTAGTCATAATATATTTTGTATACTTAAAAACTTTCTTTATAACCTCTGAGGGTTGGGGTCTCTATAAAATCCCCATTTTTTTTGTGTATGCATATGTTATGTGTTCTGAAAATTATGACACATGGTGTAATTTAATTGGCTCCCCATTTTCTTGTTTTTCAAATTTGCTATGTAAAAATTCAACCTTTAAAATGTATCTATAATGAACTCATCATTTGGACCAGCATAAAAAAATATATACAAGTTCTTGATCTATCAAAACCCTATCAAATTCACTAGTGATGACTTTCTTCTTCTTTATCATCATTGCTAGTTTGTTCACACTCCCTTGCATGTGAATGAATCTATGAATTCTAGCATAGTTGAAACTTGAAGTTGTAGAGTCCAATCCCCATATACTTTTGTTTAAGAGTTTATATAAAATTCTTTTCATATGTATTTCCTAGGGTTTATGTCTCGAAATGAAATCATATTTTCAAGCTTAGAATCTAGTTCATCAACATACTTTCCATCCTTATCCTTTATTACATGGATTTTTATAGTGAATCCTACCAAAGTACTTATCCTTTAAAGGATCTTGCATACATATATTATTTTAATTTGTAATCTATGGGAAAAATTCCCTCATCCTCCACCAATTGATCATCCATATGTGTTATTTCCTTAAGTTTGGGTAATAGCCCATCCCAATAGTCAATTTCATCCTAGAATTTTTTAATTTTCTCACTGCCTACCTCTATTTACTCATAAACTTTCTTATAGCACTCCATAATACTTCCTATATAATTGGTTCCCTTATCAATTCTTCTTCTTATTTATTTGTAATATTATTTCTACCCTTTGAACCATCTAAAACTTCAATGCCTCTGGAGTTATGGTAGCAATAATTTTTTGACCCTCAAAAGGAGGTTGTCACCATTTCGCACATAGATTGACAAGATATCAACCTTTTCCATTATTTTTCTGTCCCTTTATTCTTGTGAATTTTCTGCATGAGACCTCTTATGGCTACTAAAGCTTCATGCTTCAATATTTCAGTAGTGGGTTTTCCCAAAGGGATTTGAGTAATTTAATAATCATTAGTTTAAATGTCATTCCTTAGTATGTCTCCCTTAAGATTTGTAAATTCTAATGACATGTGCCCCTGGGGATATACAATGGTCTTTCCCTATAACCTTTTGTTCTTTAGGGCCCTTGGCTACCTAGATGATATAACATTTTATATGTTAATAACCTCTAATTATATTTTAATTTTTTCTCCTTTTAGGAGGGAAACTCCATACAATTATGTAGTAGGGCAAATCCCTTCTTTCTAAACTTTGGAAAATTTGTAAAATGATCAAGGGATGGTCACAATCTCCTTAGATATAGCAGGAGAAATTTCTATAATACAAAGTTATGTTTAGGGAATGTCTACCTCTATTACTACCTTTTCAGGTCAAAGCTATGAAGTACTTTACTCCAACTACCTAGCCTTTTATTTATTGGTCTCAGGCTCTTTAGGTGAATAAATTGTATATATTTTCTCCTAAACCTATTTTTGAACCTACTCCTTCTCTTGATACTTCAAAACTTCATGAGTTTTAAATGCCTTGTTAACCATTTCTAATGATTTATCCATAGGATCACATAGAACATCCTTCCCTTTTTATCTGATGATGCTTACTCCATCTTGAGGTTGTACTTTCTTAGAAAGAACTACCTCCTTTGGTGATAACTCTACTATACTTTCCTTAATTGGGGATACTTCCATTATAGGAACCACAACTTTATGATGTTGAGTTACCATAGTAATTGTACTTATCCCACCAATATTCACTTCTTAGGTTCCTAATATTTGTTTTCCAACATGAGAGAGGTCAAATCCTTATTTTGTGAGGCCTTGCAATAAATCAACAAAGGCCTATGTTTGAGCTACCTCTTGTTATTCAATATCCACCACTTCAACCTCTAGATTTGATTTACCTTAAGCTATTTCTAAATAATAAGTTCCATGTGCTCTAATGGGTGGAGGGGTGTCTATTACCTCTAGCATTTAAACATTTTTTCATGTTCTCCAATATTTGTAATATTTATAATGATAGGTGTATTTTCAGCTCCTCCCATTGTAGGGTTTCTAACCTTAGCTCTTTTAGCCCTTAAAAATGCTTAAGACCAGGTTCCTCCTCTCCCTCTTCTTCTTGTATGGATCTCATTGTCGATCCAAGCCTTTGATCTGAAAGGGGGGAGATTCCCTCATTAATTTTCCTTTTTGGAGGGCCCCTAAAGAGTTAATTTAGTTGTCCTAGATCTTGAGGCATGTGAGATCCTATCTTCTTATGGGACTGCTTGACTAATTGGTACTTCCTTCAGGGTTTTCATTAACATTTTTCAGTTTTTTGAGTTGGAAGGGATATAGAAGTAATTTTTTACTCATATTATTAGTACATTATTCTACTATACCTAAAGTAGGTATTTTGTAGGGGAAATGAGGTGCCTTTCCCTTCAAATGGTCTATTATAATTGGACCCTCTTTCAAAAAAGTGATATCATCATTAACAATCCCTAAATACATAAATTCCCTTAGTATTGTAGTGTTTTAAAAATGTAATTCTATTCCATTCTTCATAAACCATGGTAAGGATCTCCTTATCACATATACAGGCATGATACGAAATTGTGGTGGTTCATACTTATCCAAATCTAGTGGTTATATAGGATGCCTAGCTAATTTCATGTCAATATCTTATTTTCTGACCACTTGATCATCATCTGTAAGGCCTTAAGGGATGAATTCCACCTTGAAATTAATTATTTATTGTAAGGTAATCCTTGAGAAATACCTAAGTATGACTGCTTCCTCATCCTTACAATACATCCAAAAGTATTCATAGTGAGGCTCATGTTCATATGAGCTTCTAAGGACTGTGTTCATTACCCATATGATGTCATAATTAGGTCTTCACTAAAATTTATCTATCCCCAACCTATTTATCTCCTCATCTAAGAGTTTTACCTTGATAAATTTGGAGCATGTATATCTCCCAAATGAAATTGGGAATTTGATATTAGTTTTATTCTTTCCTGAAATCAATCTATGTACTTCAAATAATTGCCTAGATTATTTAAGAAGTTCTTGTTTATCATCTACATCCTTGGGTAGCATACAAGGGTTTTCTTAGAAAACACCCACCCTTATGTATTTGAAAAATCTAAACTATATGAAATACCAAAAAAAATTCACTAATCACCTTCCTTGAAGTTGCAGATATCTTGAATTGCTCCCATTTTGGTTTGAATAAACAAATGATGGGTGCAAATAAATCATCATGTGACCTTATGAAATTACCCTTTTGACTTTCTAAGTTTAGTTGAGGGTAAACATCATATACTATGAAGTGTGATGATTCTTTTGTTCTTAGAATTATGGAAAGGGATTTGTGGTATACAACGTTGTATATAAGGTAGGAGGTGATATAGAATTCACACCTTAGTGTAGATCCTTATCAAAATTGCACTATCATTTTTATAAGGCGGTCATGAATATACTTGCTTATGAGGTCATCCCAACAGATTTTCCCTTTATTGAAGAGGATAATTTGGATGTATCTGAACATCCATTCTTAGAAATTATAAATAGAACTCAAGCCTTCCATTTTTATTAATAAGGTGATGAGGTCCTCAACCTCCTTACAAAAATATGATTTGGTTAGCTTCTTAGGGATCCTCGTAGGAGAGCCTCTAACTTTCTATAAAAATTATTATTCTTGATTTTTTAGAAAGAAGCATGGTGACTAGTCCATAAATTATTTGTTGACTCGATGATGATGTCTACCTCTTGGTTTATCTTAGGTAATCCTAACATTACTTGGAATGTCTTGTGTGTTAATGATATAACCTTATTCCCACTACCATCCAAAATCTCCATGGTCTCTAGGTTGTAGATTTTTGCGCATTCCCATACCAATTCAAGGCATTATATGGAAGGAGGGAAAGAAAATTCCAAAGAAATGCCACCATCATCAATTTCTACCATGAAATAACTTCTATGGGGGAACTAAGTCTTTGAAGGAAATCAATCAAGCCTATATTTCTAATGTTCATGTTCATTAGTTCATCCAAGTTTCTTGTGATGTGGGAATTAATATGAGTACCACCTAGTTAGACCTTTATCTTTACAATATGGAGTGAAAACACACCCTAGGTGTACAAAGGACACAGAAACCCAGTGAAAAGGATATAAAATGTGTGCTTTGGATCACCCAAAACCATGGTAATGATGAAAACCCTAAAAGTGTTGAGATTTAGACTTACCTATGTATGTGAACCTTAAACCTTCAATTGCAGACCATAGACTCACAAACAGACCTCAATTCCCTCACAGTAAAACTATCAACAACCCTCTCTTCAATTTGATACCTTTGGAGCACTCCTAAGGGATATGGAATGCTTAATCTCATTACAATACAATAATAATGTAGAGGAATAACCAAAAATTTGATCATATTATCATTCACAAGAAGGAAATTAATGGAAAAATCTGTAATTAGAATTACTCAGTTGTGGTCATTAGTTTTTAAATTATTGTTTAAATGTGGGCCCTCCAAATGTAGCTTGTTGATAGGGATCAGGGATGAGGAATCAATTAGTATTTTTACAGTAACTTTGGAAATACAAAGTGTAAATTTTGATGTTATTCTTGATATTAAGCTATGTTGGTAAGACTCCATGCACCCTTGGGCTTTAGATGTTAGGTTGTACCTTGCATTTCCATACCAACTACAAAAATGCAAAGTGCAAGTATGCATGAGATGAGATGCCATCTTGTTGAGATGCACTGATGGAATGACACATTTCCCCTCTTTTTGTTAGGTCTTGGGGTGTACTTTACACTTTCACATGATATGTGAAGTTGTAAAGTGCAAGGACATAAAGTTAGCCCTCATGTATTTTGTAATATTCTATGGAATATTTCCTTCGCCAAGTTATGGGGATTAACTCCTAGATTGTAACTTTTAATAAATTATAAATATTCTTAAGAGGCCCACAAGGGTGAAGATACACTAAATATTATGTTTTTTTGGGTGGTGGGAATGGAATTACATATTGTAAATGTGTAAATATTGTAGACCTGCAAACTCACACAAGGGAAATTTGAGAAGGCCAGAAACCTTCCTTTTAAGGTTTGATCATACCAATGGAACCTTAAAAAAATATCCCATGTGTTTATAAACCTAGACATCACTAATACACCATAAAACATGAAAAATCTTAAGGTGTTAGGAAAAATAATGTGGCAGACTTGTATACATAAAAAAAATTGAACACAAAGGTCGGGCCTACGAGGAAAAGTTGAAGGACTAGAAAATAATGCAGAGTGACATATTGCAAGGATTATGGATACTAGGAATGTACATGGAAACCAAGGTTTATGTGAAAGCTCAAAATAGGCACCAAAAACTTTCTTATATATGATTCCAATGTAACACCTTCTTAATCAATGCTAAAAAATTAGGGAAAAAAAATATTTTCCCATATTAAATTTATGCCTTCTCTGATTTAAATACATAACATTTAAACCCAACATAAATTTTAAATTCAATACATCGAAAACCATGTATAGTTATATGGGTCAACTAGAACTACCTGATCCCCCATGTTTCACTCTTTCATGACTATGTATCCAAAGTATATAGCTGGTTACCTTAAAAAGATCTTGATAATCAAGTGATATTTCTAAGTTTCTACTTGAAATTTAGTCAATTGAATTCTATCTAACATCTTACACCTCAATTAGAAACTTGTTGAATCTGACAGTGTAGTTAGTATCTTATGCTACTTCGGCCAAATTTTACAAGACATGCTTGCCTTCTCAATTTAGAGATGGAACAATTATCATTAGAAACTTTTCCTCTCACCATATCACTTCATTTAGATATTTTTATTTTGTTCAGTTAGTTAAGTTGTTTATATTACAAGGTACAAGACTTGTGCAGCATGCATGATAGGACACATCTGTGCTAACTTAGGTTTCCCATGGGAAAGAAAATGTTTACGTAATGACTTGCATCATTATGCATTCACTTCCTTCCCTGTAGCCAACTGAAGTTTGTACTGAGGTGTACCTATAATTCAGGTTAGACAACTCTTGTGTCTAGGAAAGACTCGGTTATAGACTCAACTGTGATATTCGTAAGGTTTTAGATCTTGATAGGATAGATTTGGATACCTACGATAAGAAAACGTTCACTTAATGACTTGTGTCATTGAGTTATCATTCACTTATCATAGTCATCTAAGGTTAGCCTAATTAAGTCTCATTCGTTAGGAACATCATAACCGAAGATTGATTAATTACAACTAATTGTTTTATGAAAGATCCCCTTTTAGTCGTAGTGATAAGTTTATTACATCATTTCATATATTTTAATTAAACTAAGGTTATAGTATCTTAATAGTTTATGATAAAATTAAGAGTAATTAGAATGTAAACTCATTTTTATCTTTATTATGATCTAAGATAACTTACTGCATTACCATAGCAGACAGCTATATGTACATTAAGAAATTGTTGCATATATCACTAATCATATAATTGTTTCCTACATTATTTCATTTTATCGTACCAAATTAAATGTCTTCACATTATAAATTGTATCATGGTTACCTTTATTTTCTTTTCTTTTCAAGCTTGGATAAACAAATAATCAACGTATTGATGAATCCTCAAATAACAGTAACATTTATAATTCAATTTTAATAATAATATTCTACTGTAAATCAACATTTCAAAAGCCATACATATTAATACAATTAAACATCAACATGATAATTATTAAAATAATAATTATTACAATTATAATTTGGTTTATCAAAGATAATACATTATTTATAACTGGTTATTATACCTTTCCTTCTTAAATATAACAACGAAGTATAACTTTTACTTTACAATAATGTCGTGCATTTAATACAATGGAATCAACTTAATCCTCATAAATAGGCAAGTTAATAATGTGTAATCTTCCTTTAGTCAATCATGAAATATTTCTCAACTCCATCATCTATGGGGGAGAGAGATGGTAAAAATGGTCAGTTTAAAATGAACTAGCGTGAATTTTCATTCTCATCATATTTGCTGATTATTGTGATACAATGAATATATATATATATATATATATAAAATCTCAACTTTTAAATTATTCCAATGTCAAATTTACTATAAAAAATGAGATTAATGTAGTCTCCTTTATTACTTACATCATCATAATCGCTATAAAGTAAACTTGTACCTATTGATAAATAGTATGATCATTTAGTACGCTTATGGCCTATATGATTGGAAATCATAGTTAACTTAATTTCCATATAGAATTTTCATTTGAGCAAATAGATGAAAATTCATTTCAGTAAAGCCAATTATTAAAGGTCAATATAAATTAAAAAATCTACTTTCACCCCTTTAATAGTTGGGAAGGTAAGTATTCTTCTTCAAGCCTTCCAACATTAGTGTTAAAAATACCTTAATCATTCCCGCAATGACAAGGATAAATTACTCATCTTTATAAAACAATAATAAAAAATATTTCCTTAACCTTATTAAACAAGGATTGCAATCTCAACCTTAATCTGGGAAAAAATAGAAATTGATTAATGCCTTAATCTTTATTAGTGTGATTAAATATACCTTATTCTTATGAAAAATAAAAAATGATTATATTAATCATAATGAACAGAAACAAGGATTATCTTAATTTCCTCAAACCATAAAATAATAATTCTGTCATCTTTCAAACAATATTGTTGATCAAAAACATACTCACACCAAAAAATACTTTACTCATTAGAAGACAAACCTATTTTAATCTATTTTTACTTGGATTAGTAAATAGTGTTATTCATGATTTAATAAACACCAAACCCATGCATGTAATTATATTACACATTTAAAAAAAAAAAAAAAAAAACTTCTTTTTTATTTTTAAGGAGAAAATCCAATCTAAGAAAAAGTTACCCAAGATAAGTGTATTCCAAAAAAATGTAACATCAACATCCCAAGAAGACTTTTTTTTATCGGTCTATTAAAAATAACATATATTGTGCTTCTAAAGATGCACTTTGAGCTGAATTCCTAAAACTAAGAAACTTACATAAATAAAGAAAACGACTATCCTTGAAAAATGAAGCCCAAAACTTGAATCATGCTCAACACCCAGGTCGAAAAGATCATACTAGTATTTACCAGATATGCAACCCAGTAATTCAATCTCCAGGTTCGTGGAGAAACCAACTTTGTACCTATTTAATAACCCAAACCTAGGATGAATTACCACTCAATAGAAGTTCAATTACCCAAAATAATATGCAAATCTAGAAATTATACCATCCACAAGAATATCCACTAGTTAATCACAAAAATAAGAAAACTAATCCATTATTCACCATGGTTTTGAACTAAAGGTTTGTGTAAAGAAACAAATTTATAATCATTCCCAGAATGGGATTGTCTAAAACCCCAAACAGTTTCTTAACAATTTTTTTTAGACAAAAAAACATACTATATGAAAAGTAGAAGATGGAAAACCAATTTGATACAACATATTCCATTAGGCCAAAAAACACATATTTAAATAAATAACCCTAATGCATATGCCTCTACACAATTTTTCTGCAAAAACTAAAATACCCATCAATCACAAAGAGATATTCGTATATAACTCTTTTTTGCAAAATAAATGGTAATGGGGAAAGAAAAAAAATCCATACCTAAGAAATAAAAAAGAATCCCTTTATTGTTTCTTCCACAGCGGGTTGAGAAAATGCAAGTTCTTTCCTCCGTGTTTTGAAAAATAAAATATCAAGCAAACCCCCAATAATAGTGTTTCCAAAACCGAAATAATATTGCCAAGGAAACAATAGAACAAAACTTATTAAATATCCCAGATGCCATTAAATAATCCCACAAAAAAAATCCATGAATTGTTCTAAAAATAGATTGTTAAAAATATTCCACTTATCATTTCCAAAATAACTAGTTTCAAACTAGAGTGGGCTAGTACTAATTTTCTCATGCATATCTCAAAAGAGCCAAAAAATTATCAAAGAAAAAATGAACTAGAGATAACACAAGACCCTCTCAGTAGATTCTTGGAAAAGCTTCACGCTTCTTCCAAGGATGCGTAGGGTTTAATTGAATGCCATTGAAGGGTGCAGGTGCCACATAGTGGTATGGGGATTCTAACTCCCATTTTTTCCTCCATTCTGTGTGGCTTACAAACCACCAATAAATCTTAGCAATTCCTATTTTAACTTGCATGATAACTTAAACATTCATCATCACCTTTCTCTACCTGCATGGCAGTCTCTATTTGATTGGTCGAAGAATTTGGTGGCACACCAAATATTTGCATGGTTCGTTCATTCAATGTCCCTAATAACACTTCATTATACATAATAAACTTGAATTTGGTTATGACCGATTCATCTTTGGATCAAAGCTAAAAATTAAACCTTATCACTACCATGGGGTAGGTTAAAGATTACCATTATAATTCCATTATTACAACCTTGTAATTAATTTCCCATTTATATGGTTGATGACCATGGTGTTTAATAACTATATTTTTTTATATATAATCATCAATATAGTCACTATTTCTTGTTGATATTCTTTCCTAGATTATAGAATCCTGAGAAACCATTACCATTCCCGCTAACATTAATATCAACATTGACATTATTATCTTTTTGTAATCATTTTTACATCCTTATGGTGTATAGCCATTATTCCATCTTGTAGATAATAATAGCAATAGAAGTTAGCAACATAAGTAAATAATCATCTTAACCTTCATATTATTATTTCAATATATAATATTTTCACGCAATACAGTCAATGACCAATATAGGTCAGAAGATTATTTAATATACTAAGTTTTGCTATCATGTTTGAAATTATATCAATCCAAATACTCAACTGACAACATGAATATCCCTACATCATAACATCATAATTAGGAAATAATGACGACAAGTCTCAATCATAGCAAAAATGAAATAATGATAACATCTAAGGAACATAAAATGAATTATAACATTAAGAAACATGTGAAACACAACAACAAGTTTTGTTATGATGCCATGTATACCATTAAATAATAGTATGTATACCCTTCTAGTTACACAAACAAATACACAACCATGTACAGGATAGTGTATCAGAACAAGTCTCGGGTTTGTAAATTGTTAAATTCCAAAACTCACTTTGTGACCAAAAAATTACAAATATACGGGGTGTTACAAACTTCCCCCATTAAAAAATCATCGTCCCGATGACTAAACTCTAAAACCATTATTAGATTAAACAAAAAAAGATAAATATACTCATTTATGTATCAAGGTAATCACCAGATTAATTAAAACATGAAACCCTTTCAGTTTTTAGAAGCTTATCACCATAGTTTATTGGTTTTAGTAGCCATTATTCAACAAGTTTTTGCCAAATAACTAAATTTATGATGTTTTTTAGTCAATTAAAACAATAAAAATAACAATTATATCATATAAAATATCAAAATATAAGTATTTATCACTTAAATAAGCACAGAAAAACAATTTCAATTTCATCAAGGTTGCAGTTTCTTCAGAAAATTGGTCCCATTCGACCTTTCACTAAACAATATCTTGATTTCTTAAGTGCAGCCTGTTATTTTCTTGCACTTTTATTGGTTCAACCACAATGATTCTTGGATCTTGAACCTATAAGAAGTTCCATTTTAGAACATGTGATAAATTAGATACATAATTTTTAAGAAAAGAAATCTGAAAAACATCATGCATCTTAAACAATGTTGGAGGTAACACTAGACGGTATGCCATAGGATTGATTATTTCTATCACCTTAAAAGGTCCAACATAGTGAGGCAGCAGTTTGGCTGACTTTCCAAATGATATTGAACTTTTCATGGGATCAACCCTTAATAATACCTTGTCCCCTTCTTTAAATTTGATGTCAACTCTCTTAAGATCTGCATAAATCTTTTGCCTATCAACATATTCTTTTAACCTTTCAGGAATGAGATTGGCTTGTTATATTTTTTTAAACATCTCAGGTCTTACTACCTCTCTTTCCTCCATGTTATCCCAACTGATAAGATTTCTACACTTTCTCCCATATAACGCTTCAAATGGATCCATTTTCAGTGATGAATGGTAAGTGTTGTTATAAGAAAACTCAACCAGTGGAAGGTATTCTTCCCACTTGTAATATTGATCCATGCAGTACATCCTAATAATATCCTCCATGATCTAATTGACTCTTTCTATTCAACCATCTATTTTCGGATGGTATGCAGAATTGAAATTAAGATATTTCCCCAAGGCCAAATCTAAGGTTTTCCAAAAATGAGAAGTCATCCTAGGATCCAGTCAGAATTTATTAGTTCAGGTACTCCGTGCAATCTAATAAATTCATGCACAAAACTTTTTGCAAGCACACGGGAATCATCTTTCAGATTTCTTGGTATAAAAAGAGATAATTTTGTTAGTTTATCAACCACAACTAAGATCACATCATGCTTATTTTTTGACATTAGCATTCCTTACATAAATTCCATATTGATAACTTGCCACTTGAATTGTGGAATTCTATGAGGATACAACAATATAGCTAGATGCATATGTTCTCCTTTGACATTTTGGAATTCAAGGTAATGTGAAACATAGTTTACTATGTCCTTTTTCATCCCTTTTTAGAAATATTGTTATTTTATTTCAGCAAGCATTTTAGTCACTCTGGGATTTCTGAAATAAGAAGCATCATGAAATTCATTAATAACTTTTTTCCTTAATTCATTTCCCATTGGTACATAGACTTGGTTTTCATACCTTAAGACTCCTTCATTTTCAAATCAGAATTCCTTGTACCTTTTATCATTTGGATCTGCAGTAAGCATAGTTTTAACATGCTAATAATAAGAATTATCCAACATTTATTTTCTTAGCTTCATCTATGAATTGAGTTCTTAAATTCAAAAGAGTGGAAATATGCTTCCTACGACTTAGTGCTTATGTCACTCTATTTTCTTTACCTTTTATGTAGGTTATATTGAAGTCATACTATGATAAAAAAATCTAACCATCTTCGGTGCCTCTCATTTAAGGTAGGTTGCATGAAGATGTATTTTAGCCCAATATGATTTATTTTCAGTTCAAAGGGATTTCCTAAAAGATAGTTCCTCCAAACTTGCAAGGCATGTACAATGGAAGCAAGCTCCAAGTCATGGGGAACATAATTCATCTCATGTACTTTCAATTTTATGCTTTCATACAAAATCACATGGTCATTTTACATAAGTATACCTCCCAACTCTTCACCGGAGGCATAAGTTACCATGGTGAAGCTTCTTTTGGGATCTGGAACCTTTAAAACACGTGTTGTAGTCAATTTTTTCTTCATCAAATTAAAGGCATTTTCACATTTTTCAGTCCAGATAAATTTCTTGTCTATTTTCTGTAGAGAGGTGATTGGAGTAGTGACTTTAGAAAATTATTTTACAAATTTTTGGTAATATCTATCCAATACCATGAAGATTCTAACTTCATTCACATTTTTAGGAGTTGGAAAGTTAGTTATTGTAACGGTTTTTGATGGATCCATAGAAATTGCATCTTTATTTGATTATGTACCAAAGGTATTGTACCTCATTTTGATAAAATGAGTACTTTGAAAGATTACTATACATATTTCTCTTTCTTAGCACATTTAACACAATTCTAATATGTTTATTATGTTCCTCAACGATTTTAGAATAAATTAGAATATCATCCAAGAATATCAACACAAAATTGTCCAAGTATTTCTAAATGATATTATTCATTAAGTTCATAAAAACTTCCAAAGCATTAGTAAGTCAAAAGGGTAATGGAGTGAACTCGTAATGTTCATAATTTTTCCTAAAGGGAGTTTTATGAATGTATTCTTCTTTTATTCTTAGCTGATGATAACTTAATGGTAGATCGATCTTAGAATAGACCGATGCACCATGCATCTGGTTAATGAGGTCGTCAATTATTATAAGGTGGTATCTATTTTTTATCATGTATTTCTTAAGCATTTGATAATCGATGCATAACCTCAAATTTCCATATTTTTTCTTGACAAATATGGTCGGTGCTTCCCAAGGATAGACACTCAGTCTGATCAATCCCTTGGATAGTAATTCATGAAGTTGCACTTTTAGCTCGACAAGTTTAGTTGTGGTCATTATATAGGGAGCCTTAGAAATTGGTTTGATCCCCGGTTTGATGTCAATTGTAAAATAAAAATCTCTTTTTGGTAGAAGTTTAAGTAGTTATTCCATAAATGCATTGTTTTACTCTTGTAGCAGTAAATTTTCTTCCACGGAAGTCTTTCCTACTTCCCCAAAATATGAAATTTTTACACCATAAAGCACACATCCTTTTTTCTTATCATTTTTTAGCTACATGGTTGATATTTTTCTTACTTTGAAGCATCTTTTTATTCCCTGAATTATTTTTGTTTTCTATAGATCATCTAAGCATTTTATTTACTTTTCAAAACAGTCTACTATTTCCTTATGTTATGACCACAAGTTTACTCTTATATACTTGGGATGTAATTCAGAGTTTAAGAAGAAGAGATACACATTGAAAGGGAACTTTGGGAGTAGTTATAAACCCATCTAGATAATGAGGGTCACTATTGAGAAATCATGTGAGTGTAATAAGCTTCTATGCCTACAATAATCTTAACCTAACATATTCGGGGGGTGTATGAACACCCACATAATAATGGGATAGGGAGAATTTGGAACAAAAGAAAGAGACTGATAATTGAAACAAGAATAAATTATTCCTTCATGTCAGGTTCACGAGAATTTTTACACCAGAAAAACAACATAGAACTACCAATGTACTCAACTTCACGGGGTTGAGACAAGATATGCAAAATGTGAGAAATGAGATAGGGATGAGATAGGTATATTTGGTAGATGTGGAAATGAGATATAGAATATACTGGGATGGTATTGAATTGAGGATCTAGGGTTTAGTTAAACACAATTGATCAACTCGCAAGATATGAACCTAATCGTCAAAGGAGGTGAATGCTCATCTAACCTTTATGAGAGTAATACCATGGTCAAGTATAATTTCCATGTGTAGTTCTCATTCTATCTCTTTGAGACCAAAAAATACCTCAACCTAGTTATCAGACCCAAGGAAAATTCCATTCATCTCCAAATACTCCTCTCCATAGAGATCCATGCAAGGATGAGGATTAAGGAAATGAAATCAAACTAATGGTTTTGTCTTCTAACTTGGTTTTCTTGATTGATAAAAAACTTATCAGTTATATTCAATTATTCGTTAAGGGAATCTAGCTAGTTGATGATTTGAGGGAGCAAAGGAGTAGATCTAAAGACAATTTCTCATAAACCTAAATCTATGTCTCATTGATATTGGTCTATTCCCCATGGATGGATAATTTTCTAAAATATCCTCCTACAATGTCAGGGTGGACCAAGAATGGTCATTTGGGAACACCAACTCGTGAGTAAGGTAAATGACACTAGAAAACTAGTCCAAAGGGGCTAAGGTCTATGAACTGGTATTCTAAGCCGCTAATAACTAAGTTTTTAGTTTTTTTTACATCTATACTTTGTTCCAAATTTCTAACTTTAAATAAACAATGTAAAATGAGACTAATTTAAATAAAAGACAATGAAACTTTTATTTTAATAAATTAAACTACACTCACTGAAGTTTAAATAAAATAAATATATCAACTACTCTAATTCGTTTTTTGAATATTTTTAATAAATATTTTCGAATAAAATAAAATAATTTAAACAATCTAATAAACTAATATTTCTTTGTGTTTTCTAGGATTAATTATAATAAAATAAGTATTAAAAGATAATTAAAAGAAATAATGTTTATATTAATTCTAAATTAAAATTAATTTACAATTTCTTTTGGAAATAAAATAAATCTAAATAGGGGTTAACTGGGTATGGTTTTCCCTATGTTGCAACTTTTGTGTAATTTCTATTATGACGGGAAAACTAAAATTAAGATATTCTCTATTAAAACACTATTTCTTCTAACCAATTTCTACCTCACTCTTGGGAAAGAGAAAAGATTCTTAGCAGCAATTTTCCTCTTCACCATGTAACCTTCATCGATAAAACTTCTTCTAAATCAAATGGAAGAAAATAATAATGAATACATATTGCTACCACTACTTCATCCAACCTATTTCCTGTACAGATCCACACAGATTAGTAGGGAAGAGGATATTAGTGGAAAAAATATTTTGAAAAATAATAATAAAATATACAGGAAGTGATAGTATCTTTCATTTCTGTTTGCTTCTAGTGCATAAATTCTTCTAATACTAACAAATGATAATTATATTAAAGCGTCAAATAAATTAATACAATCCATACCTAGTTACTATTGTGTTGTGGTAGATCTTCCAAGGATGTGATGCACTTCATGTCTCCTCAGATTCTAATCCTCTTCCAATGGTGAGTTCAAATTGATCCAGGGAAGCAAGAATGTTGAATGATAGCAAGAAGATCAAGAAAACTCAATTATTGTTGGATTTTTGTAAAGAGAATGACTAAATGTAAGAAGTAAAGAAGAATAGAGTAATGAACTAGTTATCTGTGTAATCCTTCTCTAATATCTGAAAACATACCACTTCACAAAATAATATCAAATTCCTAACACATCATATGAATGAAAACATTATTTTTATAAACTAGTGCTGGAGAGGATTTCAAGAACACTTGTCGATCAAGAATCAATGACTCAACTTGGGGAGGAAAAATCATCATACCTAATTTAGTAAATGGGGAAGAGAAACTCAATACCAATCCAACAAGCCCAAAATTAGCAAATTTGACTCAAAAACATAAGATAGAATCACGTCATAATCAAGACACGTGCTTATAAATTTGTGTTTTAATTTTACGTTGGAAGGTGACATGACCACCCCTATTTCAAGAGGGGTGGTTTGGTAACCACCACCCTGGAAAAGGGGTAGTTACAGAATTTCCATGGAATTTGCACAACCTCCACCCTAGAATAGCATTTTTTGTGCAACCACTTCTATTTTATGCAACAAAAACAAGACCAGAGAAACTCTAAGTGTCAAATTAAGCTTGTAATTTAAAACATAGGATTAAGCTAGGCTACAAAGGGAGTGTGAGGAGAGAAAATGAGGATGTGGATCTCATTTTTTCCTTGGAAGATGTTTTTTTCATTATTGGAGATGTATCACATTTTCCATGTTGTACTATGTAATTTTTTGGTGCTTATATTCACCTTTCGGCAATTTGAAGTCTTAGGTCTCTTAGTATATTTGGTCGATCCCTAGAACCAACAGGTCTCCATCATTGGTCCATGTGGTACCATGTCATTGCTCCAGGTTATTATGATTTTTGACACTTGGGATTTTGTTTGAATTGAATCCATGAAATGTTAAGGACCATGTGACATCATTTGATTTGATTTGTTCCTTTGGAAACCAAGTGCACAGGAATTGGTCTATGTGATTTCTTGCCATGTTTTCATGTCTCTTAGGTTTGACATCTATTTCATTGATCTTTACTTGTTGAATTTACATGACCACATGGATCTAGGGTGACCCAATCTCTAATTATCGAAACTCTTGAGTTCTTAGGCTATTCCTTTTTTAATCCTTATTTGTGAAAACTCCCAAGAATGGTGGATTCAGAATTTTGATTTCTCGACCTTTTTTATCTTTACTTTGAGAATTCCTTGAGATCACAAGAACACACATACTTTATCAAGGTTTCACAGTTTTGGGATCTCGATGAAATATTCATGTTACACGATTATCTAAGGATCCATACTCAATAATTTTTTGAGACTTTAATGAATATAAGATGGGTTATATATACACTTTGATCCTACAAAACAATTTAAATAACAAAGTTAAATTTGATGGTTTGGAAAAAATGGAAAATACGAAGGAAACCATAATTTTTGTTTCTCAAGCCCGTTTTGACTCTAAAAAGTGTCTAAATTTTTGGTTTTGATTATTTTTCACAAATCAAACACAATAAACATTAAATCAAATGAGTTAAATCATAAAATTTAGTCAAATAAAATTGAATCAAATAGTTAAACTTTAAAGATATAGATAAGTTATAAACCAAAATAACACTTCGATTTGATCAAAATGTAAAACCAAAGACTTTCAAACATGTAACATAAATTTTAAAACCAATTTTTAACATCTGATGAATAAAGGGTTATATTCATTCATTATTGAAAATGGAATTGGGTGTGTTGGTCACAAAATATGGTGACTATTACAGTGAAAATACTCAAAAAGGTATGTATAATTCAAGATCTCGTGTTTATCAGTCCCAAGGAAGATGCAATAACAAGGAAATTTTTTGTATAACTTATGACTAAAATTTAGAGGACTAATTTAATCTCTTAATTATGATCAGCTAAGTAAGCATGCCCTTAGGATTCAAGTGTGTAATCTTTTGGTTAATCTAGCCTTCATAAAACTTATACTGAATGATAAAAAAATTAAACTTATGACTTTATTAAATGAAGGTTTTAATCATTTATTTACCTTCATCCAAGCATGCATAACCCTGAAAAGGGTACTACTAGATCCACTCCAAGCCTTTCTCCATTTATATCCAATCATCCATAGCCCTAATGGAGATAACTCAATTCACCCCCTTTTAAGGAAAGTTATTCATCTTTTCTTTCATTTGTATTTTCAAGAGAAGATTCACATCTAATTTTATCATTTACCTCATTTTCTCTTATTTCATCTACTTTTACAATACTTAGAGGGGTTGGAGATTATTTTAAATCTTCATTATAATGCTACCACAAAATTTAAAATTCAATATATTCTTTCATCAACTTAAAAAAGTATTTAAAATGTGAAGTTCATGGACTCCCTTAGGTGTGAAAATTTTGTAGAATTATAATTAATCAAAAAAAAAATTAACTTCAAACATAAGTAATATTTTAACAAGTTATTCCAAAATCTAGAAAACATTAAAACTTTAAACTCTAAATTTCATCCACTCTTGAGATATATCCTTTAGTTATTTCCATCTATTATAACTTGCACATAGGAGAAAATAACTTAAAATAACCTTAGAAAAATTTCCAATTTTTCAAGAATCTTAGAACTACTCTAAAAAAATGTGAACCTATTATAGAAAGCATGAAGTGATATAAGAAAACAATGAGCTAAACTAATAAAATTGACAACAAATAAACTAAGGAAATTAAAAACAAATAAACTATGAGAGAACACATGGTTATTCAAATGGGGTCGATGATGGCTCAGAAATGAAATAGTGTTTCAAATGTTGACCATTGATTATTAATATCATATCCTTTCCCATTAATTTTTTCGTTCTAAAGGTGTTGTCTCCCAATGGTTTTGTAATTTAGTAAAGGGCCAATCCATAATGAATCAAACTTAGAATGTTGTACCTTATTTATAGGAGATTTTTACCATAATAAAACTTTATTTCAAAGCCTAAATGCCTTGACTTGTGCCTCTCTACCAAACCAACATTTGACAGTATTGTGTTGTCTGCTAAAACTTTCTAATGTCTTACTCCTAGCTTCTTGTAGTTGTATTGAATTCAAAACATTTTTCTTCACCTTATCTCCTCCATATAAGTATTCACACACAAATCGATGTTTTGATAGTTGTTGGGTGATGAGAAACACGAGCTCTTGGTCGTAAATGAGAAAGTAAGGTGAATTATTGAGAGCTAATTTGATCTTTTTTGTCTTCACATAGAGCATATTGGAGGATTAAGTAACATGACCTTGAATTACCCATGGATATCTTCTTTATCACATCTAAGAGTATTTTTTAGAGGAATCGTCTAACCCATTACCTTAAAAATAATAGTTTGAAGATAATTTCAAGGTAATATGATGATCATATGCCAAATATATAAAATTAATGGACTGAAATTTTGGTCCATTGTCACATACTAATGAGAAATAGAATCCAAACTTTTTGATGATGTTTTTCTCTAATATCTTGATGATCTCCTTATTAGTGATCCTTTTAGTAGTTACAACTTCATCCCACCTTGTACAATGATCAGTGACCATAAGAATAAACTTATGATTCCCATAAGAGTTTGGATTAGTTACTCCTATAAATGACAACCCCCGTTGAGCAAAAGGTCTACTCTTATTAACTAGTTGCAAAGGCATGGTTGCATTCTTATGTATATTTGTGAAGATATAACATTAGTGACAATTTCTCATATGATTATGTGAATTTTTAAATAAGGTGGTCTAATAATATCCTACTCATAATATGTTATGAGTAGTAGCATATCTGAATAAGTGATTACTCCTTAGTTTCTCATGAAAACTAAACATTGTATGATCATCCTCATCTCTTGATACACATTTAAAATAAATTTCATGGTGAATTCTCATATAGAGAACTCCATTTTTCAACATGTAATTTTATGCCTTGACATTCAAATCCCACATTTATATTCTATTATAATCAATAGGACAATTACCATTTATTAAATAATGGATAATATACTTGTACCACTGATCTTGAGGAACCTTTTCTTCTACTTAGAAGGATGTGATCCTAGAATCTATTTATTCTATAGTTTTCACCAATCATTTTCCTTAACCTTCTTAGATGGATTAATCACCAAGGAAAACTATTGAATATTAAACATCCATTTTCCACACCTTTCTCCTAGCTCATTCTACCCCAATATTTGCTTGATTGTTGAATTAGGCACTTTGGCATGTGTTTTGTTTCTTAAGATGTATTTTCTAAAAAATTTTACTACCTTGACAAGTGCCTAGGATTTTTTTTCCAACATTGAGTAATTTATCTCAACACCATTCATATTAGTGTTCATGAAATCAATGAGATGTTCTCCACATTATTTTATCTAAGTTAACACATTTGCAATGGTATTTTCTAAGGAAAATATCCAAAATAAGCCCATGCTTATTTTTGGCTAACTCCTCCTCCTTTTCCTTTTCTGGCACTTAAATGAATTTTTGGCATGCTTTAGGGACTCAAAATTTTCTAGAAATGGCTCCATCAGATAGAGAATTTTCTCACCTTTCCAGAAAGGTAAAATTTTCCTCCTAACTCCTTGTAAATTTTGAGTTATGGCTCGGCACGGAGTTTTTTGGGGAAATTTTCCCTTGACAGGCCCACATCCAATGAGAAGATGCCACGTGGTGGCATGGAGGTCGGGGGCGGTGGAGGTAAGTTGGAAAATTTTCAAAAAGAGTTGGCGGAGGTGCAAAGGGGAAAATTTTGGCCCGCAGGCCCACGAAGGAGGATGGAGAAAAGTTTCGAAGGCCTGCCGAGCATCCAGGAAGTGAAACATGTCCAGTTGGTGGCGGGGGTCGGAGGCGTGGAAGGTTTTGGCAAAATTTTCCAAAATTGCAAAAGTTGCAAAGGAAAATGTTGAAGCGCATCCCTGCGGAGTGACCAGAAGCCAACACGTGGCAGCGGAGTGGCAGAGTGAGGGGAAATCTTGGGAATTTTACCCAATGTGAAATCAAAAGGAAAAGTGAAGTTTGGGCTTGTGTTTCCATCAGCGAATGGGAAAGCACCACATGGAAAAAAATTGAGAAAAGTGATTTTTGGGAATCATTGAACCCAGAAGGACACATCAGTGGGGCGCAAGGATTTTTGGGAAATTTTTCCAAATTCAAAAAAGGGAAAATTTTAAGGTTTGACCCTGCCAATCGAATTTTGACCCTATTTTTGCCATTTTTTCCCTAAATCTTCAGAGGGGCATAACTTTTGATCCAGAGCTCAGATTTTCACGTTATTTATATCATTGGAAAGATGGTGAAATTATCTACACATTGGACCCCTAAATTTTGGATTTTGGTGAAGATTCATGGGAGAAAATTGGAAAAACATCTCTGGCACTGGAAAAGACAAAAAAATCATATTTTCATCTACCAGATTTAATGAGGTATGGGCAATTTCTTGTCCTGTGGGCTCGAATGCATTGGGAAGTGGATTTGTAGAGGTGCCCTTACCATTTTAATGAATCTTGTCGGTGGTTGGAGATCTAAAATCAGATTTTCCCATGTTTTCTCCTTTCTTCCATTCTGCTTCATGGTTAAAAGCCAGTTTTGGCTCATTTTGTAATGTTGGATGTTCTTGCTTCTACAAGCTCTTCTTTTCTCCTTAGCAGGTGGATTTGAAGGAGTTTCAGACCTCCCATGGAGATTGTAACACATTTTTTTCCTCTTTGCCAATGGAATGTATTGTATCAAATTTGGGCATGATAATGTATGTTTTGTGATCAATTTTCAATCCTCTCATGCAGTTATTATTGTCTTCTGATCCTTCATTGCATTCTGGTAATTTGTGCATGTTTTGTTGCTACATCTTCATGATTTGTGTCTATATTTTTCAAAGCAAGGAGTTCAACACTCCTTTGGTGTATCACCTTTCTATTTTTTTTTCTTAGTTTTGTTTCCATTTCCTTGTTTTTCTCTCAACCCTGTCTCCTTGGTAGTTTTAGAGTAGGAATTTTGAATCAGAACCTCTGCAAAATTGCATGCATACACCTAAACAGAGGAGTAAGAACCAGCTTCAATCTAGAGATTTTTTCTCACCTTGCAAGGCCCCACACCTTAGAGAAAACTCAATGTTGTGCATTCACACCAGATGAGTTTCCTTAGAAAAGTAGATCCATAACTCATTTGGGGGTGCTATGAATTTGCACTAACAGTTTTGGCACACCCGGTGGGACCTTAGAGGTCTTCCACTTCATCTTTTGCAAGTTGGTGTGTTCCTATGAATATTTCAGCCTTTGGAGGCATTCAAAAAGACATCTGGTGACTCCATCTAGTAAACAACCCATCTCTGAAGTTGCATACCTTCCTTTCCATTCATTTTCATTCATTTTTCATCCATTCTTCCTTCCATCTCTTCCATCTTCTTTCATCCCATGAATTTGTGCAATCATGACTTCATTTCAATCATGGGATTCACAATCACAACAACAACAATATATTCCACCTCTAACATGTTTCTCAAATCCTTCATATCAACATTTTGATCATATTCAAAACAAGTATGCATGCCCATATGAGCAATGCCAAAATCAATTTGGTTATGAAGCATGTCCAAGCAGCAAGGGTATGCAGATTATGAGGGAGTCAAGAAGAAAATGTAGATTTGTTGGAGAAGATCCAAAAGATGGAGGTAAACATGGTGCAATCCAGGGCTCAAGCACAAATGAAAGCATTTGGAATCAGTTGTAGAGCACCTTGTCCATGGGTGGGACCTTTTCCAAGGCATTACAACCCTCAAGAGAAACTTGACTTCATTATTGCAACACTGCCATTTCTTGCAAAGTGGATTGAAGGAATAGAGGTGTATGAGAGGAGTATTCAGCAACCTTGTCAATGGGTAAGCACACCATCTCATGCCTTTTCTTTTCCTCTTTCCCAATCTATTTCATTTCAGAAGTGTCAAGCTTCAAGTTTCCCATATGTTGTCCCAAATGTTGATTCCATTTCTCCATCTCCTAGTCTCCCATTCCACCTCAATTTCTCTACTCTTTTCCCTTCCAAACAGCCATTCCCTCTAAAGAAACAAGAGTTTCTACCTCCTCTACCATCACAAAAAAATGCAAAATCAGTTGAGTCACAACCCATCCATCCTCTTGCATTCCCAGATCCATGTTGGGAAGATGAAAATCAGAAGACCAGTCAAGGAGAACAGCAAGAAGAGGAACCCAACAGAGAAGAAATGATAGAAAATCTGAAGAGTTGGGCTGCTAAATTTGAGTTTTCAAAAATCCCCTTGATGGTGAAGCCAAAAGAGGAAGTTGGAGTTGGGGAACAAGTGGTAAACAAGGCTGATTTTATAGCAGCAGAGAAGAAAGAACAAGAAAAAAGAATCAGCAGTTTGTTGGTGATGAGTTGGGTGTCTCATGTTGGCACTTTTCCCAAAAAAAATGTTGATTCAATTTACACTGCAAAATCAGTCATTATGGAGGAATAAGAACCAGCTCCAAACCCCATTTTGAGGAGCAAATGGAAGAGATCAAGTCATTTTTTGCAACAGCAGAAGAAGGAAGCATTATTGATACATTTTTGCTTTCATTTGAAAGGGGCTGATTTGATTGATGAAGCCATTATGGAGGTGAACAAAAAAGGTCCAAATTGTGAGCAAAAGGCACAAGAAATTTCATGTTTCTCTCCCACTTCATCTCTCCAAAAATCTGATTTTTTGGATGAGTTCGAATTGACAAGTTTCATGTTTGAAAATGAAACTACACATGGTGAATAAAATGCAGATTTGAAGGTCACCATGCAAGAGGGAAAAGCTTTGTTGCAGTGGGACATTGAAGAGTTTGATTGTTTATCAGACTTAGAAGAATGTTTGGATGAGGAGCCAGCTGAAATTACAACATTTTCTTCTTCACCATTCATTCTCCAACATCAAGAGCCTGCTGCCACAAAGGAGAACATTGAAAAATAGCAACCTGTGTTTTGTGACAGCTCATTGGAACCAAGATTGGAAGATTTAAATCTTCCATGTACTTCATGGGAAAAGGAAGGGAAAGAGAAAGATATTTTCACCACTTCTTCCACATCATCCATCCAAGAAGGTCCACAAGAAGACTCCATTTTTGGAGTTGAATTTTAGAGAAATGGGCACATCCAAAGGATTAGACCATGCCCAATCAGGTACTTGGCTTCATTGAAGCCAAAGGAGAAACCAAAACCAGTCATGCCTACTTCAGGGCATGAGGATGAGCATCAGAGTACCAAGGGTCACCATCAATACCTCTAGGAGTCCAATGCAGGTCAGCTTGAGGAGGTATTTTCCATTAATGTTGATACCTTGATGATTTGGGTGGAGGACCAGCTTATTGTCATTTTTTCACTCATCCAACCAGCCATGTTCAGTGCCAAATCAGTTGCATGGCTGCCATTTTTGAGGAAGGGAAGCTTATTTCTCCCTGCCAGTTGTAGGATTTGTTTGAGCTCCCTTTTCTCTTGGTTAGAGTAGTGTAGGTAGGTTTTCTTTCAGCAGAAGAAGTTCTTGTGCACACTCTACATATCCCACTTGGGGTATGTATGATTTCCAATTTTGTACATAGTTTTTGGTGTGGTTGTTTGCTCTTGCACAGTCCATTTCAGTGGCATTTTGGTGAAAAAAACTCCAAGTTTAGTGGGTTTTCAAGTGGCTCAAAGGTCAGATTTTCATAGTTTAAATCAAAATTGGTTATCAGGCTTGACTCTATGCCCAATGGATGCTTCAAAGTAGCTAATCACTTCATCTAGCAGGTAAATGACCCCTCTGAGTTGCTAAAAGTGTTATCCAAAATAAGCCCATGCTTATTTTTGGCTAACTCCTCCTTTTCCTTGCTGGCACTTAAATAAATTTTTGGCATGCTTTAGGGACTCAAAATTTTCTAGAAATGGATCCATCAGATAGATAATTTTCTCACCTTTCCAGAAAGGTAAAATTTTCCTCCTAACTCCTTGTACTTTTCAAGTTATGGCTCGGCGGAGTTTTTTTGGGGAAAATTTTCCCTTGACAGGCCCGCATCCAATGAGAATGGTGCCACATGGCATGGAGGTTAGGGCTAGCAGAGGTAAGTTGGAAAATTTTCCAAGGAGTTGGCGGAGGCGCAAAGGAAAAAACCAGGCCCGCGGGCCTGAAGGAGGAAGGAGAAAATTTGGAGGGAAAGGCCCGTCAAGCATCCATGAAGCGACACATGTCCAGATGAAAAAGTGGTGTTCAGGGAATCGGAGGCATGGAGGAGGTTTTGGTGAAATTTTCCAAAGTGGTCAAAAGGCACAAAGGAAAATGTTGAAGCGCATCCCCACGGAGTGACCAGAAGCTGACATGTGGCAGCGGAGCAGCAGAGCGCGGGGAAATCTTGGGAATTTTTCCCAATGTGAAATCAAAAGGAAAAAGTGAAGTTTGGGCCCACGTTTCCATCAACGAATGGGAAAGTGCCACATGGTAGTGGAGTAGTAGGGCGTGGAGAATTTTTGGAAAATTTTCCCAAATTCAAAAAAGGGAAAATTTTAAGGTTTGACCCCGCCGACCCAATTTTGACTTTGTTTTCACCATATTTGGCCTAAATCTTTAGAGAGGAATAACTTTTGATCCCGAGATTGAATTTTCACATTCTTTATATCATTGGAAATATGGTGAAATTATCCACATGTTGGACCCCTCAATTTTGGATTTTGGTGAAGATTTGTGGGAGAAAATTGGAAAAACGTCCCTGGCACTGGAAAAGACAAAAAATTAGATTTTCATCTACCAGATTTAATGAGGTATGGCCAATTTCTTGTCCTACAGGCTCAAATGCATTGGGAAGTGGATTTTTAGAGGTTCCCTTTCCCTTTTAATGAATCTTGTCATTGGTTGGAGATCTAAAATCAGATTTTCCCACGTTTTTTCCTTTCTTCCATTCTGCTTCATGATTAAAAGCCAGTTTTGGCTCATTTTGTAAAAGGTTGGATGTTCTTGCTTTTGCAAGCTCTTATTTCCTCCTTAGCAGGTGGATTTGAAGGAGTTTCAGACCTCCCATGGAGATTGTAACACGTTTTTTGCCTCTTTTCCAATGGAACGTATTGTATCAAATTTGGGCATGATAATGTATGTTTTGTGATCAATTTTCAATCCTCTCATGCAGTTATTATTGTCTTCTGATCCTTCATTGCATTCTGGTAATTTGTGCATGTTTTTTTGCTGCATCTTCATGATTTGTGTCTATATTTGCAAAGCAAGGAGTTTAGCACTCCTTTGGTGTATCACCTTTCTATTTTTTTGCTTAGTTTTGTTTCCATTTCCTTGTTTTCTCTTAACCCTGTCTCCTTGGTAGTTTTAGAGTAGGAATTTTGAATCAGAACCTCTACAAGAATTGCATGCATACACCTAAATAGAGGAGTAAGAACCAGCTTCAATCTGGAGAGTTTTCTCACCTTGCAAGGTCCCACACCTTAGAGAAAACTCAATGTTGTGCATTCACACCAAATGATTTTTCCTTGGAAAAGCATATCCATAACTCATTTGGGGGTGCTATGAATTTTCACTAACAGGCACACCATACATGTTCCCTAGGTACTTAGATGACAAATGGACACTTTTGTAATTGTCAAGGCAACTAGTGGAGGTTCATAAGCTCATTTTAGGAAAACACAAAATAATTTTTCCAAATGTTTTGAATGTTGACACCTATTTTTAGAAAATATAGTCAATTCATCCATATAAATGATCATTCATTTCCCTACTAGACATTGGAAAGCTTCATCCATTTGTTTTTGGAAAGTATATTATATGTTTATTAGGTAAAAGGTCATTCTTCTATAGGAAATAATTTCCCATTTAGTTTTGAAGGAGGTTTTATATCTATCTCTTTCATCAGCAAGGACTTGGTTATAGCCTAAGAATCTGTACAAGAAATAAATCATCTCAACACCATAAACTATTTGGAGGACTTCATCTAAGTATGGGAGGGGATAGTTATATTTTGATGAAGCTTGGTTTAGATTCTTGAAGTTGACACACAATCTAATATCACCATTTTTATTTTTGATAGGGACCAAGTTGATTACCCACATGTTATGTATTATTAGGAAAATAATGTGATTAGATAGTAATTATTGAATTTATTTGTAGTCATTGTTTTACCCTTAATACCTCTTTCGAACTGCAAGCATGTTGGACTATCACCCAGCATACGTTGGGAACTCACCCAAGGCACACGTAGGTGCCAAGCCCCTCCTTTATGTGAGCTTTGCAAGAGAGTTCCACAATTAATGGAGGATTATTTGCAAAAATAGAAGTACATAAATCTACTTAAAAGGAAAAAGATGTAACTAACATATCTACACATCAATTCATCACAAAAGGTAAATAAACATTGTATGAAGCACAAGGAACTAGATATGAGTCATGAAAAGCCAAATAACATGAGGGTTTACCCCCATGAACAAAATGTACAAAATAGATCATGTATATGGATTTAAAATAGTTTTTAGTAGTCATACTACATTCAAAAGGGTCATCTCATACCATATACATAAAATGATAGAGATCTAATCCCTCCAAACTAATCTGATCAGATATTCAAACTATGCTTTCCCCATTATAACCCTTATTACAAACCCCAACACCCATAAATATGCTTAATGATATCCTTTACAACCCTCGAGCATCAAGAACCCTAAATCCTAGCATCATGAGCTCCGAACCCTTAACATTACCTTAAATTTATATATCACCTCGTTACCCTGCTTATTCTCATAGCACTTCCATACCCTTTAGTGCATTCACATTACCTTATCCCTCCATGTTTCTATCCAAACATTCCTTTAAATATGATCAAAGTCCACCACTGTGACTTCTCTCATGAGCATATCATGTGCCAAGTGTCCATGTAGTTATCCATAGGCAAATGGTTATCCTCTTTATAAAACCTTCCACTGGGAATATTCCCTGCGTGGAATATCCTTTTCTTGGCCTCCAATTTTCCAAGTTGGATCCTTATCCACTTATCATGCCTAGTCAAATCCTCGCATTTTTCCTCAAGTGACTCCATGATGCCAAATATGGATAAGTACTTTAATCCCTTGTTCTTCCTCCCTCGTGCACCCCAGTTTCACTTAAACCCTTCTTAAGCCCTTTTCCTGCATGTTTTTCCCTAAGAACCCTTCTATTTAGTGGTCTTATATGCATGCCTCTTACTACTTAGCAAATATTTAGGGTCAAACATCACCCCACACTACTTGTGTTCTCCATCCTCGAAAACATTATGATCCTACAAAGAATAAAGAATAGTTGAATTGAAATAATCTAAATAAAGAATGGAAGAATATGCTACTATTACATGAGGAGTGGGAACTCCTTCCCAGATGCCTCAATTTTCTCCCAAGCATCTACTTCTCCCTGCACTTACTGAAGTAGGTCACCTACCAATGCACTTACTTCATCAAAACTTATCTCATCGCTCCTATCTTTTAGCATATTTATAATGCTTCCTATCTGCTTGCTAGGATCACCTAGTGCATCCATATTATGAGTGACTTAGGGGTATAGTTCCTTTAGCCTATTCTTAACCGAAACCTGCAAGGTTTCAATTACTTCCAACATCTTCTCAACTTTGGCTAAGATATTGTCATGCTCCACCCTATTAAGTTTTTTCTTTTCTTGAAATTATTTCAGATCTACCTCATGTGTAGCAACCAATATGCTTACTACCCTATCTCTGTTGAAAAAAATTTCATACATGACTTTGGCCATATACGCGGCAGTCTTTACTACGGAAAGGAGCTTGGATTACCGAGTCACTGTCTCCCCAATCTTCAAATTTTCTTCCTCCTTCTGGCATGCCATCATCTCTTCTGCCAATTCTAATGTGAGTGGTCACCTTTCCATGGTGAGGATACAGGTCAAGTCTTCCAAGTAGTGCAAGGTTGACTCATATTTCTTTTCAAGCAGGGCCAGCTCCAGGTGTTTCAAGATAATGGCACCTGAAATGGCCTCTATCTTCTTGTGGAATTCATGCACCTTCACATTTTCATCCCTCAATTCACACCTTAAATATGCACTGATCAATTCCTTATGTTTTATCTCCTTACCCCTCTCAATGATCTCCTCATTCTATTTCTCAAGCTCCTCCTCCAAGACCTTTATTCTATCATTTCTTTCAAAGAGTATTACTTCCGCCTCCATCGATACTTTGTTGAGCGCATTGCAAAATTGCTTATTTAATAGTTGTTAGGAATTTACAAGAGAGTTTATTCCTTTGGTGTCTGGTATCTTCATCAATGCATCATGATTTACCTCAAACTTAGGTTCATCAATGTGGGATTCAAAATCCTAGGATACCATTTTCCTCATGCATGAGTATGCACCCTCTTCATCAAAATAAGACCAAGCGAGGATTTACTCGGTGGGCATAGTACTTTGGAAGAACACGTGAAATACCTTACTTGGATCATTAATATAAGTCATATTGTGTTTTTTTGCTACTAATGTGTCCTTCCCACCTATGCGCGCTACTATTGGGAAGCTTACTATTAAGTTGGGCTCTCCACCCATGGCCCCATACTCCTTTCCTACACTTGCATTCTATTCAGTTTCCTTCATCACATCTTCGGCACTTCGCTCTACTTCTTGCTGCAATAACTATTGGATAATACCGGCCACCTCCCCCTCTATAGTGTTATTCATATGCTCATTGGTCAGGGTCAAGGTTTTATGATCTTTCATGTTTAATTCCTCACTCCCCCCCTTGTCATGAGTTCCTTCCCCATTATCATCCCTTTCTTCATTTCCTTCTTCATCTGATTCATGTACATCATACACAGGATGATTCTAAGCCCCTCCATGCTCTTCATCACCCTGTTCGAACTCCATACTTTCTATTTCTCTTGAGTCTGACCCTTTTTTCACCCTTTTCTTCTTCCTTACTAGTGACTCCAATATAGGGAACTTCTCTTTTTCTTCTCTCTCAAGTGACTCTTAGCTTACCGATGAATCTTCCTTCTGTAGTGACTCTTTTCGAATAGGATACTTCTTCCGGTGGATGTAAGTACTTGTGCCCACACCCGAATTATGTGCCCCTACTATTTGTTCTATCTACACAATCGGCACATTTTTTTAAACATGTATAATATTTGTCCACACTTGGGATGGTATAAGTTTTATCATATTTTGATAAGCAAAATAAAAGTTACAGTCTTAAACGTAGACATGAACATTCACGGGAAAAAATGTCTTAAAGACCTATTGTTAGTAAAAAATTATAAAATGATATTTATCTTATTCTATTCACTTTAAAATCAATATTTCTACAAAGCTAAGAGTCTCCCCTATGTGATGGCATCATTTTTGTGAAATGTTTTTAGTTTTTTAGCATGGTTCATGTCTTTGCAAGAGTAGATTTGAGGTTTTTTGACCTTTTACACTTCATAATGACCTTTCATAGGTTTGGTTGGGGAAAAACAAAGATTTTCTGAAGCTTAGGTTTGGTAGATAGATCCGCGATCGTGGTTTATAAAGCACGATCATGGTTTTTTTAACACAAACCGTGAGCACGCTTTATAAACCACGATTGTAGTTTATAAAGCATGCTCACGGTTCATAAATCATATTTACATGCATCCCAATGTCTGAATTACCATGTGATTTTTACTCTTTGACCTTACTGTATGAATTACTGCGAAATTTTGTCTTTTCTGCATGTTTTTCTTATCATCAGAAGCAAAACATCATGGGAGACAAAAAATGAAGTCAAAAAAGGAAGTCATTAGGTAAAAAAACACCAAATGAATTAGAGGCCAGCAAAATTCAAAATGTTGAGTGAATGCGGAAACTTCATGAATCAAGAAGAGGTTCATCTTCAACCCCAACTATTGTAAGCAATGAAGAACCAGGTAATGTTTCTACTGTCAATGTTGAAGTTGAATTAAATACTCATGATGAAGATGTTTTTACTGTCAATGTTGAAGAAGAATTAAATACTCATGATGTAGCAAATGTTGAAATTGAAGGAGACAATGAAAATGTGAATAAGGAAATTTTGAAAATGTTGTAAATTTTGAAAAAGTTGTAAATTTTGAATTAGTGTTAAATTTTTAAAATGTTGTAAATTTTGAAAATGAATCCTCCCCAAGTATTTACAATACCATACCTATGCGTGTGCACCAATCTGGGAAGGAAAAATATGAGAGAGGCTTTTGTAGAGAGTCCCTACGCTAAGGTGTCGATCAGATGAGACGTCTCTAGGTGCCATGGAGTATGAGTAGTCACCCGTCAAAGTTGAACGATATTTTGGTCTCAGGGCTCTTAAGGGACTATGCCCAAACGAAGTAGCTTAGAAGCAACGACCTTGTCACACACCGAAACACCACCTCCTCTAGTATTAACCTAGCCACTCGGATGTGTCAGCGTAGTCAGTTTGGTGCCATGACCCACCGTTTGCAAAATATAGTATTTTACAACCTTACACTGGCTCAAATTGCACTATTTTGTGCACTTGCAAACAATAGGGCAGCAAGAGCACCGAAATGAGAAGTAAAAAACTGAGAGAGTTTATTGTAGAGGGTCTCTATGCCAAGGTGTCAGATTAGATGAGGCATATCTAGGTGCCACGGAGTCTGAGTAGTCACCCGTTGAAGTTGAATGATATTTTGGTCTCAGGGATATTAATGGACTACGCCCGAACGAAGTATCCTGGAAGCAATGACCTTTTCACGCACAAAATCACTACCTCCTCTAGCATTCATATAGCCACTCAGATGTGCCAGTGTAGTCGATTAGGTGCCATGACCCACTGTTTGCAAAATATAGCATTTGACAACCAATCACTTGCTCCAACTGCACTATTTCACGTGTTTGCAAACAATAGGGCAGAGAGAGCACTGAAATGAGAAGGAAAAAACTGAGAGAGGATTTTTTAGAGGGTCCCTACATGAGGTTTCATATCATACAAGCCATCTCTAGGTGCCACGGAGTCTGAGTAGTCACCTATTAAAGTTGAACGATATTTTGCTCTCATGGCTCTTAAGGGACTACGCTCAAATGAATTAGCCCGGAAGCAATGACCTTTTCACACACCAAAACACCACCTCCTCTAGCATTAACCTAGCCAACCAGACATTCTGACGTAGTCAGTTCAGTGCCATGACCCTACCATTTAAAAAATATAGCGTTTCACAACCAATCACTGGCTCTAACTGTACTATTTCGCGCATTTATAAATAATAGGGCAGTGACAGCACCAAAATGAGAAAGAAAAAACCAAGAGAGGATTTTTTAGAGGGTCCCTATGCAAAGGTTTCAGATCATACAAGCCATCTCTAGGTGCCACGAAGTCTGAGTAGTCACCCGTCAAAGTTGAACGATATTTTGGTCTCAGGGCTCTTAAGGGACTACGCCTAAACGAAGTAGACCGGAAGCAACGACCTTTTCATGCACAAAAAAACCACCTACTCTAGTATTCACCTAGCCACTCGAACATGCTACCACAATTGGTTTGGTGCCACAATCCACCATTTGCAAAATATAGTGTTTGACAACCAATCACTGGCTCCAAGTGCACTATTTCGTGTGTTTGTAAACAATAGGGCAGTGAGAGCACCGAAATGAGAAGGAGAAAACTGAGAGAGGATTTTTTATAGGGTCCCTACGCTGAGGTTTTAGACCAGACAAGCTATCTCTAGGTGCCACGGAGTCTGAGTAGTCACCCGTCGAAGTTGAACGATATTTTGGTCTCAGAGCTCTTAAGGGACTACGCCCAAACGTAGTAGCCCATAAGCAACGACCTTGTCGCGCACCAAAAAACCACCTCCTCTAGCATTCACCTAGCTACCTGGACATGCCGGTGTAGTTGGTTTGGTGCCATGACCCACCATTTGCAAAATATAGCATTTGATAACCAATCATTGGCTCCAACTGTAATATTTCACACGTTTGCAAACAATAGGGCAGCGAGAGCACCAAAATGAGAAGGAAAAAACTGAGAGCGGCATTTGTAGAGGGTCCCTACACCGAGGTGTTAGATTAGATGAGTTGTCTCTAGGTTTCATGGAGTTTGAGTAGTCACCTATTAAAGTTGAACGATATTTTGGTCTCAGGGATTTTAAGGGACTACACCCGAACAAAGTAGCCCGGAAGAAACAACCTTTTCACGCACCAAAACACCACCTCCTCTAGCATTCACCTTGCCAATCAGACATGTTGGCACAGTCGGTTTGGTGGCATGACCCATCGTTTGCAAAATATAGTGTTTGATAACCAATCACTAGCTCCAATTGCACTATTTCACGCGTTTGCAAACAATAGGGTAGCGAGAGCACCGAAATGAGAAGGAAAAAACTGAGAGAGGATTTTGTAGAGGGTCACTACACTGAGGTGTCAGATACACAAGCTGTCTCTTGGTGACATGGAGTCTGATTAGTCACCCGTCGAAGTTGAATGATATTTTGGTCTTAGGGCTCTTAAGGGACTACGCCCGAATGAAGTAGCCCGAAAGCAAGGAACTTGTCGCACACCAAAACACCACCTCCTCTAGTATTCACCTGGCCACACAGATATGCCAGCATAGTCGGTTTGGGGCCATGACCCACCGTTCGTAAAATATAGCGTTTGACAACCAATCACTGGCTCCAACTGCAATATTTCACGCGTTTACAAACAATAGGGAAGCGAGAGCACCGAAATGAGAAGGAAAAAACCAAGAGAGGCTTTTGTAGAGGGTCCCTACACTGAGGTGTCAAATTATACAAGCCATCTCTAGGTGCCACGGAGTCTGAGTAGTCACCCGTCGAAGTTGAACAATATTTTGGTCTCAGGGCTCTTAAGGGACTACGCCCAAACGAAGTAGCTCGGAAGCAATGACCTTCTCACGCACTGAAACACCACCTCCTCTAGAATTCACCTAGCCACCTGGATGTACTAGCATAATCAGTTCGGTGCCATGACCCACCATTTACTAAATATAGCGTTTGACAACCAATCACTGGCTCCAACTGCACTATTTCATGCATTCGCAAATAATAGGGCAGCGAGAGCACCGAAATAAGAAGGAAAAATAGAGAGATACTTTTGTAGAGGGTCCCTACGCTGAGGTGTCAGATCAGACAAACTGTCTCTAGGTGCAACGAAGTTCGAGTAGTCACCCGTCGAAGTTGAACGATATTTTGGTCTCGGGGCTCTTAAGGGACTACACCCGAATGAAGTAGCCCGAAAGCAACGACCTTGTCACGTACCAAAACATTGCCTCCTCTAGCATTCACTTGCCCACCCAGACGTGCCGGCATAGTCAAATCAGTGCCATGACATCCTGAGGCATGAATTCTCACTCCTCACCTCCGCTCATTTCCTAGGACTCAAAACATTCAATTTATCACTTGTTTACCTTCAATCTCTCTTGTTCTCTTTGGACTTGCATCTGTCCTCTTAGACCTACTTCATCACTGTCCTTGCTTTGCTCTCTTGAGCTATGTTGTTGTGGTTATCTCTCTCCATCCTCTACTGCCCTAGCTATGTGCTTACATGCTCATTATTTTTGCATTGTAATAGGATTCTTCATCACATAGATCACTGGACATAGAATTAGGAGTATAAGTACAAATCATCAAACAATTAAGGGAACACATGTGTGAGGACCTTTTATTCATAAGTGCCATCATTTATTGCATTAGATTAATCATCTCTAACTCAAATTGAAGCAATGTCTCCCATCTGAAACTTTAACCCCCCAATCTAACAAGCAAGATCAAAGATTCATACTGCAAAGAAAGACATGTGACCATTGGGTGAGCATGATCCTTGAAAAAGGGAACATGATCTATTTCCTGAGATTATCTCTTTGTTTAGATTTTTCTTGGTCATATATTTGAAAATCAGTAGAAATAGAGTTGAGATCAAGAAAGAGAAATTCCATTGGGAAAATAATCTCTCATTTTCGAGTGAGATGAATAATTTTGAATCTCATTCCTTGGTGAGCTCAGGTGTTTTTTCATCTAACTTAGAGAACTTGTATGACATTTTGTCCCATACCATCACCTAGAGGTAAGAAGCTCTAAAATAAGCCATTTCTGATTTTGAATCCCATGAGGAGAATGTATCAAAATTTTTGGAAGATCTTGGCACAAGAAAGCATGAGCTTGGTACTCCTCTCAAGGAGAATAATTCCACATGAAGAATCTTTAGGATTCAAATTTTAATAATTGGTTCAGGAAAATATTTGTGATCCTTTCCTTCAATAGTCAATAAGTTTTAGTTCAACCCTTGTAGAGATCATAGGTTATATCTCTAGAATCTTATGAAGAGTTAAATGAAAAAAATTTTAGTCAATTTGGAAATATCAATTCCATTCCTGAGAATTGACTCAACACATTGGAGCATGTGAACATCTTGGAAGATGAGAAAGTTCCATTTGTAGTTTCCAGATTCAACAAGATGGTCTATGGAAAAGCCTCATCATTTAAGTTCTTCTATGGAGGAATACATGAGTTGATTTTTCATTAGAGGAGGATTCTTCATGTGATGGGTGGAACCTAAGAATAATAATAAGGGCTTATGTTAAAATTTTTACCGAAGTTTCAACTTGGGACATCAGAATGCACCACCACATGAAATCTCTCCCTTTCGTCAATTAAGGCTTGTAACATTCTCACTAGGTATTCAATTCCTCATCACCTCAACTTGATTATGTTTCCCCCTCTCATGAATACTTAACCCCTTCTCACATTATCACCCCTTTAAGTCCCTTTGTCACTTAAGGCTTGTAACCCTACCCTATAATGTCATATAACCCAGGTTAATCCATAATGGTCAAGGATGAGTTAGAACCTGTGAGTTAGCTAGGTTAATGTTAAGAGGTGAGTATAAACATACACTTAGCCATTTTTTTAATCCCTTTTTAAAATATTTCCTTTTCCTTCATTGCTGCTAGTATTTAGTTATGCTACTAAATTTTCAAGAAACCCTATTGCAAAAATCACATTTTTGCTCATATCTCCTTCATTTTTGCTCCATTTCCCCTACAATTTTTCTCGTAAATTCTACTCATGAACTCCTTGAAGATGATCTTAAAATATTTTCCATTGGTACCCTAATTTTTTATAGCATCCCATTTAAAATTTTAGAGAAAAAACTTTCCTTTTTAGATCCTTGCAATTCTAGAGATTGAAAACACTTAAAATTCTAAGCAGGAAACCAGATGAAAATACCTAATCTAATGAAAAAATTTCATCTCAATCCAAATACAAGAATACATGATTAAATATTTAAATCAAACATGTACATATCAGAGAACTAATTTAAATGGTTATGAAAACATACATAGAAGGATATCATACATGAAATGAAATGAAATCAAACATATATAGTTCAGATTTATCTTTATGAAAACCAACACACATGGATATATAAGTATCAAACAAAGTGTGCTCCAGACGCACGTCTCTGAAAATATATACACAAGTTCATAATGTATGTGTACAACTTGAACTAAGTGTTTCATAATGTGCATATGGGACCACATGCGGTCACAAAAGGCTATATATATACAATGGACTATATGAAGAAACATGTTCACTAGGACCAGATGGCCCATATATATATCTATGTACATCCATGTGGAATATGAATCTACTCATGAAACATCTTCCCTCTCTTTGCCTTGCTAGAAGTAGCACGTTCACGACCTGGGGATGTAGTGGAGGGAGATGCCACTACAGATTTCATTTATGTGGTCCTAAGTGTCTCTAAGCATTCCTGCAACCTAACCTGCACATTCATAAATAACAAGTTTTTAACACCAAAAATTTTAAAATACATTCAAAATTTAGAAACTTGTACAATTTAGTTAAAATGCATGTGAAATCTTACCACAATGTCATGATCCCTATCAATTTGTTGTTGACACATCGCAGGGACAACAATAGACTCACGAGGGGTAAGCTACATATAAATAATTAATTTTCAAATTAAATATTTCACATATACATACAAAATTTGATATTGTAGATTTAAGTAATAAGAAATAATGAACCTCCAAAATTTAACAAATTTAAAAAATTGTACCTCAGTTAGTGGATCTGCAGATGCTATGGCAGTATCTACTGCAGCCTCCAAAGTCTGCATATATGGAGGAGTCTCTCTAGCAATCATAAGTTATAAAAAAACATCTACAAATCAATATTAAAATCTACACGATGGCACACCACATAACAGACGTCCAAAGCATGTAATCCACGTGAACTTCTAGTGATTAGAAACAAAGTGTACAGAGATTTACTAACCTGCGTAAAACTCATGTTAGGCATGCCAGTAGCCTCACTTCCCAGAGCAGATGATGACCCACCAGGATCCTATGTATAAAAGAGAAAAATATTAATATGTACAACATACACGTGAAACATTATAATAATAATCTAGTGCAATCAAATGAAATTAAAAATGTAAGTTTGTACAACTTGAAACATAAGTTTGAAACACGCCCAGCTACAGTAGCTAGCATGTCAATGCCAGATGTTTCCTTCACTAACTCTTGCTATTTAAAATAAAATAAAAAATTAGTTTTTTACATGTATGTACATGACATACAATAAAATATATATATATATATATATATATATATATATATATATATATATCTCAAACATGTGAATTAAACTATTGTCTATATATATATTATTTAAATTTATTTGAAATTTACCTATGAAAGACCAATATCAGTGGCACCAGTTCCAAAAACATTCCCTAGCATCTCATCTATAGAAAATAAATCCTTTGAACCAGCAAATGATGTCTTACCCGCAGTGCATATGGCACCACATGATCCACAGTGGTGTGGTGCGCTAGAACTGGCACCTCCACCAACATCACCAGATGTAATCTGGTCACTATGCTGGGTCAGAGTGTCAGTGACCTCCCTCAATGCATGTAATATATCAATCTCTATGACCTCATTCGCTATAGGAGGGATAACTGAAGGTAGTGGGAGTTTTGTGGCATGGGGGATCCTAGGTTGACCTATGCATGCAGCAGGTCTACTCTGTACAGAGCCACCTCCTCGACCAAAAAATTCAAAAAAGTAAAAATAATTTGGGACCTCATTGAGCATGAACTTGCAATATAATTTATTCAAAAAATAAAGAGGAACCTCATTGTTGTTGCATGGTGGATAATCAAAAACTATCCACCATCGGTCCCAAAAATTGTTTTTGATCCGGTCATCATGGCACTAATGGATTGGGAACCGTTTGCAAGTAACTGCGGGGGGGCATTGGTTCTAGGGTCGGTAAATAATGCACAAATGAAGTATTTTCCAAATATTTTGTCTTTTATGGCCACAAGGGATAGTTTATCCGCATACCACCACCTACAGACACCTTTAAAGGTATTCCATCTATGTATTTGGTTGGTTGTGGACTCGACTTCGCCAATCAATGTTTGCAATGTATTGGCTAAAGTCATACGGTATGGATTTTTAGCATAATTTTTTCTTATAGTCTAAATTAGGTTCTCAATGAAAATTTTATTTTCTTGGATCTTCCAATAATATTACCTTGTGTTCTTGTTGGCTTAGTGGGGATAGAAGGATCCACATGAGGTGGATCTATGTTTGGAGAAGGGTTTTGAGGAATGTTCGGAGGGTTTTGAGGAATGTTTGGTGGGTTTTGAGGAATGTTTTGAGGGTTTACATGATTTCAAGCTTGCTGACCAACTGATAAAACAATAAAATTGTATACATAAACAAAAATTTCAAAAAACCCATGAAAATGTAAAAAAAAACCTAAAATGCAAAAAAATGATTAAAATCGGGGGCTTACCTTCTCGTCTTGGTGGCATGGTTGAATCTATTGCTATCCATAAGTTCGATGAGCAATATTGAGGTGGTATTCAAAGCTCGAGTGAAAAACATCTAGGAAAAATCATAGTTTGAAATGAAAAATGGGGAAAATAAGGAGTCATGGGACTGCTAATTTTTGTCTCAGAGTTCCGCGATTGCGGTTTATAACCACACTCGCAGTTCTTAACCGTGATCATGGTTTTAGTTTTAGTAATTTCCAAACCTAGAATTCAGGAACCACGATCGCAGTTCCTAAATTTCAGGTTTTTATGTCCACAGAACAGAATCGTCCACCAACTTCGTGCACTTACTCTGGTGTCACAAGTATACTACTCAAACCTCTTTGTGGGGGAGGGGTTCTCTTGTGGGTATTCCAAAAAAATATTATCCGGCCCATCGGGCACTCCAATATTTGAGAAGACAATGGTGAGGAGGACATTACCAAACATGATATTCTCTTTGTCATATGTAGCATTTATAATATCCTCTGCAATAAAAAGATGAGAGGTTATAGATGGTCCCCTCTGAGATCTTACGACATACATTCAACCAGGATTGGTTGATCTATTTCCATCTCTCTTGCCCATTCGGATTTATGACCAAGCATGTGGTCATCCTCATTATAGGGTCAGTGATTGCAGAAATGTCAATGTAGCGTTAACCCTTCTTATAGTCATAAGCTTTAACAGTCTTCTTAATGTCTTATTTTTCTTCCAAATCATCGTCCAATGATTCTCCTTTACAGATAAGTCTGGTGAACCTAGAAATCAGTTGGGGGTTATGCGCATCCTCTTACCTGTGAAATAGAAGTGGTCTTCATACACGTGTGACATCAACCATTGGTATAGTCACTCAGGATTGCAGAAATAGTTCAACTCATAGAGTTGCAACAACCTAGCCTTCTCTATTTTTACCTTTACTTTTTCATCATAGATAGGCATTCCCTCTGGTGTCCTCTTCTCTGTAGGGAGAACCATCTTTAGTGTCATCTTATTTTCTATGGTGCTTGTATGACTATTGTAATCACTTACAGAAAATTTTCTGATATAAGAAACCCATTTCTTACAAAGTAATACATTGTTCAGGTACTACATTTCCACATACCATTCTTCATTGAGATTGGTAGAAATAATTTTTTTTCCTTTTTCCTTTCCCTTCTTTGGTGAAACATTTACTACTTTCCTTAGTGTTATTCCTTCATCATATTTTTAAAACTTCCTCTTCTCTCCTATTCCTAGCTCTGCTCAACTTTGAGGCTCCACTCCTTTGCAAAAATTCCTCCAAATCTCATGCCCTACCTATGCAACCCTAACCTGGAAAACCCTTTTTCCATAAGACGGCGTAACACCCACAGAATCCTTCCACACAACCTTCTCTGCTTACACACGTGTACTCCTTTGCACTTTGGTTCATTGATCAAACTAAGTATACATTCAAATCTTCACAAATCTTCTCTAACCTTTTTTGCAATGATGCCCTAGTTTGCGAGACCTCTTTGAAAACGTAAAATACAAGGTAAAGAATAACACACCCCTGATCTTCTATTTATAACTTTTTCTTTTCCCTGCAATAAATTCCATGCCACCTAAAAATGTACTTTTACAATAAAGGAGAATTTTTCCAACACCAACCTTTGGTGTTTTTCCTCTGCGCTCAATCCTATGTGAAAAGCTTTGGCAACCTTCGGGTGTGCAGAAAGCCTTATTGACCACAAATCCTTACACGTGCACTTACAGGGTTGAAGGCATTCTTCCTCTATGTCCTAATTGTGGTTGTTAACATCACCCACCTCATGTTGTTCTTGCACTTTTCATTCTTATATGTGGTTTGTATAAAGCCTTTGTACACCATCCTTCCCTCGTGTTCACCTCTTCTATGCACGATCTTCCAATCCACGTGTTTTTTATTTTTCAACCCAGGCCATCAACAACCATAGCTTCCAGAACTTTCCACATCACTCCACCCCGCACAAAAATGGATGTTCGGTCCTCTGCACAAAGAATTTTTTTTGAAATAATAAGTGGTTACCAGTGTATAAATGCACACACAACAAAATAACACCAGCCAGAAAAACAACAAGAAAGGGAAACGCAAAGAAAGGAAACTAAATTAAATAAAATCCTAGGCTAACTGGCAATACTACCTAATTTACAAACACAAAGAAGACTTATTTATAGTAGGGTTTTAGTCTACTCCCATTGAAATATCCTGTCAATCATGTTCCATCCTGTGCTTTTAACTGGAAATCACTAGAATGAAGTATATAGGGTACAATATATGGGCCCAACCAATGGAATTTGAATTTTCCAAGATGGTGCAGAAACTTGGAATCATACAAGAGAACCATCTACCCAACTTCAAACTACTTGTTCTTGGTGTGTCTATCATGCCATGCCTTCTTCCTAGATTTTTCTATTTTCTAGCTCTAGCAAGCAATAGCCCACCTCTCATCCAACTACATTAACTTGTTAATCCTCTCCTCAAGCACTTGTTCATCAACTAACCCTCTTGCACGTGTTATATGCAGAAAGGGTAACATGAATTCAATAGGTAACATAGCTTATGTGCCAAACACCAATTGAAAAGGTGTGTCCTTGTCCAGTCTCTTATAAGTATTCTGATATGACCATAACACAGAAGAAACTTTGTCATCCTAATCCTATCTTCCCACATCACAAATCTTGGTCAACATGTGATTCAAAAAAAATTAAATTCCTCAATAGTCCCATTAGCTTATGGGTGATAAGGGGTAGTCTTGTGATAAGCCACCATGAATTTTTCCAATAAAATTATAATTGTCTCATTTAAGAAATGAGTACCCCTATCACTTGTTAAGCTCAACAGGCATCTATACCTACTGATTATATTTTCCCACAAGAACCTAACTATTGTTGTCATTATGCAATCCCTTGTAGGCACTACTTCTTCCCACCTTGTAAGGTAATTTGTGCATATAATGATATAGCACAAACCTATCCTTCACACGGGTATAGAAATAGGGCCTATGAAGTCAATTTCCCATTTCTTGAATGGCTTTACAATGGCAATCGGTCTTAATGGAATTTCATCTCTTTTCCCTGGTTTACCAAGGCATTGGCAGTGGTCACAGGCCTTGTAATACTCGATACAATCTTTGTAAACTATTTCCCACCAATATCCTAATAGAAGGATCTTGTGCATGGTTGCATTCCCTACATGGTATCCCCCTACAATTCCACCATGAGCCTCTTCCATGATTGTAGTGCGCTCATGCTCAAGCCTGCATCGGTGTAAAACATCATCGCAACCTATCTTGTATAAGTCTCCACTAATTAACATATAGGTCATGATGGTTATGACTAACTGCTTCCTTTCCAAAGCCTTCATTCCCTCTAGTGCCACACCCATTTTGAGAAACACAACAATATATTACAAGTCATAAGGTGTGCACTAAAATATGAACAATTGTGCATCTAGCATTGTATCGTCAATGCTCTGCAAATCCTCTCCTAAGTCAATCCTTAATAAATGGTCAGGCCCCAAATTACTCATACCTAGTTTTACAACAACCGCAAACTCAAAATCCTAAAACAATAGGACCAAATTACATATGCGCCCTTACAAGATGAGCTTGTACACCGACTACTTTAATGCCATGTGGCCTATGTAAAAGATAAAATATGTCACTATCAAATACTAACTAAATGTTTACACTACTTATATCATCGATAACACCTCATGTTCTGTGGTAGTATAATTATGTTCTTCTCGGGTTAGCTTCCTACCAGTAAAGCACAAGGGATGGTCAACAAATCCCTCTCAGGGTTGTGCTAAGATTAATCCATTCATCATCCCTGAAGAATCAACATGTACATGGAATTATTTATCCCAAGAGGGAAAGTGTAATATGGGCACGGTGATAATCTTATTCTTCAATGTGTCAAACACCATCTGTTTCACCTATCCCCAATGAAATGTACTTTTTTTCTTTAGAAAATCCTCTAACGGTGTGACGATCTTAGCATACCATGTATGCCCATGGAATCTACATACCACACTCTAGATGGTAGGCCCCCCTAATCCCAAAATAACAAAAACTTTGGCAGGATCCATCAGCAAGCCATCTTTACATATGATATGTCCTAATAGGGTGCCAAATAGAGTTGAGAAAACACATTTCTTAATGTTGAGAGATATACTCAATTATTGGCATCTCTCAAGAATCAACATCAAACTGTCATAATGGTCCCTCGCCAATCCATATATTGTCTAGTCATCCAAGTAAACTTGTATAAATTTATGGATGAAGTCCTACAAGACCTGAACCATAATACGTGAAAACACATCAGGTGCGTTCTTCATTCCAAAATGCATGATCATGTAGGAAAAACTTCCCCATAGGGTTATCTTTTCTTGGTCCTCCTTTACAATTCTAACCTGATGATATCTTAAGAATCCATCTGTGAAATAATAGATCTTGCACATGGCTACTCCTTCCAAGTTCTCTTCAGTGAAGGGGATTGGAAAAATATCAATGAAAAACACCACATTCAAATCCCTGTAATCAATGCAAATACTTATCCTCTCATCCTTTGTTGATGACCATCAGACTTATCCACTTTGATTCCTCAACAGCCTCAATGATACTTGATGCAATCATCTTGTCAATATCCTCCTTGACTTTGACACGTGGATTCAGATTCATTTGATAAGGTATCTTCTAAATTGGGCACACACCTTCCTTTAACTTGATCTTCATTTTTCCCAAGGAGTGGTGAAATCCTTTAAGATCGTGGTACCCGCATGGAAATAAATCCTGAAATTCATGTAACAGATCAATAATATTTGAAACCTACCTTTATATCCAGTAATCTCCAATAGTAGCTTCCTTAGGTTCCACCTCCAAACCAATGTTAACCTTCTTGGTTTTCAGGGGTTCATGGTATGTGCATACTTCCTCATAAATACTATCCATAACCTTTTTCATACTGATAGTATGGTTAACATCTAAGATTTTGACCTCTTCACCATTTATCATGTAGACCAATTTTCCTATCTCTTTTTCCATGCACGTGCGCTCAAGTTGTACCTCCACTCATTCTTCCTCATCAAAGTGCACTTCTAAGCTAGGTTTACCCAACAACTCCAGTAGTCTATCCTCCACCATGGCACTATTTCCCATATTTAGGTGCTTAACAACCTGTAGCACCTCATTCACTGATGGTTTAGTACTCTGATACTCAAATTATTGAAGGATATCAATCATAAACTCTTGTTAGTTTCATATCTGATGGCGTAGCTCTGTGTGAATGTACCATGTGCATGCACAACCTTGTAAGGTGGAGTAAATATTATGCACCCATAAATATGGATGCAAGGCTTCCACACCTTCCATCCAATCCTTCTCACATGCCTGGACATGAAACGAGGTGATTTCCTTCCCATGATAATCTTATATAGTAGGTGCATTTCTTTGGAGAAACCTAATAGAGAATGTGATTCTCACCTTGTTCCATTCTAGAAGGTTATCGTGATGGTTTACCCACCAACATGTTGTAGTCCTGAGAAAAGTATAGCTAAGCATACTTCTCCTTTCGATATTATATCTCCAATAGGTCTCCATTTCTTGCAAGAAAACATCATGGTTGGCTCCCCCAGTGTAACTTGGTAACTATTTTCCTCCCAGGTTCCTGACTAAGTGCACCTTTGTTACTCTCATCACAGATCATATTAAATGTCTTCTGACTAGCTCATATGTCTCGTGTGCCCAATTTTCACATGCCGCACTAGTTGTATCACTTATAGATTCATCATCTTCCCATGGAATAACACCTTCTTTTGTTGGTTACACAACCTTAGGGTCCCTGATAGTGTGCACATAGATTTTTTCTAGGTCTTATTTTCCCAAGGGCTTAGTATAGGGCACTGAATTTCCATATATCAAAGGAATGATAACATGATCCTCCTTGTTTTCAAAACTTATACACCACTTCTTGAAATGTAATTTAACATTGTTCTTATAGCAATATGGGTGCCAAAATAACATGGGAAATTTTTCTTCCTCAGCAAGCGCAAAGACTTCAAAGTTTTAAGTGAATTTCACCCCTTGGATAGTGATAACAAAATCCTTTAAAAAACCAATCGAAATTTCCTTTATCTTATTAGCCATATACAACACATTTTAAGATGTTGTAATGGGGTCCTTCCCATTTGATTCCAAGCATCCAAGGTGATAACATTAACTTCCACACCTATGTCAATTAGAATATTGATTAAGATTCATCCATCAACCATGGAATTCAAGGTAATCTCCTTATCATAGTCAATACTATGAGTGGGCAGGTGAGCATGTAAGACTTGCCTCTCACGCTCTCCTCCAACACTTGGTACTTTATCTCTTAACCATTCTCCTAACATATGGATGATATTCTCTTGGCACAACATATTACACACCTCTCTAAGATCATCTATTTCTACGTAAGGGACCTCACTAATTTTCTTCTGCTCCAACTTCATAGACTGCTCTTTTAGATATTGAATTTCCTCTTGAAGACTTCTAATTACTTCCATGATCTCTTGATATAATTCCTTCTGATGGGTCAAATCAAGAAACTTCCCATGCAACACTTCTTCTATTTTAATGAGAGGCATTTTCTTTAGAATTTCCCTTATGCATGAAACCTCAACTCACGTGGTCACTATGACAAGTTCTAATTCAAGGTTCTGTCCCAACATTGGCATCCACTATCAATCAAAATGCTTCACACTTTCCATCCCTGTACCCCTTTCCTTATTTTTTTTATGGCTCATGTGCTCATATAACTTTGGGCATTCTTCATACTTTTGTTTCTTTCCACACCATGACCATTGTAACAATTTTGGACACTCACTCTCTTAATGTTTCAGAGACCCATAATTATAATAAGTTCCTAAAGGAAATTCACTCCTCCCTCCTTCATGATTTTCACATCCTCTGAATCCTTCGTGAAATCCTCTTTCACGAGTTCCTCCATCTACGCACCATTCATAATGATGACCATCATACGTGGAACTATTTTCAACACTAGTTTGGCACACACTAATATCAATGGCATCATGCATTTGGTCAATCAATCTACAATCATTGGTGTCATGAGTCGTAGAGGTGAAAATATTGCAATAGCAAGACACATTTTTAAGGATTGCGAGCTGTAACAATGGACATCTACTTACATCATGATATTTTTGGATAATTTCACACTCAATTGACATGGCACGCACCGATATCAGAGGAAAAATTTCCTTCGTATGCCCTTATACCTCAAAATTTGTACACCATAGGCTACTGTAAGTCTCTTGATTCGAATTCATAGATAGTTTCTCTAGTTGTTTAGCCATAGCAGTAATTTGGGCCTCTAGAAATGGACTAATGTTGTTATCCATGCTTCCCATAGCCTCAACACACAAGGAAGCCTCCAAGGCCTCACATGGATCTATGAAGGTTTTATGGGAAAGTGATCTCATGAAAGGCATTATCAATCCCCAAACAAACCATTGAGCATGTTGAGAGGGATTAATATCATAATAAAGCTTGGACAAGAGAGTATTAAAGCATGCATCATACTCCCACACACTCTCTACCATACCTTTTTAAATCTCCTTCAACATGCTAATGCTTTTCTTTTCAAACTCAGGTATGTGGAACTCCACAAAAAAGGAAGTATGCAATGAAATTTATTCCACCACTGTCTAGTGAGGTTCATACTTATGTTACCAGCTATGTGCGTGCCCTTACAACATAGTTGCAAATTGACTTGCCTTGTAGTCTAGGGTAGTGATACCATTTTTTCACCATGGAAACTCACATTTGTGCACATTCTCCCAAAAAATGTAAATACATTACAAACAAAACTTGTTGAGGTGGTTGAGGCCCTTGCTCCTCTGATCCAAAAGCTTGATTCTCTTCATTGTTGCGTCAACCACCAAATCCACTATATCTAGTGGCACCTATTCCTCTTGATCCACTATATCCTCAAGATCCACTGGGTCCATTGGGTCCACCAGTTCTTACTCCACCTAACCCACTAGATCCACCTATCGTAGCTGGTAAGGGTCCTGAAGTGGTCACACTTTGTGTCCCTACTGTCACGCTAAACTACATGTTGACAATCTGTGATATTTCACCACTCCTAGATTTATTTCCCATGCTACTCCCAGATGTAATACCCAAGCTTTGTGTACCTGTACTATATCTAAATCTCATGCCATAAAATATTTCTCCAAACATTGGAAATGATTGTGCAACCATAGATTTACCAAATGAAAAATTATACCTCCTAGGTGTCACTTATCTACCAATATTGATACCAACTAGATTATCAAAACTTATCTCAAGAACTATAAAAATAAGCACAAGGGTCTGGTCTCCATGTGGGTTAAGATGCACACCTATGACTCTCCTCTTTTCTTCATATAACGAGCTCTCTCTAGAAGCCAATGGGGTTTCTCTTCGGCACTTGTAAAGTTGGGGTAGCTCATACTGCTCAGGTTCCACATCATCTACATGAACCTAAATCCTTCCTGCAACTTCTCCCTCTATAAATCCATCACTCCTGTAGCTTTGTGTTGTCTTACCAACTCCCTCTCTCAAGCTTCATTATACTTGAGCTGCCTCTCCTCTCTCTCCATTTATGTCGCAAGGTCTGCCATCCTCTACCATGCCAGCTTTCGCGTCCTGCACCTAGAAGGTTTTTAGCTAGCCATGAGAAATGCTTCCAAAATCAAAGAAATGACCAAGATATTGATAGCTAGTGGAATAACATGTAAGAATGATCCTCTAGGTTCCCTCAAAAATTTAAATTTAGCAATCTTTAGGCAAGAATACGTAGAAATAATGTATTCCAAGGTATAACTAGTTAGCACTCTACTCCACCAGTGATCAACAACACGGGTCCATGTCAGATATCCATCATACAACTAGTGATATTCCTCCTAGGTCTAAACACAAGGTCTATAGTACCACCTTGACCTTGATGCATATGCTAATAACCATTCATACAACCATATTGGGAAACAACAAAAAAGGTATCATATAACTCATGATACAAGTGATCCTCTACCCATTTACGTGCATCAAACTAAGGTCCAATGTTAAATGTTTGAGAAATATCATCCTTAGTGCTTTTAAGCCATGCTTTGACACTATCCAAGGTCAAGCGCTTCGTCATTACACATTTATCTCACAATAGCTTCTAAAGAGGTCCCACTAATAGAACCAAGATGTGTTCATTATTTTATCTTAAATGCCTTTTTCTAATGCCAAGAACATTGGCCTATCACCCAACATATGTTGGGTGCTCACCTGAGGTGCACATGGGTGTCAATCCCCTCCTATATGTGAGCTTTGCAAGAGAGTTCCACCATTAATGGAGGATTATTTATAGAAACAGAAGTACATACATCTACTTAAAAAGAAAAATATATAATTAATAGATATACACATCAATGCATCGCAAAAGGTAAATAAACATTGTTTGAAGCACAAGGAACCAGATCCAAGTCATGAAAAGCCAAATAACATTATGGTTTATACCCATAAAAAAATATATACATACTAGATCCATGTATATTGATTTAAAAGAGTTTTTAGTAGCCATTCTACATTCAAAAGGGTCATCTCATACCATATACATCAAATGAAAGAGTTCTGGCCCCTCCAAACTAATCTAATCAGAGATCCTAACTATGCTTTCCCCATTATAACCCTTGTTATAGACCGCAGCACTCATACATATGCTTAATGCTTTCCTTTACAACCCTCTAGCATCAAGAACTCTAAACCATAGCATCATGAGCTCCAAACCCTTAGCATTACCTATCATCTCTACAGCACCTCATTACCCTCCTTCTTCTATTAGCACTCCCATACCCTCTAGCACCTTCGCACTACCTTCTCCCGCCATGTTTATGTCTAAGAATTCCTTTAAATAGGATAAGAATCCACCGCCATGAATTCTCTCATGAGAAGATGACATGCCAAGTGTCCATGTGGTCCTCCATAGGTAAATGTGTATCCTCTTTGCAAAACCTTCCACTAACTATAATGATGCCTCTAGGAATATTCCCTACATGGAATATCCTTTTCTTTTCCTCCAAGGTTCCAGGTTAGCACCTTATCCACTTATCACTCCTAGTCAGGTCCTCATATTTTTCCTCTAGCGACTCCATGATGCCAAATATGGCTAAAACCTTTAAACCCTTGTTTTTCCTCCCACGCGCGCCCCAGTTTCACTTAAACCCTTCTTAAATCCTTTTCCTGCACACTTTTCCCTAAGCTCTCTTCTATTTACTGGTCCGGTGCATACACCTCTTGGTACTTAGCCAATATTTAGGGTCCAACATTATTTATGGATGGTTGTCTCAAGAATGAGATCTATAATCCTTTGTCTATGCGTAAAGGGTTTGTAATTCTCATTTAGAGGAATGGTGTGAGTCAGTTTTGGATCAAATACATTTAAATATTTAAAATACCAAGCTATATAATTTGGGTATTCATTCAATAGGGATATTATCTCTTTTCTCTTTAGGGGTTCATTATTTACTAATTATGAAGTTTTAGGGTCTACTTACAATTCCTAGATTGAGAGTAATAGTGTCCTACACTTTAAAAAATTTCAATCCAGGTCTATCAGAAGGGATGTCTAGATAAAAAGAGTCTCTCTAATGACATAATCCCATTCAAGATATTATTATATTTTAGCTTGATAACTCTAACTTCTCCCCACATTTTTTTTTCTCCCTTTGCTTATCAATGTTCATAGTTCCTATTACACTCATCAATTATTTGGGAAGATAATACATCATAATTAGTCAAAAATGAAATATTGGTTGATCCTCATTTATCACATGAAAAAAATTGTTGTTTTATGTATGGATGTTGAGTAGGAAAAGTATTCACTGGTGACACACTTCCTAGTCCACCCACTTGATTTGATTTTTATATTGTTTTTATCTCTCACATTTTTCACTTTCATACTCAGTCTTGGTTATGTCACAAGGATCCTTATCTATCAGTATTCTCATATGTTTCCTCAGTTATCTCAAGACACTAGCACCTAAGTGCTCTTTTCCAACATGGGTTCTCCTATCCTCTTTGTTATTGTTCACATTTTTAGCATTTGTGGTTGGCATTTTAATTTTTCTTACCCCTATCTTGAGATCCTAGTCACTATGTCATGTCATTAGTGTCAAAATTCAAGCAAGAGATCCTTATATAAACAAAACATACATACCATTATAATAGAGGGAAATTCTATAGGAAAATGTTATCTAAATACTATCAAAGGGACTACATGTTGGGCTTAGTACTATGTATACACTACATAGGAAGGGGAAGTTTATGAATTCCATCCCACACAATTACATTCTATCTAGATACAACCTACTATTTTGGTGTCATCGGTGTGAGGGAAACCTAGGAGCACTATTGTACACATAAGAACATAGAACTACATGAATTCTGAGTTTAGTGCAGCACTCGATCGTAAGTTCACTCTATCGAGTGTCCCCTGGGGTCAGTCTAACTCCCCATTTTCATCTTTATTTTTATGATTTGATGTAGTTTGTGGGTTTTTCAGGATAGCATCTGTTTTATAGGTTACATGTGAACTCAGATATCTTCTTACGACCTACATGTTACAAACAGTGAGGGTTAGCAACATTAAAGTGACATAGAAGAAATTATTTTACAACCAATTTTGCAGTCAAGGGCACCCAGAAGAGGTCTATAATTCCCAGGTGCCCCTGACCCAGTCCAGGTGCCCTAGTCCCAACGTTTCTAACAAATCTACAATTTTTTGAGCTTAGTTGTGACATCCTACCTAGTCTATTCATCAATTGATCTAGTTCAGACATACTTTGGGATAAGAGAAAATCATATAAGTACCTTATCTATCTCATTTACTTACACAGTTATGTCTTTAGATTACTTAGCATCCGTATTTCATTGTATATTTCTATAGTGACTCTGAAATAAGATTTAGTAATAATAATATAGATTTTATTAAATCATTTAGTGACCTCTCTTAGAACTCCTTGCCCTAGGATCCAAAAAACCCTAATGGCTAAAATTATATCTCCTTCTCCTAGGAAAGATATGCATCATGTTAGTGTGAATATTATCCTTGATGATGTTTTTGAGGATGAACTTGAGACTCTTTATCACAATCATCAACTTGATGCTGAAAATCAATGAAAACTTCTGGCTAATGAAAGTGTTATTCGTACTTTTTTTAACAACTCTAGTTGTCTCATCATTTCACATCATATAGACTTCACTCTGTGTTTTCGTTACTCTTCCATTTGCACTCATTCTGCTTCGCCTCCTTCTATTTATGATATAACACTTGATGATGCTCTCATATATTATATGCTTGGTCTTGATTATGTTATAGTAGATAAACATAATGTAATTTTCAGTCATGAAAATTTACATTTGCATGTGCGTGATGATGTTTCTAATACTAGTCAGAATGAATGTAAATTTGAATCTCATGTCTCTACTACTTCTAAAATTACTACAAATTCTTACAAATATGTATATTTTGATAGTTCTCCTCTTTCTTCTTTGTATGCTAATGGTTCTTTTGATGAAATACTTACATGCAAAACTTTTTCTAATGATGATGTTGATTATTTTTTTTATCATGAACATGTTATTGAGGATGTTAATTCTCTTAAGATTATTGAATGTGAATTTTCTACTCTAATTTCTTCTACTTGTCAGGTTATTGCCAATGGTATTCATGATGTATCCACCACTCCTACTAGTTCACCTCTCATGGTTTCTTCTACTACTCAAATTTTTGATAATATTCCATGTTCTTCTCCTCCTCTTTCCTCTTCTCTAGATGATATTCATGTTACTTCTTCTAATTCTACTAGTATACCTCCTCCTTCTTCTTCTATCTCTACATCTAACATCTCCATCTTCCACCTCTTTTTTTGTGCCCATGATCACTCATAATGGAAAATGGAAACCTCTAAATGTTCCTCTTCTATATTCTATGATTCCTTCACATGAAATTTTATCACTCATGCATGTTTTCTTCCAGTTGTAATCTCAAGTCAAATCTCTTACTCTTGAAAGAAAATTCTATTATGCTTATATTGATAATAACTCTCTTCATGGGAATCCTATTACAAATAAAATTCACAATTCAAAATTTCCTAAAGATTTTATCATGCCTACATTTTCATGTTTCAATGGCACTAGCAATCCATACTTGTATCTTAAGCATTATCATTTAGCTATATCTTCCTATTTAAATGATCGCTTATTACTAAAATCTTTTCGGCATAGTCTTTTTGATGATGGTATTCAATGGTACACTCATTTTCCTTTTGGATCTATTAGTGCATATAGTGAAATGGAATATGTTTTTATTAGATTCTTTATTTTTAACATTGGTTCTAGATTCACACATGATCACTTACCTATATTGCATCAAGGAAAGAAAGAATCTATTTTACATTACATTTTATGCTTCAATTCTTACATGCATCAATTAGTATTTCAACCCATTGATCTTGAAAAGCAATTTATTTTTTATCGTGGCTTGATTCCTGAATTAAAAGAGAGATTATATAATGATACATGTGAATCATTTACACTTTTATTTTATAGGGTCATCAATCTAGAACAAGATTTAATTGTTACACATGTTATAGATCTTTCTTCTATTTCTTCTTCTACTACATTTTCTACTTCTTCTCATCCTCTTCCATCTATCAAGTGTCCTCCAAGGTATCCATCACCTCCACCTCATAATCATGTTTCATCCCCTCCATTTCTTAAGTTTCCTCCATCTTTTCCACCACTTATCTCTCCTCCTAACTCTTCTCCATCTTCTTCTCCAGAGCCATTACATTTCTCACATGTTGTTAACCCTCATGATGTGTTGCATGATTTTCTTAAAAGAGCTTAATTTTCTTACCCTAAAATCAGCATAATCCTCCTCATGATAATGTATTTAACACATGAATCTAACTCAAATCATAGTGTTATGAGTGACTATAACTCAACTATGCTTCTTGAGACATCAATACTAGCTTCATTCTAGGCTTTTATTCACCCTCAACATGTAATTACTTACTCACTCACCTTATGGTGTTATATCAAGCTCAAAAAATTATTCCAAAACCCTTAAGCATGTAAATTCAAGAACTTAAAAGTGTCAAAAATAATTCAAAAGATCCATTGGCTAACCTTCTAATAATTGTTTCCTTCTAAGCCTCATGATTAGGTCTTTGAAAATTGTGTTTCTCTATCACAACGGATTGTTATGAGATGCTTTGAATTCTAATTTCTCCACCTTTTATAGACCTTCCTCAACAGGTTCTAGGTACCCTTAATTTCTTAAGATGGAATTTGATACCTTAGAATAGTGTTTAAGGTTTAAGACTTCAAATTCAAAGATATACCTTTCTTTTCCTTCATCACTACCTCAAAAAACATTGTCAACTTTTATCCATAGTTATGGTAATATTTTACAATAAATCCTCTTGAATAGTATGAGGGATTTTTTTAACTTTATATATATCAAATTTTTTGTCTTGATTCAACAAAGTAACTCATAACTTTCCTACTAAGTTAACCCTCAACACTACTGTTACACTCACCTACATGATACTTGCATGCCTGTCAAATTTTTCATGTGGTTCAGGAGGATTTTCCATTCCTAATCCCTTATTTTCATCCAATCTAGAATTATTGTAACTATCTTAAGTATTTAAAGGTTAACTATAAGCTTAATCCTCCCTTAATCTTTCAAAATATTCAAAACTGTTTTAAAATCTTGACTACTATGAAGTGTACAGGCTGCCCTGATGACTAATATAGTAAAACGATGTTTGACTTCTTATACTACCTCTTAAAAGGTGTATCTAAAGACCTTAAGAACATATATTATTCATGAGAATATCTTACTTCAACCACAAGGCCCTTATTAGTTATTAACCACTCCACTTTTGGACTTCACCAGTCTCCTTCAGTCCATTGGAAATCACTGTCACAATTAGGTTTGAATTAGGAACTTTTCAAAAGAAAGAATTTGTAAGAATTACCTCCTTATTCTTTAAATATGATTCCCACTTTTCTAGAAGGATTATTTTATTATAGAAAATTTTCTTCCCCTTTTAATTCACATAATCCTGATTTACAATAGTCCCTACTGGTTTTTCATTATTGTCATCATTATCTTTTCTCTAGAAGACTCTTAGAACAAAAAACCTTGGTATTACCTTGAGATTACACTTTTAAAGATACCTTACCAATTTGAATGGTTGACTTTGTGTGGAAACTAAGAACCAGTGCACTTCTAACAAACCCTAGATGAGGGTTTTTCCTCTAGCCCAAGATAGCTTATTTTATCTTGAATGTGCAAATAATCTAGCTTAAATCCTTAATACTCTTCTCAGAGGTCTAAAACAACGTTATTAATATGAATAACTTACCGTAGAAGTCTTATGTCTCATTATCAACATGAATAAATCAATCCCTCAACACTTTGTTTCATCAAGCAAGGTTCCACAGTTCTCAAGTTACCAAAAACAATCATTGATCTTTCCTATGTGTGGTTGAGAGGGGGTGAATATTTGTGCTCAGATCTTTTGGTTACTTGACTTCACTATTCTTATCCATTTCTCCTCGTACCTTGAATGTACAACTTAAATATGCTCAAGAACCCACTATTACAAACCCTCCTTACTATAACAAGGCATAACTCTACAAGAATCATAGAAAAATAACTTCTAAACCATAAAAATAGTGAGAAGTAATATTTACCTATCAAAATACCTCAATGACATTACATGCATATGTTATCTTTGAATCATCTCAAAGGAAAAAATCATGAAAATATCACAACTAGTTATGTGTACACTAAATTCCCACTCCTAAACCCTCTTGAAGTTTTCTTCAATTGAAAGACCATCCGAATGATGGTTCAAAATAGATACAAAAATATTTTAAATATGCCTTCATGAGGATTCTAACCATTTCTTGGTCCTTTAGACCCATACCTTTCCATATTTTGTGTTACATTACATCAGGAAATGCTTATACTTAACCTAAAGTCTAGGATTTGAGAAATAGGTCACATTTTGTACTTTAGTACGATCTTTAGACCTTATTATAATTTCCACCATCCCATCTCATGGGTTAAGACTCCAAGAACTTGACTAAAACCACTATTACAATACAAAATTGCCTTCAAATATTCACATTGGCATTTTGGAGGGAGATGTCCAAATTTGAATTTTTTTAGGCCTTATTCAATCCTGACATATCCAACAGACCCTAAATGACCTATAAGACTTATCAAAATACTTAGGAGTCCAAAATTGATGTTATTATCCTATATACATAATAGGAAGTTAATTCTCCTGTATCATACTCCCAAGGGGAAAAGAAAATATTCCCCATATGTGTACTTACTCTTTTGTTCTCCTTTTTTTTGCGTTTCTAGTTGTAAATGACCTCTTGAAAATTTCATTTGGTTGAATAACCACTCTCCTTCTCTTCTGTAAGTTCTATCATTTCTTCCATCATTTTATTCTTCTTGGAAATATTCAAGTTTTGGATCCATATATTGCTTCTGAGGCTGCATGTAATCTTTTGCACTATATATAAGGGTATGTTTTCTTGTTTCAGGTTCATGTATGATGTACCTTCATCAATCATGGCTATAAAACTACCTCTCACATCTCCTTGTAGCTTTTCTCGAATCATATTTTCTACAAAATGATAATATATTAGCCTTAGCTAAAAAATTTCCTCTTTCCTTGACTGTAATTCAACTATTGAACATGTATTCTTGTCATTTTCATCTTTTCCTTGTTATTTATTAACTTATTGATCTCTTATTATTCCTCTTTCTTATCTGTTTATTGTTCTTGTAGGACCTGATTAATTCATATCCTTGTCATATACTGAAATTTGTATTGTTTTGTTCACTTAGTCTTTCTTCTTCCATTCTAACTTCACCATGTTGCTCACTAGTTGTTCTTGATTGTATTTCCTCTCACGTGTACCTAGAAAAATTAAAACTCAATGTAGTATTAGAATCAAAATAAAGATGTTTACATGCCTCATTCATCTTCCTTTTGTTATTTTCTTCTTTGTATTCTCTCTTAACTGCTTTACTCAACCTTTTCTTATCACTTCTCTCTAAATCTTCATCAACTTCATTTCTCTCTCACTAGACCTCTTCGTTGTTCTTCAAGCACTCTAACATGTGATTCTCTTCTCACTTTATCATCTCTTTCCTTTCTCATCATCAATAATCTTCATCATTCACTTCTTATTGTAATGAAACCATCTTAATATCTCTCTAAACTCAATACCTTTGTTTAAATATGAATTATAAGGCTTAACATCCTTGCAAAGTATCCTTTCACATTCTTCTTTTGTTCCTATCAAAATCGTCTCTGCTGCCATCATCATCACTAGTCCTACTAATTATTCTTACTCACCTTTGATAAGTAAGAGTGTATGTGTGACTCCTGTTGGTGCTGTAAAATTATAGGTATTCTTATTTCCATCATGCACTGCCTTTTTGTCATACTACCATGGTCTTCTGAATAACACATGATATATATCCATAGGAACTAAATCACATAAAACTTTTCCTTATACCTACCAATTTGAAACTCAACTTGACATTGTTCTCTAACTAGAATATGGTGTCCTTTCTACATCCATGAAACATGATATGGATTGGGGTGCATGGTAGTTTTTAATCCAAGTTTCTCTACCATCTCAAATGAAACAATATTTCATTACTTTCACTATCAATAAATACTTTACAAACTTTTCCTTTAGTCTTACATGCAGTCCTAAACAAACATCTTCTTTGAGTTACCTATTCCACCATTTTACTAGGTTTCAAAAGTACTCTTCTAAACAATAATGAATCACCTTTGTCTTGTTAAATTTGATCAGTATCCTTGTCTTGTTTTCTCATCGATATATTCACTTCATTACACTCATATGATTTACGCCCTACATACCTCTGACACTTGTAGTATCTTCCTGTAAATTATACCTACCTATTTTATTCATGATTTTGCATATAGCTCATCTCTATCATCATCTTTATTTGACTTTCTCCCATGCTATGTAGTATGCTCGTTACAATCTCCATCATTCTTTCCATTCTCGTTTCCCAAACTGGTTGTTTTGTCTCTCTTATTTTCACCATATTTTCCTCTACCTGCATTCACTGTCAAAATGATATATTTTCCTTTTCAAGAACCTACTTCCAACTCTATTACCAAAATGATGTATTCAACACATCAACCTAACTCAAATCACTATGTTATGAGTGGCTAAAATTCAACTATGCTTCTAGAGACATCAAGACTAGCTTCATTCTAGGCTTCGATTCACCCTCAACATGTAATTACTTACTCACTCACCCTATGGTGCTATATCAAACTCGAAAAATTATTCTAAAACCCTTAAGCATGTCAATTCAAGAAATGAAAAGTGTCAAAAAAAAATTCAAAATATTCATTGTCTTACCTTCTAACAACTTTTTCCTTCTAGGATTCCTCAATAAGTATTTGAAAATTGTATTTCTTAGTCACAAAGGATTGTTATGAGATAGTCTAAATGCCAATTTCCCCACCTCTTCTAGACCTTCTTCCGCAGGTTATTTTTACCATTAATTTCTTAACATGGAATTCTAGACTCTAGAACAATTCTTAAGAGTTAATACTTCAAATTTAGAGACATGCCTTTCTTTTCATTCATCACTACCTCAACAACGAGTGTCAAATTTTCTCCATATTTTTTATCATCTTTTACAATAAATCCTCTTGAATAGTATGAGGTATGTTGTGAACTTTATATCTCTCAAAGGTTTGGTCTTGATTCAAAAGAGTAACTCATAACTTTGCTACTAAGTTAACCCTCAACACTATTGTTACACTCACCTACAAGCTACTTGCATGACTGTCACAGTTTTCATGTGGTTCAGGAGGCTTTCTGATTCCTAGTACCTTTATCTTCATCTAATCTATACTTATTGTAACTACCTTAAGGATTTCAAAATTAACTATAAGCTTAATACTACTTTAACCTCTCAAAATCTTCAAACCCTTTTTAAAATCTTGACTATTGTGAAGTCTATGGGATTCCCTGATGAATGATATAATAAAATGATGCTTGAATTATTCTAGTACCTCTTAAAAGGTTTATCAAAAGAACTTAATAACATATAATATACATTATAACATCGTACTTCAACCACAGGGCCCTTGGTATTTATTAACCACTCCACTCTTGGACTTCAATAGTCTCTTACAGTTTATTGTAAATCACAGTCACAATTAGGTTCGAATAGGGAACTTTTCAAAAGAAATATTTTGTAAGAATTACCTTCTTAGTATTTAAATATGCTTCCCACTTTGCTAGAAGGATTAGTTTATTATAGAAAAATTTCTTCCCTTTTGAATTCATATAATCCTTATTTACAACAGTCGCTACAAGTTCTTCATTACTATCATGATTAGCATGTCTCTAGAAGCCTCTTAGACCATGAGACCTTGGTATTACCTTGAGATTACACTTTTAAAGATACCTTACCAATTTGAATGTTTGAATTTATGTGGAAACTAAGAACCAATGTACTTCTAACAAACCTTGGATGAGGGTTTTTCCTCTATCCCGAGATAGCTTATTTTGTCTTGAAGGTGAAAATAATATAGCTTCAATCCTTAATACTCTCCTCGAAGGTCTAAGACAACGTTCTTAAGGTTAATAAATTACCATAGGAGTCTTCTATCTCATCATCAACATGAATAACTCAATCCCTCAACACTATGTTTCATCAAGCAAGGTTCCACAGTTCTCAAGATACTGATAACAATCAATGATCCTTCTTATGTGTGGTTGAGAGGGGGTGAATATTTATGCTTAGATATCCTGGTTACTTGACTTTGGTTTTCTTCTCCATTTCTCCTCATACCTTGATTGTACAACTTAACTATGCTCAAGAATCCACTGTTACATACCATCCTTACTATTACAAGGCATAACTCTACAATAATCACATAAAAACAACTTCTAAACCATAAAAATAGTTATAAGTTTATTTTACCAGTCAAAATACCTCAGTGAAATTACATACATATGTTATCTTTGAATCATATCAAAGCATAAAATCGTTAAAAAATATCACAACTAGTTATGTGTACAATGAATTTCCACTCCTAAACCCTCTTGAAGCTTTCTTCAATTAAAAGACCATCTGGATGATGGTTCAAAATAGTTACAAAAATATTTTAAATATGCCTTCATGATGCTTCTAACTGTTTCTTTTTCCTTTAGGCCCATCCCTTTCCATATTTTTTGTTACATTACATCAAGAAATGCTTCTACTTAACCTAAAGTCTAGGATTTGAGAACTAGCTCACATTTTTTACTTTAGTAGGATCTCTAGACCTTATTATAATTGCCACCATCCAATATCATGGGTTAAGAATCAAAGAACTTGACTAAAACCACTATTACAATACAAAATTTCCTTCAATGATTCAAATTGGAATTTTTGAGGGAAATGTCCAAATTTTAATTTGTATATGCCTTATTCAATCCTAACACATCCAACAGAACCTAAGTGACCTATAGGACCTATTAGCATACTTAGGAGTCCAAAATTGATGGTATTATCCTATGTACAAACTAGGAAGTTGATGCTCTTGCATCACATCACTTACATCACTAGCGTGAACGTCCTTATTGCAATTTTTGTTGTATCATTGGCCGTCGTGACAATGATTGCTACTCCCTTCATGAAAATTTACAACAATTAGAAGACAGGGGTGTCATTTCCTTTGGATCTCACTCTCATGAGTGGTATTTTTACCCAATTTTGCATAAGCATGCTTCTACTTTGGTTCACTTGTCTCCTCCACCCAGATCTAAGGTCGTTAGTTGCCCATCTCCTAAGATCATTATTCATCCACATCCTCTGACTCACTCATCCATCACATCATCATTTCATCCACCTCATAGTGTTACCACTTCACATTTCCTTCCTAAGTCGTCAGCATTTTTTCTTCCTACTACTACATCTCCCATCATTGGTACTATATCATATTATATTTAGTTTGGCACTTACACTCATGATACTACCACTTCACATGCTTCCATATCTCGGCAAAGGCCTCTGCATCTTTGGTAAGTGATTTTTCTCACCTCATTACTCGATCACACACTCTTGTTATTATGGTTCGTACATGAATATTGAGGGATTTATTTCAATAATAACCTTTCTTCATCTTTATGTTGCATGCTTCATCGATCTATCTGGCACATATTATAAAACCATTTCTTGATGACACACTCTTGTTCTATGGTTCATTCTTGATTTTCCAGTGGTATTTTATAAATGAACCTCATATTTTCTACACACACACACTAAGATCATCCTTATTCTTCCCCCCATCTTCATCATACTCACACACACTCACATACATCATATATCATCCATTTTATCTACTTACATCTATCACTATTGCATTTTATCTATCCTCATTAATACATTCATCATCTACTTCCTATTAATCTCATCAAATAAACATAATCATTTATGCAATACCTATCGCACATCATCATTATAAAAATGAAAATCCATCATCAGATAAACAACACTCATCACAACACATATCAATAAAACTTCAACATGACACAAGAATGATAATCATCCATATATATATATATATATATACAAAAAAATGAAATCATTGGGGGGAAAGCTCTCATGCATCATTACATCCATATACATCATATCTCATTGTCACTATCACTATATACAAATGGAGGAGCTCTAGAAATAGATGCTTCTCCTCTCACTCTACGCCACTAATATCATCCTTTATATCTCTCCACCTGCTTCCGTAGTAACGCACTCATGTCTCTAACATGTGGCGTTCTCATAAGCTCAGAGCTCCAATTATCACTCACTCATAGTTCAACTTAAATTGTGATTCACCTTTACTTATTATTGTATATAGCACCTTCCAATAGGGTAAGTGCAAGAAGTTGATGGAAAAATATAGGGTCATCCATGGACGTCATATTGCAAAAAACAGTAAAATCTCAACTTGTAGGGATTATTAGCTATACGCGCAATCTAAATTAGAAAAATTTATATAAATATGAATCGTAGCATTCGGAATCTAGTTTCTAAAATACTATTTTTTAAAAAAAATTGACAAGTTTAGCTATATTAAACACTTAAAATTATATGACTTAGTTTTTTTTTTTTTAACTTATAAGATTGTAGTTCGTTTGCCCACATTTTGGATGACCAAATCTTGTTTGTTTTTTTTTTTCCTTTGGTGAAACATTAGATGTAGTTGTCTATCTTGGGATGGATTTTATTTTGTATTTTTTTTAGCAATATTTTTTTTTATGATTTTTTCCATGAAAGTGGTCTGAAAATATTTAGAAAATGGAGCACTTTCCGTTTGCCTACCATAACTATATCAAAAAATATCAAAATCAAATATATATTTTTTTAAACATGTATAGAATTTGTCCACACTTGGGATGGTATAAGTTTTATCATATTTTGATAAGCGAAATAAAAGATACAGTCTTAAACGTAGACATGAACATTCATGGGAAAAAATGTCTTAAAGACCTATTGTTAGTAAAAAATTATAAAATGATATTTATCTTATTCTATTCACTTTAAAATCAATATTTCTACAAAGATAAGAGTCTCCCCTACGCGATGGCACCATTTTTGTGAAATGTTTTTAGTTTTTTAGCATGGTTCAAGTCTTTGGAAGAGCAAATTTGAGGTTTTTTGACCTTTTACACTTCATAATGACCTTCCATAGGTTTGGTTGGGGAAAAACAAAGATTTTCCAAGGCTTAGGTTCGGCAGATAGATCCGCGATCGTGGTTTACAAAGCATGATCATGGTTTTTTTTAACAAAAACCGCGAGCGCGCTTTATAAACCACGATTGCGGTTTATAAAGCGCGCTCACGGTTCATAAATCATATTTACACACATCCCAATGTCTGAATTACCATGTGATTTTTACTCTTTGACCTTACTGTATGAATTACTGTGAAATTCTGTCTTTTTATGCATGTTTTTCTTATCACCGGAAGTAAAACATCATGGGAGACAAAAAATGAAGTCAAAAAAGGAAGTCATTAAGTAAAAAAACACCAAACGAATTAGAGGCCAGCAAAATTCAAAATGTTGAGCGAATGCAGAAACTTCGTGAATCAAGAAGAGGTTCATCTTCAACCCCAAATATTGTAAGCAATGAAGAACTAGGTAATGTTTCTACTGTCAATGTTGAAGTTGAATTAAATACTCATGATGAAGATATTTTTACTGTCAATGTTGAAGAAGAATTAAATAATCATGATGTAGCAAATGTTGAAATTGAAGGAGACAATGAAAATGTGAATAAGGAAATTCATGTTGAAACTATAGACAAGAAAAAATTGACAAAAACACCTCCTAGGATTTTAAGTAAGAAACCTATTTTTTTTATTGAAATTGATGAAAATATTTTGAAACCAATGTCTGACAAATTTTCTGAACGAAAAATCATAAGAAAAACCACTGAAATTTGGGATAATCATTTTGAAATTTTAAATGATTCCCAAAGATGTCAGTTGTTGGTTAGTTTGATGAAATTGATTAAAATGAGACCTACATTAAACACCTTAGGATTGACAACATCTAATATACGTGGTCAAACCTCTTTAATTAGTGAAAACCTTCATGATGCATATCACACTATTGGTGTCAAGAGACGCACTAGGGATAATAATATTGTGCGTTTTGTACTTGCTACTAGTGTTGTAAGTGAATCAATAAAAAAATAACGTTTGATTACGCAAAAAAGTTGAATGTTGCAAGTTAATCGAACAACTCTAATGAAAGCAATTGAAAGACGTAATATCCTTCAATCACTCAATAATGCCAATTTTTGGGTATTCTCTACTAGAGCACCGCGTAAGGACAAAAATAATTCGGATGCTATAAGAGAAGTTGTTATTAAATTTTTGCATGATAACACTAGAGTTTCACATAATACAAGAGATGTTATAAAACGGAGAGTTGGTTCTACTAATCGTGAACCACATCCAAAACATTTCTTAGATATGACTCAAACTCAATTTTTTTGTAAGTTTGAACAAGAGAATCTAGAAATTAAAATTAGTCAACGTTTTTTTGAAATGTTGAAACCATTCTATGTGAAAATCAACCACGCTCGCACCACTTGTTGTTGTAGGCAACATGTTGAATTTAAGATGCATTATGCTAAATTTTTACGTATTCATTCTAATTTTCATTCTGAAACTATGTTAATGGAATGTGGTGCTCAAGTTCCACCAATATCTTCCAAGGATTTCATTCCTACTATATATTGTGAAAAAGAAGTTGGACAATTTTTTACAGTCAGAATTGTTTAGATGGAAGTTGTAGTATATGTGGCGGATTACCTAAATTGGAAAGTTACATCCATGAGAAAATTGAAGGTACAATAAGATATAATTTAGTTGAGTTTGATAAATATAAATCAGTTGCATACCAGTTAAAATATCGAAAAGATTCTAAACGGTGTGAGCTAGTTATAGAACAAATGCCCATTTTCCAATTTTTGAGAAAATTCAAGGATGAAATTGTTTATGAGTATGCGAGGCAAACACATAGAGCTTGATGGTTGGATGAATAGTTCAATCTATGCAAAGACACATTTCCTATTAGTACTATTGTTTTAGTGGTCGATTTTACAGATAATTACACATTGAAACCACAAATGGAGCTTCAATCACAAAATTACAACTCAGTACAAGTTACCATTTTTGTGCATATAGCATTCTACATTCTCCTGACAGTACATAGAATGATCTAAAAATTTTAAGAGAGTACCACTTTTATATCAATGATGATCATACTCATTCTACTAAATTTGTGTAAGGGTGTTTCCAGTTATTTTATGGAAACTTGTCTGATAGGGACATCCACTTCAAACAACATTACATATGGTCAGATAATTACACGTCTCAGTTTAAGAATGCAGGAATATTTTATTGGATGAGAAGAATGCATGTCAAGATGGGTGTGCAACATTTTTGGAGTTTCCTTGAGGCTAGACATGGAAAAGGAGAGCATGACAGTGCAGGGGCATGTGTGAAAAGAGCTCTTACAAGAGAAGAGTTGAAGGAAAAAGATGGTGCTAAATTAAAAGATGCAAAGAGCATAGTGGAATGGTGTACTGACAACATGGCCCGAAGTTCTCAAAAAAATTCCACATTTCACAGATATTTTTGGTTGATAGAGGAACAACATATTGCTAACTACAAGGATTGTATGACACTCACTGGGTCCAGTGATATGCACTCATTTTATAGCTCAAACGCTACTTCGTGGGTCGTATGGACAAGAAAGTTGACATGTTTTTGTGCATCTTGTATCGAATTTGTCACTGTTGAGTGTGATTCACAAGAATGGGTGGAAGGATGGATTTATAGGCCTCTAACTCTGCTTCCTAGTTATCAACCTCCACAAGCATTATGACTTATTTCTGTAGATGAAGTTGCAACATCCAAGGAATTTGACGAAATTTTGATTTTGGTGTGACGAGGTATTTATGGTTATTTATTTAATTTTTGTATTGAGTTATGTCCATTGAAAGTTTAATATGTAATTTAAATTTGAGTTGTTCAACCAAGTTATTTTTTTGTAGGACATGTGTTTGCAGTAATTACGATAGAAGACAATGAAGAAGGAACAGACTATTTCTTATGTCGTTGCATCGAGGAAAGAAATAATTTTACTTCTCCTATTATAGATAGCGAAGATATTGAGTATCCTACAGGGTCAGTGATAGTTACTGGAACTTGGCTTCGACGGTATCCATTAAAAAACTCCTTTGTTTGGGTGTTTGAAGACTTTGAGACACACAGGAAAATATTCTTATATTCGCATCTAGTTCTAGGGACAAATATTCAACTGTATAGATATTGAGGAAGGCCTAATAACAAGATTCTTTGGAAGGTTCGAGAGTCAGATCATGAAGCAATCTTGTCTGCTATTTAGAGTAGATCCGATCCTGATGGTTCATTAGAATGAATTTAAAATGCTCATGTCTGGTATATATAATTTCTTTTCAATATATATATAAATTTGTTAGTTTAAAGATCTAGATTTAAGTTTGAATATATTTTATTTTAAATTTGTGTATTTTGTATATATAGATAATATATGGTTTTGATTTGAAACTTAAATTTCTTTGACTAACTCTTTTATGTTTAGGTTAGTGGTGCCAGAAAAGCTTCCACCTTCACGTGGTTGGCACTGTTAGTAGAGAATTTTAAATTCTCAAAGCTAATAGAAACTTTCATTGTTTGAAAAAGTTGTAAATTTTGAAAATGTTGTAAATTTTGAAAAAGTTGTAAATTTTGAAATAGTTATAAATTTTGAAAAAGTTGTAAATTTTGAAAAAGTTGTAAATTTTGAAAAAGTTGTAAATTTTGAAAAAGTTATAAATTTTGAAAAAGTTGTAAATTTTGAAAATGTTGTAAATTTTGAAAACAACTCCTCCCCAAGTGTTTACAAGACCATACCTACGCATGTGCACCAATCTGAGAAGGAAAAATCTGAGAGAGGATATTTTAGAGGGTCCCTACGCCGAGGTGTCAAATTAGACAAGACGTCTCTAGGTGCCATGGAGTCTAAGTAGTCACCCGTCGAAGTTGAACAATATTTTGGTCTCAAAGCTCTTAAGGGACTACGCCCCGAACGAAGTAGCCTGGAAGTAACGAATTTGTTGCGCACCAAAACACCACCTCCTCTAGTGTTCACCTGGCCAATCGGACATGTTGGCGCAGTCGATTTGGTGCCATGACCCACTATTTGCAAAATATAGCGTTTGACAATCTTACACTGGCTCAAACTACACTATTTCGCACATTTGCAAACAATAGGGCAGCGAGAGCACCGAAATGAGAAGGAAAAAACTAAGAGAGGCTATTGTAGAGGGTCCCTACACTGAGGTTTCAGATTAGATGAGGCATCTCTAGGTGCCATGGAGTCTGAGTAGTCACCTGTCAAAGTCGAATGATATTTTGGTCTCAGGGCTCTTAATGGACTACGCCCGAATGAAGTAGCCCGGAAGCAACGACCTTGTCGCGCACCAAAACACTACCTCCTCTAGCATACACCTAGCCACCTGGACATGTCGACATAGTCGGTTTGGTGCCATGACCTACTGTTTGCAAAATATAGGGTTTGATAACCAATCACTGGCTCCAACTGCACTATTTCGCGTGTTTGCAAACAATAGGGCAGCGAGAGCACCGAAATGAGAAGGAAAAAATTAAGAGTGGATTTTGTAGAGGGTCCCTATGCCAAGGTGTTGGATAAGACAAGCCATATCTAGGTGTCATGGAGTCCAAATAGTCACCCATTGAAGTTGAACAATATTTTGGTCTTAGGGCTCTTAAGGGACTACGCCCGAACAAAGTAGCCCAGAAGCAACAACCTTGTCACACACCAAAAAATCACCTCCTCTAGCATTCACCTTGCCACCTAGACATGCCGGTGCAGTCAGTTTGGTGCCATGACCCACCGTTTGTAAAATATAGCGTTTGACAACCAATCATTGGCTCGAACTGCACTATTTCATGCATTTGTAAACAATAGGGCAGTGAGAGCACCGAAATGAGAAGGAAAAAACCGAGATATTCTTTTGTAGAGGGTCTCTACGCTGAGGTGTTGGATCAGATGAGTCATCTCTAGGTGCCACAGAGTCAGAGTAGTCACCCATCGAAGTTGAACGATATTTTGGTCTCGGAGCTCTTAAGGGACTACACCCGAACAAAGTAGCCCGGAAGCAATGAACTTGTCGTGCACCAAAACACCACCTCATCTAGCATTCACCTTGCCACCTAGATGTGCTGGTATAGATGGTTTGGTGACACAACCCACCGTTTGCAAAATATAGCATTTGACAACCAATCATTGGCTCCAACTGCACTATTTCGTGTGTTTACAAACAATAGGGTAGCAAGAGCACCGAAATGAGAAGGAAAAAAACAAGAGATGATTTTTTATAGGGTCTCTACACTGAGGTTTCAGATAGGAAAACCTGTCTCTAGGTGCCATGGAGTCCGAGTAGTCACCCATCGAAGTTGAACAATATTTTGGTCTCAGGGATCTTAAGGGACTACTCCCAAACGAAGTATCCTGGAAGTAACGACCTTGTCATGCACCAAAACACCACCTCCTCTAGCATTCAACTAGCCACCTAGAAGTGTCAACGTAATTGGTTCGGTGCCATGACCCACCGTTTGTAAACATGACCTTGTCGTGCACCAAAACATGACCTCCTCTAGCATTCGCCTAGCCACCTAGATGTGCCGGCATAGTCAATTCAGTGCCACGACCCACTTTTTACAAAATATAGCGTTTGACAACCAATCACTGGCTCCAACTGCACTATTTCGCGCGTTTGCAAACAATAGGGAAGCGAGAGCACCGAAATGAGAAGGAAAAAACCAAGAGAGGCTTTTATAGAGGGTCCCTACACTGAGGTGTCAAATTAGACAAGCCATCTCTAGGTGCCACGGAGTCTAAGTAGTCACTCATCAAAGTTGAACAATATTTTGGTCTCAGGGCTCTTAAGGGACTACGCCCGAACGAAGTAGCCCGGAAGCAATGACCTTCTCACGCACTGAAACACCACCTCCTCTAGCATTCACCTAGACACTTGGATGTGCTGGCATAATCAGTTCGGTGCCATGACCCACCATTTACTAAATATAGCATTTGACAACCAATCACTGGCTCCAACTGCACTATTTCATGCATTCGCAAATAATAGGGCAGCGAGAGCACCGAAATAAGAAGGAAAAAATAGAGAGATACTTTTGTAGAGGGTCCCTACGCTGAGGTGTCAGATCAGACAAACCGTCTCTAGGTGCAACGAAGTCCGAGTAGTCACCCGTCGAAGTTGAATGATATTTTGGTCTCAGGGCTCTTAAGGGACTACACCCGAATGAATTAGCCCGAAAAAAACGACCTTGTCACGTACCAAAACATCACCTCCTCTAGCATTCACTTTCCCACCCAGACGTGCCGGCATAGTCGGTTCAGTGCCATGACATCCTGAGGCATGAATTCTCACTCCTCACCTCCGCTCATTTCCTAGGACTCAAAACATTCAATTTATCACTTGTTTACCTTCAATCTCTCTTGTTCTCTTTGGACTTGCGTCTGTCCTCTTAGAAATGCTTCATCACTGTCCTTGCTTTGCTCTCTTGAGCTATGTTGTTGTGGTTATCTCTCTCCATCCTCTACTGCCCCAGCTATGTGCTTACATGCTCATTATTTTTGCATTGTAATAGGATTCTTCATCACATAGATCACTGGACACAGAATTAGGAGTATAAGTACAAATCATCAAACAATTAAGGGAACACATGTGTGAGGACCTTTTATTCATAAGTGCCATCATTTATTGCATGAGATTAATCATCTCTACCTCAAATTGAAGCAATTTCTCCCATCTGAAACTTTAACCCCCAAGTCTAACAAGCAAGATCAAAGATTCATACTGCAAAGAAAGACATGTGACCATTGGGTGAGCATGATCCTTGAAAAAGGGAACATGATCTATTTCCATAGATTATCTCTTTGTTTAGATTTTTCTTGGTCATATATTTGAAAATCAGAAGAAATAGAGTTGAGATCAAGAAAGAGAAATTCCATTGGGAAAATAATCTCCCATTTTCGAGTGAGATGAATAATTTTTATTCTCATTCCTTGGTGAGCTCAGGTGTTTTTTCATCTAACTCAGAGAACTTGTATGACATTTTGTCCCATACCATCACCTAGAGGTAAGAAGCTCTAAAATAAGCCATTTCTGATTTTGAATCCCATGAGGAGAATGTATCAAAAAATTTGGAAGATCTTGGCACAAGAATGCATGAGCTTGGTTCTCCTCTCAGGGAGAAAAATTTCACATGAAGAATCTTCAGGATTCAAATTTTAAGAATTGGTTCAGGAAAATATTTGTGACCCTTTCCTTCAATAGTTAATAAGTTTTAGTTCATCCCTTGTAGAGATCATAGGTTATATCTCTAGAATCCTATGAAGATTTAAATGAAAAATATTTTAGTCAATGTGGAAATATCAATGTCATTCCTGAGAATTGACTCAACACATTGGAGCATGTGAAAATCTTGGAAGATGAGAAAGTTTCATTTCTAGTTTCCAGATTCAACAAGATGGTCTATGGAAAAGCCTCATCATTCAAGATCTTCCATGGAGGAATATATGAGTTGATTCTTCATTAGAGGAGGATTATTCATGCGATGGGTGGAACCTAAGATTACTAATAAGGGCTTACTGTCAATTTTTTACCCAAGTTTCAACTTCGGACATCAGAATGCACCACCACATGAAATCTCTCCCTTTCGTCACTTAAGGCTTGTAACATTCTCACTAGGTATTCAATTCCTCAGCACCCCAGCTTGATTATGTTTCCCCCTCTCATGAATACTTAACCCCTTCTCACATTATCACCCCTTTAAGTCCCATTGTCACTTAAGGCTTGTAACCCTACCCTGTCATGCCATGTAACCCAGGTTAATCCAGAATGGTCAATGATGAAGTAGAACCTGTGAGTTAGCTAGGTTAATGTTAAGAGGTGAGATTAAACATACACTTAACCATTTTTTTAATCCCTTTTTAAAAAAATTCCTTTTCCTCATTGCTTCTAGTATTTAGTTATGTTACTAAATTTTCAAGAAATCCTATTGCAAAAATCACATTTTTGCTCATATCTCCTTCATTTTTGCTCCATTTCACCTGCAATTTTTCCCGTAACTGATACTCATGAACTCCTTGAAGATGATCTTTAAATTTTTTCCATTAGTACCCTAATTTTTTATAGCATCCCATTTAAAATTTCAGAGAAAAAACTTGCCTTTTTAGATCCTTGCAATTCTAGAGATCAAAAACACTTAAAATTCTAAGCAGGAAACCATATGAAAATACCTAATCTAATGAAAAAATTTCATCTCAATCCAAATACAAGAAGACATGATTAAATATTTAAATCAAACATGTACATATCAGAGAACTAATTTAAAAGGTTATGAAAACATACATAGAAGGATATCATACATGCAATGAAATCAAATCAAACATATATAGTTCAGATTTATCGTTATGAAAACCAACACATGTGGATATATAAGAATCAAACAAAGTGTGCTTCAAATGCACATCTCTGAAAATATATACATAATTTCATAATGTATGTGTACATCTCGAACTAAGTGTGTCATAATGTACATATGGGACCACATGCGGTCACAAAAAGCTATATATATACAATGGACTATATGAAGAAACATGTTCATTAGGACCAGATGGCCCATATATATATCTATGTACATCTAGGTGGACTATGAATCTACTCATGAAAAATCTTCCCTCTCTTCACCCTTCTAGAAGTAGCATGTCCACGACCTGGGGATGTAGTGGAGGGAGATGCCACTACGGATTTCATTCGTGTGGTCCTAGGTATCTCTAAGCATGCCTACAACCTAACCTGAACATTCATAAACAACAAGTTTTTAACACCCAAAATTTTAAAATACATTCAAAAATTAGAAACTTGTACAATTTAGTAAAAAATTATGTGAAATCTTACCGCAATGTCATGATCCCTATCAATTTGTCGTTGATGCATCGTAGGGACAACAATAGACTCACGAGGGGTAAGCTACATACAAATAATTAATTTTCAAATTAAATATTTCACATATACATACAAAATTTGATATTGTAGATTTAAGTAATAAGAAATAATGAACCTCCAAAATTTAACAAATTTGAAAAATTGTACCTCAGTTAGTGGATCTGCAGATGCTATGGCAGTATCTACATTAGCCTCCACAGTCTGCATATATGGAGGAGTCTCTCCAGCAGTCATAAGCTATACAAAAAACATATACAAATCAATATTAAAATCTACATGACTGTGCACCACATAACAGAGGTCCAAAGCATGTAATCCACGTGAACTTCCAGTGATTAGAAACAAAGTGTAAAGAGATTTACTAACCTGCGTAAAACTCATGTGAGGCGTGCAAGTAGCCTCAGTTCCCAGAGAAGATGATGACCCGCCAGGATCCTATGTATAAAAGAGAAAAATATTAATATGTACAGCATACACGTGAAACATTATAATAATAATCTAGTGCAATCAAATGAAATTAAAAATGTAAGTTTGTACAACTTGAAACTTACGTTTGAAACATGCCCAGCTGTAGTAGCTAGCATGTCGACGACAGATGTTTCCTTCACCGGATCTTGCTATTTAAAATAAAATAAAAAATTAGTTTTTTACATGTATGTACATGACGTAAAATCAAATATATATATATATCTCAAACATGTGAATTAAACTATTGTATATATATATATATATATATATATATATATATAATTTAAATTTATTTGAAATTTACATGTGAAAGACAAATATCAGTGGCACCAGTTCCAAAAACATTCCCCAACATCTCATCTATAGAAAAGAAATCCTGTGAACCAACAAATGATGTCTCGCCTGAAGTGCATACGGCACCACATGATCCATAGTAGTGTGTTGCGCTAGAACTGGCACCTCCAACAAAATCACCAGATGCAATCTGGTCACTATGTTGGGTCAGAGTGTCAGTGAGCTCCCTCAATGCATGCAATGTATCAATCTCCACAACCTCCTTCACTATAGGAGGGATAAATGAAGGTAGTGGGGGTTTTGGGGCATGGGGGATCCTAGGTTGACCTATGCGTGCACTAGGTCTACTCTTTGCAGAGCCACCTCCTCGACCAAAAAAGTCAGAAAAGTCAAAATAATTCGGGACCTCATTGAGCACGAACTAGCAATATAATTTCTTCAAAAAATAAAGAGAAACTTCATTGTTGTTGCATGGTGAATAATCAAAAACCATCCACCATCGGTCCCAAAAATTGTTTTTGATTTGGTCATCATGGCACTAATGGATTGGGAACCATTTGCAAGTAACTGCGGGGGGGCATTGGTTCTAGGGTCGGTAAATAATGCACAAATGAGGTCTTTTCCAATTTTTTTGTCTTTTACGGCCGCATGGGATAGTTTATCCACATACCACCACCTACAGTCACCTCTAAAGATATTCCATCTATGTATTTGGTTGGTTGTGGACTCGACTTCGCCAATCAATGTTTGCAATGTATTGGCTAAAGTCATGTGGGATGGATTTGTATCATGATTTGTCTTATAGTCTGAATTAGGTTCTCAATGACAATTTTATTTTCTCGGATTCTTCCAATGATATTATCTTGCGTTCCTGCTGGCTCAGTGGGGACAAAAGGAGCCATAAGAGGCGGATCTATGTTTGGAGGATGGTTTTGAGGAATGTTCGGAGGGTTTTGAGGAATGTTCGGTGGGTTTTGAAGAATGTTTTGATGGCTTGCTGGATTTTGAGCTTGCCGACCAACTGATAAAACAAGAAAATTGTATACATAAACAAACATTTCAAAAAACCCATGAAAATGCAAAAAAAAAACCTAAAATGCAAAAAAATGATTAAAATCAGGGGCTTACCTCCTCGTCTTGGTGGCATGGTTGAATCTATCGCTATCCAGAAGTCTGATGAGCAATTTTGAGGTGGTATTCAAAGATCGAGTGAAAAACGTCTAGGAAAAATTGTGGTTTGAAATGAAAAATGGGGAAATAAGGAGTCATGGGACTGCTAATTTTTGTCTCAGAGTTCCACAATCATAGTTTATAACCACACTCGAGGTTCTAAACCGTGATCGTGGTTTTAGGTTCGGTAATTTCCGAACTGGGAATTCAAGAACCGCGATTGCGGTTCCTAAATTTCAGGTTTTTATGTCCATAGAATTGTCCACCAACTTCATGCACTTACTCAATATTGTATTTACTAGAACTACTATTCAAAATCACTTTTTCAACTAATACATGGCTCATGATTTCACTCATATATTGAGCTCCACTACTATGTTTTACTTACCATATGTGTCACTCACTTTATAACTTCTCCTACTTCTATACTAAACAAATTTTGCATTTCTTTATCCAATCTCATGCACTTTTAACTCGACATATGCATAATCTTACAACATCTACTCTATTACATTTTTATCACTATTGCATCATTTCACATCTACTTTTGGTTCAGTCCTCGTTATTGATACCACTCCCCTATTCACCAAAATTGGGGGCATATAATGGGGATCACCCTACAATCCCCCTCAAGATATCATATAATCATACCATAATCCTAATGCATTTTTATCAAAAATCTTCTCATACAACCAGCGACATTCTTCACTAATTTCTATCTATTCCCCCTAATGACCTAATCTAGGGGAAAAAATCATGAGTAATCTATCGCATATATTCAATTTCAAAACAATCATTCAATATTCAAATCAATTCAATCGATCAGTACAACATTAGCATCACTTCATTATCTCTCCTAGATGACCTAACTTGGGAGCTATGTTGTTTTACTATCCTTCCCAGATGACCTAATATGGAAGCCATCTAGAATTTTACAAATTGTGGCACTTATGGAGTGGGGAAATGAGGCATCATTTCCTTTCCTATATTTCTCTTATATGGCTTATTCAATCATGGATCCAAATGTATTGAAATAGAACTAAATTTTTTCTTTAATCTATCTGCAATGGTTAGACCTTTTAAGGATGAACTCATAGTTGGAGGGTAAAACTAGACCTCTCTCCCTAAAACTCTTTCTTTGGTGGAAGGACACCCAAAGCCTTTAGTTTTTTAAGCATACAAATTTGGGTTATGGATGGATCACTCCCTACCCCTCCAAATCTCCATTAGTGACAATTCAAAATATCCAAATTTTCTAAAAAATCAAATAATAAATTTACCCAAGTTCTCCTTTACAATGGTTTTCTATCTCATTTTATGCGACACTGATCGACATGTTGATCCACGGTTCGCCACGTTATATGTTCTCATTTTCTACGCGTACTCTTGGAACATGGTTTCTTCGGACTTCTCACATATATGTTCTCTACTTCCTTTACACTACTTGAATTTCATTCAAATAGCATAAAGGGGGAAGAATGTAGACACAAAATCATGAACATACTACTATTTTACTATACCACCAAGTATGTTGTTTAATGTATGGATCTTGAGTAAGAAACTTATTCAGTGGTGACACACTTCCTAGTCCATCTGCTTGCTTTGATTATTTCTATTGCTTTTATCTCTCACATCTTTCACTTTTGTACCCAATCTTGATCAGGCCACAAGGATCCCTGACTATCATTATTCTCACATTTTTTTGTCACTTTTCTCGGGATGATAATTCCCAAGACTATAAACTAGCGACCAGGTACTCCTCTCCTCTTTGTTCTTGTTCACATTTTTGACATTTTTGGTCGGCCTTTTCAAGTTTCTTACCCCTATCCTAAGGTCCTAATTGGCATGTCATGTCATTAGTGTCAAAATTAAAGAAATATATCCCTATATAAACACAACATATATATCATTATAATTGTGGGAAATTCTAAGAGTAAAGCTTAGCTACATATAATCAAAGGGATTACATGTTGGGCTTATTACTTTACATACAATGCATAGGAAGGGGAAGTTACTGAATCTATCCCACAAAATTGTATTATATCTAGGTACAACATGTTATATTAGTGGTATCGGTGTGAGGGAAACCTAGGAGAACTATTCCACACAAAAGCACATGAAACTATATGGATTGTGAGATGTAGTGTAATATGCAATCATAAGTTCACTCTATCGGGTGACCCCTGGGGTCAATCTAAATCTCCATTTGTATATTTATTTTTTAGGATTTGATGTATTTTCGGGGTTTTGTAGGATAGCATCTATTTTTTAGGTTATATGCGAACTTGGAAATCTTCCAGCGACCTACAGGTGACAAACAATGAGGGTTAGAGACACTGAAGCGACACTGAAGATATCAATTTCTGACCAGTTTTATAGTCATGGGCACCTAGAAGAGGTCTATAGTGCCCCTAACCCAGTCCAGGTGCCCTATTCCCAGCATTTCCAAAAGTTCTAGAATTTTCTGAGCTCAATTGTGACATCTTTCCCAGTCTGTTCATCATTTTCTCCAGTTCGGACATACTTTGAGATAAGCGAAAATCAAATAAGTACCTTACCTCTCTCATTTTCTTACACATTTGTGTATTTAGATTTCTTAGCGTCTGTATTTCATTGCATATTTTTGTAATGACTCTAAAATAATATTTAATAATAATATATATTTAATTAAATTAGTTGGGAGAGGAGTAGGTTTAGGAAATATCGACCTTGGTACAACAAGATGCTCAATGGTATCAATATGTGAAGGATAGTGAAGAGATCTAAAGAAATTAAGGCTTCGAGAGGAAGATGAGAGAGTGAAAAAACAAAATGAAGTAATTTTGAAGGGGTTAAGGCTAGTTAAGAAGATATTAAGAGGAGACATGATGAAGATTAAAGAAAATGATTTTTAGAAAATTATGCCTGGAGTACAAATGGGATCAGTTATGTAAGGGTGCATAGGGGAAAATGGCATAAGGTTGCATACAAAATAATGTCTAACATGATCATCCATGTTTTTATATCTATAAAGGAGCCGAAGGCACAAGGATAAAACAATAGTAGTTCATACATGATAGGTATCCTACTAGGATTCTAAAATAAGAGGGGATAGCCAAGGGGTGGATAAAGCCAAGGGGTGGATAAAGCCAAGGAGCATAATAATAATAAGAATAATCAATAGAATAAAACAAACATGCATCTACTATAATCTATAGAAATGAAAGACTAACATACAACAAAAACATGCAAAATAAGAGACTAAAAAGGGTTAGAGATACAAACCTATTGTGTGTTTGTAATTGTTGATGCATAATCCTTCCCAGAGACAAAAAAACTAACAGAGATTCATTATGGGTGGATAAGGGGAAAGACCAACAAGAATATTTCCATTCCTTAGTCACTATGGTGACCCAAATCTAAAAAATGTAAGCTCCAATACTCTAAATTAATCCAATGAGATGTGAAATAGTGTGATCAATAATATCTATAGCTCATGTAATATATTAATTGTAAAGTGATGTTTTGGTTACAGTGGTGGTATTAACAAGAAAAAATAGGGGTAAATATACCTGACAACATCAACTATGTGTTATGGCATCATTTATGGAAATGCCAAACAAGACACCATCGCCCATGGGTGATGGCATTAGCCTTGGGAGAAACCCTAAGGTAAAAGGGTGAAATGCATGAGGAATCGAGGCCAAGAGATAATTGATGGTAAATGAAAAAGGTATAGAGTGACCAAAAGAAAATTTTATAACACACAGTAAGAAGAAACAAGTATACATAATAGGACAAGTACACATAATGATTACAATATGTAAATAAAGGGAATAAATGACATAGGTATATGGTAGCTAAAGATAATAGTGACATCTCTCAAATGTTGTAGTATATCCCACATAACCGATTCCGATCATACCCCAATATTGATAGGCCCCTTAAGGAACCCGTTCATGAGGAGAATGCATTAGCATCCCCTACACAAAATAAATAGTTAACAAGCATAAAAAAATATGGTGTATACATGGTATACCTATGGACAAGGTCGGAATATAAAATCCTATAAATAATAAAATTAATGAGAATTATTTTGGATAAAATACTTAGGATAAAATAAGGTACACATTCGTAGTAAAATATGCCAATGTACCAAGGCATGAAATAATTCTAATAGACTAATCATGAGGGAAGACGTTCTGTTTATTCACAGTCCAACCCTAACCGCTAGCATTTTTCACGTGTGTCCCACTACATTAGGTTTTCTAACCCATTCATATAGGTCACTCCCTATTCTAATAACACATTTCTATCTCCATACTAACGACTTGGGAAAACTAGAACTATAACTCAAAAAACACTAACCTTATTTAATGTCACATACCATCCATTCACATTAATTCTATAATGATACTAATCCCGGTTTGTAATCCCCAAAGTAATAAAGAATGAAACCTGAATAGGATGCAAGCAGTCACAACCCTCTTAGATGTCCCATACCACCCAAGAGAGTTATTATTGCAATAATCCTAATCTTGATTTTCCATTACATGAAAAGGACTATAATTATTTGTAATAGTTTCCATGTGCTTCTAAGTTTAACATGTTCCGATAATTTGAAAGTCTTCATATAAAGTTTACATACAATGTAAAATCATATAGCCAATCATCTTCTCATTGTGTTGTTATTATAAGCATTGAACATATTATTTCATTTTCTTCAAAGTTACAAAATCTTGTCATAGATCTTGATATCCTCGTAATTGTTATAAAATATAATTAGACCATAATATATAGTGTATGTGTACATAGTTTACATACTTCTCATGTTCTCCTAGATTTAGGAATCGTTTTCGTATTAGGTATTAGAGTCGTGATCCTTGTTTAGTTTCACAATATGCTATAATTCTATGTCTTACATTTTATCGATAAAATAAATTAGGAAGCATTATGTTCTTATCATTTTTCCAAGCTCCTTGGTTTATGGTTTGATGACATCACTAGGAAGTACAGTGAAAGCTATCAGAAGTTGGGAGGGTTGAGAGCACATTGCAGAAGACATGGGAATGTTTTTTTGCATGCAGAAAAATGATAAAACTTTATTAAAGGAGATGCATTTTAGTATGTTCATTGTCCCTAAGGCCCATCCATTATATTTTAATCCCTAATCCAAGTGTCATGAAACTACGCCATGGAAATTACATGTTTCCCATAATGAAAAATGAATTCAGTCCACAATGCCTAGAGATGGGATAAGTAAAGGTTAGTTGTCAGAGGTTGTGATAAATGTATGAGATGTCTGCAATTGTAGTGACCAGTAAAATCAATGGTTGGAAAATGTTTTACAAAATGTGGTAGTGCTCGATAAAATATAATCCATTGATTTGCTCTGTCAGAACCTAACTGTATAGCCTGTGATGATAACATAAATTAGATTTTTTTCGGGTGTCGGAGGAGAGGAATTCTTACCTATTTAATTTTAATTTTGTATGGTGTGTAAGTGCCTTTCACGTGTTGAACACGCATCACTCCTCGTACTTTATTCCAACCCCACATCCAACATTGACGTGTTTATAAAATATCAATACTTCTATGGATTTTTGTATTGAACAATTTTTTTTTTTAAGCTGGAAATAATAGAAGAAAATATTGATGATAGTTATTTTTCTCATCCTCTACCACGTTATGCATCATACTAACCACGCATTCCATTTACAGCATTTGTAGGTCTTTATGTTCATATCCAATGTACAGATAACATATTTTTCTCTATATTTACTTTATTTGTTTTGATAAATGAATTTTTTTCCGTGATGTCATGCAAATGTGTAGCATGAAAAATACAAACTTTTGAGTATGACACCCTGAGTCAAATGCAAAAAATTTGCTACCGAGTCTTCCTGAAACACTCTCTCATTCAGTTTTTATGTTGTGTCATGTCCATATAACCTTGTAGGTACTTAAAATATGATGAAAAATAAAGTACATTTGTTTGGAATGGTGTGATAAGGTCAGAAACCTCATTCAATCAAGTACTTCCAACAACTACTTTCTCAGTGGGCCTAGAAAGGCTAATTTTGTCCTTTTAGGGCAGGTGTGCATCCTACGGGATGGAACATAAGGAAACAAATTATGTGGAGGTAGTGTAGGAGATATATGAACATGTTTGAAGTTATTCGGGAAATTTTAGGGAATTTGGAGGTTTAGGGATACACTGAGCAACATCGGGTTTCTAAGGTTCAAGGAATAAGCAGTCAAAATCGATATCTAATCTTTAGCGGATGATTATGGGAGATCCATAAGGATTTAAGATACAACAAAATACTCATTGGAAATATTGAATAACCCTCTACATAATAGAATTTTCAAAAAAAAAAATCACAAGACTCGTGTATCTCTCAACACATCTCATTCTGTGTAGATACACCCTAGTGTCCCGAGAAAAAATGATAAATTTCAGGGAGTTTTAGGAATAATTGAAGGATAATACCCATTACATTGATATTATAAGGATCATGGGAGTAAAAATCATATAATACTTCACCAAAACATACCTCCTAGAGCTCCATCAACATCGTCTTCAAGTCCTCTCTCTTGAAGGTAGGCTTCTCGCAGTTAGTCAATTTTACAAGAGGACACTTGTCACCTCTAGGTTGAGGTGAATTTTGTGTCCCTCTTTTCCCCATTCCCAAGGATACATATGGGACAACAAAATGTTCCCTACCCCAAATTTTTCTCCAGGTTCCTCACATGACCATGACAAGCACTCTGCAGGCCTTTTTACCTATTTCTAGCTCCTCTTATCATGTAATCAGCATCCACCACTTTCCATCACCCCATGAGGGTGCATTTTTCTATCCCTATTTTACTCATTCCCAAGGGGATAGAGGGTACTATAAAATTTTCCCCATTCTATCCCTTTCCTTTATTTTGCATGTAACTGAATCCAAGCTCTTGAATGCTAAAGTTCACTTTTCCTCCTCCACTTATCATCACCACATGAGGGTGCATTTTTTTTCCCTCTTGTCCCCATTCCTAAGGGGATAGAGGGTAAAATAAAATATTACCCACTATAATCCATGTCAAGGTTCTTCATATGACCCGATCTCATCAATGCTTAATGGTGTTTTTCTCCATTCCCCCATCATCCAATCATGAAGTGACACTTGTCAAGAAGAGGTGAGGGTGCATTTTTGTGTCCCTCTTATCCCCATTACCAAGGAGATAGAGGAGATAAAAAAAACCCAATATTTTCAACTAACTGCTTCTACTACACCCAACACTTAAAAACATTGTTGGGAAGCTAGAAAATTTAAAACTTCTGCTCACCTCAATTATTCACACAGTATAAGGTGGAATCCATGGTTGATGATTGAATACCTATAAACACTTGAAAACACATCCATCATGCTATTAAAATCTTTTCAAAGCGTCTATGATTGCAAAAAATGATTTTTTTTCACTCCTAGTGAACAAGGAAACTGACCGTACCAAGGGTTTGAGATGAGTTTTATTCTCTAAAGCATCCCTGTGATAATAGAATATCAATGACTCCATTAATGGTTTTCATGAAAGGTTCAGTCCTAAAACCCTTTTCCCCAGAAAATTATTTTTTGAATTCCAATATTTTTAGTGGGCAGAACATGGTGAAATTTGGAGCACTAGATCGTAACGAGGAGTTGAATTCAAAAATAATGTTTCTGATGCAAATCAAGGACGGAATGACTAATTACTAAAAATAGAATATTTCATGCACATCCAAATGCTCAAAAATAGTAATTCCTTCAAATTTCAAGTTTTGATCATTCGGCTTATTTAGAAACAATGCAAAACAACATGCAAGGTAAAATTGACAATCTTCCCTAAAAATTAAGAAAAACAAAAAACCAACTGCTAAAAATAGAAAATTTCCAAAAATGGTAAAACATCATCAACAAAGTTGAATTGAGTATGCAAAAGGTTTGAGAAGTTAAAATTTGTGCAAAACATGTGAAATATCCCACAATAGCAAGTCTTGGTCCCACCTGCTAAAAATAGAAAGACTCTGTTCTAGCTGATGAAAGTTACATTTGGCTCCATTTAACCTCATCTTATTGCTTTTTTCAACCTTAATATGGTTTTAGTGTGATTTCATAGATCAAAAAAGTAAATTAACTCTTCATAAGGATATTTAAGCATCATTTTGATCGCAATTGCATCCGAGAGCAAGGCAGATCATAGTAGGGTGCAACAGGTAAAATCCATATTCTCTATGTAGCTAGAAAGGATTCAAAAGGTGTCAAGAACTCCATTACTTCATTATAGGAGTTCATCATGTTCATAATCTCATTTTAAATCAACCATCATATCATCAAGGTGAGTTGGTTGGGGTGAGTTAGCTGAGTTGAGCTCAATGAGCTGGGAGAGTTGGGCGAGTTGGGTGATTCAAGTGGGCTAGTCAAGAGGTCATCCTTTCCTATAAGAGGCACATGAAAATTTAGGCATGAAAACATCATATATACTCTTGAGTTAATAAATTCATATAATTGATCTTTATTTAGGGCTCCATTGAAATTGAAGATCATCAGGGGATACCATCATCATCTCTCCAAGTGAGATGATTGAGGTGATACAAATGAGATGTGAGTTGATTGAGATAGCTAATCCAAGTGAGCTAGGAAATATCTCATCCTTATTTCTTAATGAGCTTGCATCTCGTAGGTCGGTAAAGGTAGAGTTCACAATGTTATAGAGTCATGTGTTGGAAAATAACACACGCATCAATAGGTTTATGTATCGTGAATGATAATTATGAAAGTCAAAGGAGAAAGAGAGTTATCCTCACTCTCATTTTGAGATCAATGATGCATGTCATCATGAGTGATTCCCGTGTTAATCTCAATCTCACATCAGAAGGTCTCAAAACATTGTTTCTAAACACTCATTTGATAGCCCGGGGTATCTTCGCATCTAACAGGAGGAGGAAAGTGAGATCATCATGCCTGAAATAAAAAAATTCTACATTAGAGGGAGCTTCTTGAACAGATCAATCAATCCCTTTCACTTTTCCTCTTCTCTCCCTTTCTTCTAATTCTTCGTTGTACACAAGCATGGATTTTTTTCTTATTTACTTAAGTGATAATATTTATAAATTGTAAAAGTAATCTCTCAAAATTATAGGAGAGATACTTAATTTGTCTCTTCTAAGGAAAATTTAAAGGTCACAAGTATAATAAGAACATTAAGAGTCATGTGAGAGGTAGATGAGAAGGTAATTCACAAGGTTGTAAATTGTAATGACTTCTCCATTCCAAAATATCTTGAAAATTCTAGTTCTTGGTAGAAATTATGAATTTTTGTATATTGTGAAGCTTTGTATTACCACTACATAAGAAATAAAAGTTGAATTTCTTCCATTTCCTTTGCTCCATTTTTCCTCTACTCTCTCTCTTTTCTACAACAATGCAAGTATAGTGATCAAGAAAGAACATGGTTTCCTTGATGGATAAATCTAAAGACCTATGTGTCTCTAGTTTTTCAGTCTCACTAATTGCATTATTGCTTTCCTCTAATTGAATGTTGACACACTCATGTTATTGTGTGTGAACTTTGTTATTTCCTACTTATGAAAATAACCCTCCCTTTCCTAATTTATATCCTTTATCCCTCATCGTTCCAAATTCCTCCCTTGTACCCAAGACAAGAACTTTTCCACGGGTTCAGTGAAATGTTACTATGTGATCCCCAACCTATTTGGCCACCCCATGGCATTTATATAGAATTAGGATAATGTACATTCTATAATGGGAGCCTCCCCATACACAAGAAGGAGAGACGTAGCCCTGTGAGAGTTGGTGGAAACACATAATTTCCCATATGAAAATTTTTCTCACCAAAAATTTGGGTGACTCTACTGAGGAGAGATATGCCCTCGTACATCCAAAAATATCTCTGAAAATATAAAAAATTGTATATTCAAAAAAACCAAAAAATGAAAAATACTATATATTCTCAAAATCCTTTTTGCAAGCCTATTGAGAAATATACACTTTTCAATTTTCATCCCTTTCTAAGTACTTAAAGAAAATTGGCAAAAAGAAGGTATACCCAAGCTGGTCATGTAAGTGGCATCCTGGATCCAACATTTTAAGAACAATTACAAGTGGATTTCAGACTTCTTATTGTACTAGTAAGAAGATAAGTCACTGAAAAATATTCTTAAAGGTCATACTGAAGAATTAGTTGTTAAACCATGAGTCCTCATTCCTCCTGAATGAGTTAGAGAAGAAGAACCAAAATAACTTGGTATAAAAAAAAAGTACTTGTGTCATAGGGACAAAACACCGGTCTGTTAACTTTAGATCCACCACTCCATGAACTTCCACAAGGATAAAAAAAGAACTTTCCAAAATTCTATGGATATGAAAAACAATGTTATAACGACCTGTTGTCACCCTCAAAATTCCCCCCTCATTTTCTAATTCAAATTCAAAAATTTTGAGCTCACACCCTCCAGAAGTGTTCAAGTAAAGTTGGAAGTTTGAAAAGGCAGAGAAATTCATGCTTTGAAGTTGTTTAAACTCTCTAGTCTGCACATTTTGATACATTTTTTGTTTTCCTGTCTGGACGTGTGAAAATTTATTGTTGTCCTCATTTGAATGAAATTTTCAATATTTATATGGCCATAGATCATCAAACCTTGTATTGTTTTCAATTCCTTGGCTCGTAAAAGATATTTGAAAATTAGGCATGAAATGGTGGAGTTTTCTTCTTCTCTGCATTTTTCCACAGTCGGGAACGATGGGCGTTTTCTTCCCCATCAAATTTTGGCTTTGTCATCCATGGGTACGTGGAAATATCTAATTGGAAGCGGGTCAACAGAGAAATTTGAGGTTTTTAGTCTCTTTGTACAAAAAGTGAAAATTTAAAAAGTGACCCGCAGCCCTGATCAGGCTTAAAGGAAAAAGTCAAATCTTGGGCCCACCATTGGAAAGTCAAAGCAGGGAGGTGGACCATCAGGGAGATTTGAGATTTTGAGCCTCTTTGTAAAAACGGAGAAAATTTAAAAAGTGATCCACAGCCCCACTAAACATAAAGGAAAAATTCAAATATTAAGCCCTCGTCAAAAGAGTCAAAGCAGGGAGGTGGGCCGGCAGAGAAATTTGTGTTTTTGAGCCCGCATTAAAAAAAGGTAAAATTATAAAGTGACCCACGACTCCTTCACCAATCAAGTGAGGCCATGTGTCAAGACCATATCAAAAGCGGCTAAGCGGGCCAAAATGTTCCAAAATGCCAAATCTCTATAAAGTCACAAAATGCAAAAGGAATCATCCATGCCCGCTAAAGTAAATTTCTCCCATATGTACGACTCTGATTTAAAGTTTCAAAGGCAAGATGAATGGTTCAAATTCAAAGTTACAAAACAAGTGTAATGGCTGCATTATGAAAAGTTTGGTTTTTCTGCCATTGGCGTTTCTTCATGAATCAAGAATCTAAACGGACGTGAATGATTGAAAAGAAATTGTAAACTGTTTCTTACTAACAAAGAAGAAGTTGTAACCATTTCTTGAAGGATATTTAATGGATTCTTCACGTCATTGTATGGTGTGGTAATTGATCTTGTAAACTCAAGAGCATATTGTACTTTGAGAGAACAAAGGAGATGGCCATTTTTCTTCCATTCCCCCCTTTTATCAATTTCCTCCATTTCTCCACTATGTACAACTTCTGATTAAGCATCAATACAAGAAGAAGGATTTTGTAGCCTCTTTAATGAGGAGATTTTAGAAACTTTGAGCTCGCAATCTTATCTATTCTTGTTGCCATTTTTTGGGTTGTTTCTTCCCATGAATGCATGTGATGAATTTTATAACTAGTGTGTGTAGGAATCTGATTTCCTACCTGCAACATTAGTTCTCCTACCTCTTTTCTCACTCCCTTTCCCACTTTCAGACAAATTTCTCTCTTGCAAGTATCTGCAAGCTTTTCCGCAGGTTTAGTGGAGTGCCCCTATTGAATCCCCGGCCAAAAAGCAACCATAGAAATCCACATTTTCTCACGCATGTATATATGGTAGCTGCATCGGTTAAGTAGAGGGACTTAGATTCCCATAGCATTGGCAAATAATCCACAAGTTTTTCCACCTGACAAATTTCCTCGCCAACATGACCATATCACATCATGTGGCATCCTTGGAATGTAACATGAAGATGTTGTAGTGTGGTTGTTTGTGAAAACATTGCAATATGTCATTGTAAATTGGTTATACTATTTGCCTACATGCTCAATAACCGATTGGAGTGTTATGAAAAAAAAGTTTAAAGAAAGATTCAAGACCGTTGAATATGTTCATTCCCTCCTTTCTCAAATTACTCAAATGAAGAAAGAATTGTAAGATTCCATGAGAGACTTTATGGCACAATTCAAAAGTTTGACCAATAATATTATTTTCGTTGCCCTTCCTACTACAAATAATCTGAAGATGTTCTTTATAAATGCTCAATTTCATGAAGTTATTTTCTTTATATTGATAATTCTACCAAGAGATTTGGACAACACTTAAGAAATTTTTGAGGTGGAAGATGACCTCATCTTATCAGGAAAGATCAAGAATCCTTCAATGTAGGAGAAATCCTAGAGTTCCAAAGATGAGGGAGTTGAACAATTGTTGCAAAATTTTGCAAAAAACTTGATGATGTTGAAGAAATAAATTTCTCAATGATCGTCTCATCGAAATTGGAATAGGAACCATATTATAGGACCACCCCGAAGGCTTACCTTGCATGTTCTATTGGTCAATGCAATATGCGATATAAATGAAGATGAAAAATAAGAAATTTTTGAATCAAAAGTTAAAAATTAAGGAGAATAATAATGTGCTAAGATCAAGTTTTTTGAATGCACACTTGATGAAAAGATTGAAGAAACTAAAAATATCTACTCCTATACGGTGTTCACTCAATCATGAATGAGGAAAAAGGCTCTTCTTCTACTCAAGCTAAGAAATTGAATCCTCAAATGGAAATTCTACGAAAAATATCCACGAAAGGAGGATCATCTAAATCCGCTTTCATAAGGTTAGCTTATAAGAAACATGAGACTACTTCAACCAAGAATCCTTCTACCTCTTCAAGTAAGTCTCCTTCAACTTCCCTTGAAAAATAGTTTCTGTAGATCCTAATAACATCCATGTCAAGGCTGCCACAATCCCTAATGTTCCTACCACTTCCTCATCCTTTGATATTTTTGACCATTTAAAAAATCCAAAGTCCAAATTTCTAAATATGAGTACTTGAGAACTCATCCCAAGCACCTTGACAAACTCATTCATCATATCAAAGGAAGTAGTTCCATTTAACATTCTAAAGATGTTACCACCAAATAACTACCTCATACATATCAATCCACTCCATCTCTGAATAGTCTCACTTCCACACCCTCCACCTCTAGGAAGGTATAACCTTTCTACATATCCTTTTTATTCAATGGGTACAAATTGAATAATTTCCTCTCTCTCTCTCTCTTGTTAAACAAATTAAATATGGTGAGGTTGTATTGGCAGACTTCCCTAACAAGAAAATCACAATGAGAATAATTGTAGCAGACATGCTCGCCTAATATGGTATGTTTTTGAGATGAAGCTTTTGTCAAGATGTTAGTGGAGATATGTTGTTGGATTGGTCATATGCCACCCATCCTGATCAATAGTCACTTCTTCCAATCAGGAAAATGAAGTATACTATTAAAAGACCATATGACCCAACAACAGATATCTCATGTCAAAATTCAAAATCTTGAAACTTTTTCATGAATTTTTAAGATGATATTGAGCTTCCCATGTTGGTGGAATAATGTTCAAGTTGTATGAAGCTGATCAAAGAACATCAGGATGATTCGATGAAATCATAGTTTTATATTATGTACTTCCCATAGGATGAGAGTATAAATGAATTTGATCCACTGGATATCGATAATGGCCATGAGAATCTTAACTTGTAATAAATAAATCTTGAAGCGATGAGTAATGCAGATCAAGAATAAGGAATGATGTTCAGCAACTTATTGATAGGTGAGTTTGATGTTTCAAATCATGTTCTCAATGTTTGGCATGAAGTTCCATTCAATCAATGTAATTGTGAATACAGAGACTTCTCTTTATCATTAGAAGAATATGTCAAGAAATATGAGAATGAAAACATGTTTCTACCTCTTGAACATGAACCTATACAAGGATATGATGACTTCATCATGGAAAAGGTTTCCTTAGTTTTTAGTGGTCGAAATTGATTAACTAAAAATGGGGAAATATGTGTAGTTAATCTAATCTAGAACGAAATGTAAATACAGTAAATAAATGTAGTAAATTACTATAGAAAATGACCCAAGAAAATAATCTAATGAAGGACTAGAAATCCCAAATATGCAAGATAAGTATGGAAGTGACTTAGCTGATTTGAGGAACTCGTTGGAATATGTCATAGAATAAACATAATAATCTAGAAACTAGGAACGAATGTGCATAGGTCTTGAAAAGGACAGATCTGGAGCTGATCTAGTTCTAGATTGGGGCACCTATGGAGAAGGACCGGGGCACCTGTGGCTGAACCCTAGTTTGTAGTATGGGAATTCCCTGGTCTATGTGCAGGAGGTCCAAAACTGGATTTTTATAGGTTTTGATAGGTGGTCTAAAACCCTCATTGTGTGTTCACATTAAGATTTTCTACACTGCTTCAGGTGTCACTAGATAATCCAAGATGATAAAAAGACCCACAAGAAACCACAAAAAGTATAAAAACCCTAAAAAAATAAGAATGTAAATGAATGGGTCGAGACTAACCTATCAACTTCCACAATATTGGGCTTATTAACTGAACGTTGCACTACATTTCACACCCAAATGTAGTTTTGGTGTGTGTGTGTACATCATGTTCCCTAGGTTCTCTTATGTTAGTTGCACATTTGTGAAAGTAGCTAGAAATAACCATGATGTAGAAAATGTAATAGAATGTGTGCATAGAAAAAAATAGACTCCCCTCCTATGCTTAGTGTGATGTAGATGAACCATCTTTGTGCCTTTTCTGATGCAACTAAGATGGATGTAAATGATCTCTAAAGTCCTTTGATGGATGCAACCTTAGGTGGATGATAATAGTGACTAGTGCTTGGTCCCTCGTTATGATCTCTTTACTTTATATTTATAGGGTTCTCTTGATCTAATTTCATAATTAACCTTGAAATGGCCAACCACTAAAAATATAACAAAGCTAAAACGACTATAAATGTTCCCAAAAGGTGGTAGGTAAAGTTCAAAAAGGATCGGGGGGCCCGTGGTGGGACTAGGGCACCCATGCACACCCCAGTACTAGCATAGGCACCTTAGTCAAACCTAGAATAAAATGAAAAGACAATATTTGACTGGGCATATGGGTGCAAGAGGTAAGGAATGATGAAAGAAAATAAAGTAAGATAGTTAAAAGATATGGAGGTTAATTAGTAATTTCTTCACTCAAAAAAATTCTAAATAGTAGTATGAGATCAGGACTTAAATAATATCTAAAGTGCATGAGTTTTGTGTCTACATTTGGCCCCACTTTATGTTGGTGAGTGGAAATCTCAGTAACATAAATTAGATAGATATGTGTAATTGATGTCCATGAAGATTGTAGTAGAAAATGTGCCGAAGGACTAAACAAAGTGTGCAATGACAAAAAGATGATGGATTTTGGAAACTAAAGATGAAAAAGTGCAAAAACGTGATTAGAGTGAACCTAGGGTGGAAAACATGTGTGTGTAGCTTCCACATAGTGTGTGATGTACCTGCATGGTAAAATGTGATGTGTGTGTACATACCGTAAAAAAAAAATTGTTGACATCGTTTTTGTTGTTATTTTTGTTTCCCCCATTTGATTTCTTGTTTCTCATATGAACGGACACGCAAGGAGAAAATAATCAAGTAGTCAAATATATATGTATGTATGTATAGAAATGCAATGTAAAATATGTGTGCATATGAATTTAAAATCATGTGATTATAAAATATGTAAATGAAAAAGTGTAAATGGAACATGTGGACCTAATCCATATCAAGAAAGAGAGTTTAGAAGGTTATCATGTACTATAAAGGTTTTTTGGGTGATGTAACGCCATAGGCCGAAGAAGTGTAGGGAGGAATTCTCATTGTATCCTCCAACCTATAACTTCTTCCCTGAATATGTGTGAAGAGATATTTGTACGTCATAGTTTTTTGGGCGATCTGACACCATTGGCCAAAGATGTGTAGGGAGGAATTCCATTATATCCTCCAACCTTTAACCTTAAACTGTATAAAGAGATATGTGTACTTCCTTGTTATAATGCTAGCTAGTATTATAGACTGACCATGTCCTATAAAATCCTACCTATAAAATCCGTGTGTATGGGTTTTGTAGACTGATCTAAACCCACTCATTGTATGTAACCCACAATGCTAAGGGTAGAAAATGCATTGAACTGAACCGGTGTAGAAGCATTGTATAGTATGTAAACCCCAAATTATGTCCCCTCTATTTGGGGGCATATGTGACATCACTAATAAGAGAATGTGGCCCCAAAAAGAGGACCAACCTCATGTACTCTTAAACTATACCCTACAGAGGGACAAGATTGCGCTTGGTAGAAACCAAGGTGCACACAAACAAGAAGGCTAACCAAATACAATTGTTAGTATGAAAAAACATGCATATAGAAAAAGTGTATAAGCTACATAAATGGTTTATAAGCTACCAAGAAAATTAATAATGTAAACATACAAGAAGACAACGTAGACCACCAAAGTGAGTTACAAACATGGGACATCACTCAGGATGTCGCAAGAATTGCAATGCCATAATGGCCGCATACAATAGAAAAATGTGCACACCAAACAAAGGTAAATTCTTGCAAACAAGAGCAAAAAATAGACAAAATATAAAAAACATGGAATAAAATAACCCTGCATAACAAATGTTAAACATGAAGCACCCATTATCATGTTAGAAAGATAACTAGTATGTCAAAATCATGTATAACCAAGTAATGTAAAGTGCTAAGTACAAAATGAAACAATATCACCTGTGAGAGATGAATGTGGATGCCCCCAGTGATCATTGTAGGAAGGGTATAAGGATATCATCCATGATGCATGTAAGAGAATTTTATCTACGATCACAACTAGAAGAAGACGTGAATACGTATGTGTGGATGATATAGATAAATGACATAATTTATCTAACTAGCATGTGTAATAAAGCAACCATGAACGAGAAAAATTAAACAAGATTAAAGGCAACCATAATACGTAGTATGCTTTGGATGGGTGGAATGGAATGAAAAATGGAGTGATAGGAGTTACATGCCCCCTTGAGTGAATGAAAATTTATGTAGTGAGGTTCATTTGGTTTTCCCCCACAACAATCAAGAATGAACTGTAAATGAGAGTGTGTCATCAGGAAATGGTCAAAGTGTGTTGTTTCTAATGCACTATGATGAGTATGTATGCATAGTGATGATGATATGCGACATATAAAATATATGTGTGAACCTTATATCCTAAGCTTATATCAAGATAAAATGAATTTAGGAGTGATGATGTAGCCTAAAGTGTATATCACTACTATATGAATAAAAGGGAGTTGTGATGTATATTAAATCGTATATCCTTGTAAGATGATAGAGTAGGTGACCATTTAGCCTATAGTGTATGTCACTATCCTAGTAATTTGGCATGATAGAAGGGTGAATGATGAATGTGTAAGTATGATAAGGTCCATTTTATTTGTAAACCCTCAGCAGTCGAGTATGGACCGAGGAAATAAAGTGCATCATAGGGTAGTGAGTGCAGCACATAGAAGATGATGTAGCATATGTAATGAAGATGATAAACGATAATGTGATGTGTATGTAGCGTATAGTAGTGAATGCAATATGTGTAGTGTGCCTAAGAGTGTATATTATGTATGATGTAATGCTAGGTGAGTATGATGAAGATGAATATGATGGATGATGTATAAATGCACAACTATAAAAATAAATGTGGAAAGCATGGTGTATGATGCTTAATGTGTGAATAGATGCGGTGTGTAATGCCTATAGTGTAGTGTGTTGGGTTCATGTGTAGTAAGCCCTAAACAATCAAGTGTGAACCAAAGCATAAGAGTGTGTCATTGGGTAATGGTCAAATTGTTTAAATCCAAGTGTGGTACTTTTTAAGATGCATTATATTGAGTGGAGTTTTGAGTAGTTTTCCTAAAAGGGTGGCGATGCAATAAACTCCACCACCAAGTTTATCCGTGATAATGTATGGACCAAGCCAATCGGGCTTAAGTTTCCTTTGAGAGGTGCTTCTATATTTGTATTCTTTTAATTTTATTTCAAGACGAGGTCACCGATGTTGAACTCTCAAGAGAGATTTTTACGATTGTAGGCATGGGAAATGTGATATTGATATGCGCAAATATGTTCAAGTGCTTGGACATGACGTGATTCCAAAATTTCTAGTTCATGTAATTGGTTTTCATGATATTTATTGTCTTTAAGGATGCCTTTAAGAGAGATCTGTAAGGATGGTATCTCGAGTTCAAGTGGGATAATGGCCTCAGCACCATAGACTAAAGAAAAATGGGTGGCATTAGTAGGTGTACGAACACTAGTACGATAAGCCCAGAGGGCATAGAATAGTTAGTTATGCCAATCATTACAACTAGAGTCAACAGTCTTGTGTAAGAATTTTACAATGGTTTTGTTGATGGCTTCATCTTGAACATTGCCTTGAAAATAATAAGGTGTATAGAATGATTTTTTGATTTTTAATTTAGCAAAAAAAAGTTTAGCGTCCTTATTTTTGAAGGAAGATCCATTATCAGCGATTATAGAAGAAGGCACACTAAAACATTTGATAATATGTGTGGTGAGAAAGTTACAAATATATGTACCAGTGACCATTCATAAGGGATCCACTTTGACCAACTTGGTAAAGTACTTGGTAGCTATAATGATGAATTTATGTCCATCGATAGATTCAGGATTGATCATAGCAATGAGGTCGAATCCCAAATAGGAGAAAGGCCAACTAGGCGTAGTGGGCTAGAGGGAATACACGGGTGCATGATGAGATTACCATGTTTTTGAATTTTTTCACAAGTAGAATATTCGAGGAAATATTTTTCCACTATAGGCCAATAATATCCTTGGCGTAAAATCTTCTATGACATAGCCTTTCCTGAGAAATCACCACCACATATGTTGTCATGAATCTGTGCGATGGCAGTGGGAATGTTGACAAGTGCAAGGTAATGTAAGAGATGACTATCAATATCATGTATGAATAATTATGTCCTAATGATAACATAATGATTATCCTCATGACACAATCCTTAAGCTTCATGAGGTTATAGATAATCTAGGATAATTTTCTGATACAAATTGTTATAAATACATGTGAACCATTCATAATTGTCTTGACTACGGGTTATGGTGCAAGATGTAAGAGGTAATGCAGAGATATAATCATGTCGTAATTTTATAATGATGAATGTGGATTCTTCATCTATGATGTCTTATGGGATGAGTGATGCAGCGCTATCCATGGCATCTGCATGATGGTTATCCTTGTGAGGAATGGTAGTAATGGAATAGTATTTGAATGTAGCTAGGAGAAATTTGAAAAGTATATTATAAGGAATTAGATGCTCCTCCTTCATATTGTATATATCATTGACCTGATTGATGGCTAACTGAGATTCATCGTGTATGCATAGGTTACGAATAAGGATTTTTTGAGTGGTAAGTAGACTTAAAATGAAAGCTTTAAATTCTACAATGTTATTCGTACAAGAAAACCCTAATCGATATGTGAAGGGGAGTGGGTCACCATGTGGGGTAATGATCGTAATTGATGTAATTTTTGGGGTGGAGGTATATCGATAATGGATTTTATTTTGTTAGGGTTAATATCAATGCCACATTGGGAGATAATATATCCAAGAAGTTTACCTGTTATGACCCCAAAAACACAATTTTTAGGATTCAAATGCACGTGATATTTTTGTAATCGTTCAAATGGTATTTGTAGATCCTGCACATGGGAAGACCATCACCTAGATTTTTCCAATATGTATTCTACATAATCCTCGATGATCTTGTGAATGTAGTCATGAAATATATGTATCATTTCCTATTGATAAGTAGCCCCAACATTTTAAAGTCTGAAGGTCATGGCTGTATAGAAAAAATGTACCCCATGGCATGGTGAAGGATTTTTTTTGTTTGTCAGATAGGTTGATCTTGATTTTATTGTAACCCGTAAATCCATCCATAAAGGAAATAATATCATATTTGGATGTAGACTTGACAATAACATTGTTTGGTGGCAAAGGAAAACTATCCTTAGGGAAAGCTTTTTTTCAATCAAAAAAATCAGTGCAACAATGAACTCGAGCATCTGGTTTCATTACCAGGACAATATTCGATACCCATTTAGGATAGTTAACAGTGCAAATAAAACATGCATCTAGAATATTCTGAATTTCTTCTTTGACTAAGAGGGCTACCTTAGGGTGCATCTTACAAATTTTTTATTGGACAAGCTTGGCACCCGGGTTAAGGAAAATGTTATGCATTTCCATAGATGGATAAATTCTTGACATATCACTATAATCCCATGCAAAAATATCAGAGAAATCATGAAGGATTTTTTTAATATATTTTTTTCAGCAGGGGTGAGGGAAACAATGAGAAAAACTGTGTGAATTTTAATATGTGCCTAGGTTATATTGTATTATTTCTTCATTGAGAAGGGTTAAATGATCTTCAATATATGGATCATTATGAATAGTGTTAGGAGGATTGGTGATGTCATTAGTTACATCATATTCTCCAAGATAAGTCATATTAGTGAGAGATAAAGGATGATTCCTCTTATGGTGAAAAGAGGGAAGATGATCGTAAGAACCCATATAATCAAGCGACGCATTATCAATAGTGAAAGTATCGATGGTATCCCAAATGGTCAATGCATCATCACTAATGAGTTCTAAATGCACTAAGGGAAGTGAAGTAACATGAAAATTGGTATAAGTATCTGTAGGGGGTGTAGAAGGAGGTTGATACCCTAGCCCAAACTTATGTGACCATGTAGGGAGATCCCAAAGCTCTGTGACTTTATTTTATTATTGATCTAGATTCGTATTAGAGAAGCCAAAGAGGTGGAAATATTCATACCCTAACCCATACCTAGAAAATTCCTTAGTAATATTAGAGGAAGTGGGAGTATCGGTAGCTTGTTCAATAGAGTGAAAATACTCAAAAGGTGATGGATCTGCTAACACATTGTAAACACTTCCTTGATGTCAAATTTTAAGTCATGCATGCGCTGTAGATGGGACCACATGCATAGCATGGATATAAGGTATCCCAAGAATAATATTTTAATTAAGGTTATTAGCCATGACATGACATGAAATATCAATTGTACATGCACCAATAGTGACAGTTAAGTGTACATTACCTAATACACGCTTGGGGATGCTATCAAAGCCATGAATAGAGATGGATGAAGGAGCTAAGGATGCTTCCAACATACCTAAATGATGAAGTAAAGTGATGTTACAAATGTTAAGGCCAAATCCATTTTAAACTAAAGCATGTTTGACTCTAACTTTGTTAACACAAACTTAAATATATAAGGGAGGGCCATGTTGTAATATTTCTTGAGAAGGTACATAAATGTTGTGAAAGTTATTCGATCCTCATTACGGGATATTGCCAAAGTGAACTTATGGTATACATAATCAGAAGAAGTATGAGGACAGATGTAATTGGTAGTTAAGTACATCCTAATTTTATTGATACAATCAGGGTGATTTTGCATATAAGTGTGAATAAAGATGTTCATGATGAGAAAATTCTAGGATAATAGATGAAGAAGATTCTTATAAGCTTGAATGATGAAATTAGGTTCACCAAAATAATTAACTAAAAATGAATAAATATGTGTAGTTAATCTAATCTAGAATGACATGTAAATACAGTAAATAAATGTAGTAAATGACTATGGAAAATGACCCAAGAAACTAATCTAATGAAATAAGAAACTATAATATGTAATAGAATTATGGAAGTGACTTAGCTAATTTGAAGAGACCACTGGACTGTGTCGCAGAATAAACAAAATAATCTAGAAGTAGGAATGACTGTGTAAAGGCTCTGCAAAGAATGGATCCGAGCTATCTAGCTGGAATGAATCACTTGGAGAGGGACTGAGGTGCCTGTGGGTTCTCTGGCCTAAAAAATGGGCACCCTGATCTATGTAGTATGTCTAGAACTGAGTTTCACAGGCTCGGCAGGTGGTCTAAAACCCTCGATGTTTGTCACATTAGGTTCGTTACACTGTGCCAAGTGTTACTAATAATCCAAGATGATAGATATACCTGCAAGAAATCACAAGAAGTATCAAAACCCTAAAAAAAAGAATGTAAATGAATGGTTCAAAGTGACCTCATCTACCACAACAATGGGCTTACTAACTGATTGTTGCACTACATTTCAAACCAAAATGTAGTTTTGGTGTGTGTGTGTGTGTGCATCATGTTCCCTAAGTGCTTTTGTGTCAATTTCACTTTGTGAAGTAGCGAGCAATAACTAGATGTAAAATTATAGTAGAATGGTGGGTGGAATATAATAGAATCCCCTCCTATGTGTGTGTGATGAAGATGAACCAACCTTGACAATTTTCATGGAGCTAAGTGAGTATAATTGATCTCTAAATGCCTTAGATGAATACAACCCTAGGTGGATGATAGCAGTGACTAGTATTTGGTCCCTCATTATGGTCTCAATACTTTACATGTATAGTTCTATCTTGATCTAATTTCATAATTAACCCTGAAATGGCCAACCACCAAAAATATAAGGTATAACGGATAGAAAGTGTCCAACAAGTTGCAAAAAAGTTCAAAAAGGATCAATGCGTCCATGGGTGCCCCAGTCAAAGCTAAAATAATGTGAAATGACAAAATTTTATTGGGAATATGGGTGCAAGAGGTCGGGAATGAAGAAATAAAATAAAGGAAGATGGCCAAAAGATGGGGGTTAATTAGTACTTTATTCACTCAAAAACCTTATAAATAGTAATATGAGACCGGGACTAAATAGTGTCTAAAGTGCATGATTTTGTGTCTACAAATATTGGGAAAATGATAATATAAATTTTTTAGCTCCAATGTTGTGTTCATTCCATTTTCATGAGGATGGAAACATTCTCATCGAAAAAATGGAGAAATAAAATGTATCCCGCTAATTAATCCCTTATTTTCATCAATTTAATTAATCAAATAAATATGAGCACGGGAAATGGTTTTTATTTGATTAATTAAATTTTATTACGGATGATGGTACTTAGCTATCTAAGAACTTAATTAAATATTAAGTACTCAGACAACTAAATACCGCCTATTAGTACTATTTAATGCAGTATGTAGTTATTATGGAACTTCGGTTGCATTGTGTTGGTTGTTTCATTATTATTAATATTTTATGATTGTGGAAATCATTTTAAGTTGGCTTATTTTAGAAAAGAATCCCTAAGGATTATAATCCTGATTGAATGGCTTTATAACATTAATTTATGTCCTATTTTAATATTATTTTTACTATAAATTCGGGGCCATAATGCCACACCCATAAAATGATAGCAAGGTTGAATTGACTATTATTTGATTTCATTAATTAAACACATGACAAGGGCACACCATGATTGCATGTAATTTTCAAAGGGGAATTATTGTTGTTTAAATTCAATTTTGGAAAAGGTCAAAAAAATGCCATAATATGGAAATGATAATTTTTAATGATTTTGTTTAATCCAAAATAGTGGACATTCATGTTGTAAGGGAGAATGGGCATTATTAGTTACGTATTCTTTTTTTATTTCCCTCCCAACTTTGGCAATGCACTCCTCTCACCGTCCACTTGCCAGTTTGAAGAGGCAAATTGATAGGGATTTTGGGGATTTGTGGAGAAAAGGGGGGAAAGGAAGAGTAGTTGGTTTGTTGCATGCATTTTCAACCTCAGTTATCTCCACTCATGGAGAAACTTTGGCAGATTTCTGAATAAATGGGTGAAATAGATTTGATTATTTGGAACCCACTATTATTATTTACAGGGGAATTGTGGAGGTGTTGGAAGTTTGATAGAGCTGGAATTTTTTTCCTGTGAAGAAATCAATTTCATCCTGGGGTTTGATAGAGAGCAATAGAGACAATAAAATCATGGGAAAATCATTTCAGGCAAGGGTTTTTCCTCTAGCTCCTTTGAGTTTTTTATTTTTGATGAGATTGGTTATTTTTTCTTGGTCTGATTTCATTTGTGGAATGAAATGTGTGAAAATAATGCTCAAACGAATCTCATTTTCTTGAGATTTTGTAGCAAAAGTATTTGGAAGAAATGGGTTCTTTTCTTTGGTTGAGTAAATCGATTTTGTAGTTTTCTGTTAGAATTGTTGGAATGAAATTAATGGTTATGCTGGGTATTATTTTTTTATGTTCTAATCGATTTGAGGGATATCATCTAGAATTTTTAGCAATAATATTGTTGGCTGAAATGGGTATGATGATTTGGTTGTGAAAATCAATTTTTGTGGTTAACAGTTAGTTATTTTTGTTTGGAATCTATGGTTGTGTTGGTTTGAGTAAAAATCTCTTAATCTTTTATCTAGGACCTTCTTCCAGCAAAGAAAACCATATGGATTTCGTAGATGTATCTTCTTATTCATATGAATCAATTTTTCTCTATGCTATTTTTGAGGATTTTGAGAGTGTTAGGGTTGTGGTGTTGTATGCTTTACTTGGAAAGTTTTTGGAGTGTTTTCTTCTCTCTCTTGCTTGAAAACAACATGGTTGTTGGATTGGATTTTATCCTGGAAAATTAATGGGGGTTTTCTTATTTAAGGTTCATACCTCAAATGACATGGTTGTACCTTTATTTATTGTGATGGAAAATTGAATCAAAATTGTGGGTTTGTGAGTGGCATGAACTTTTCTCCTTACGCTAATTGTATACTAGAAAGAGATAGATTCTTATGTCTTCATTTGTGTGATCAATCATTTATTTGATAATGTCAAAATAACCTCTAGTTTTTAAAATGTTTACAAATATGAAATGTATAGCTTGTAAATAAAATTTGTATGGCAATAGGCTGATTTGTGTTATCAAGAAAATTTATGTTGTTGGGCTTATTATTTGGAAAGGATATTTAGTTGAAAAACTTGTCTTCATGTGTTGTATGAATGGAATTGTGAACTAACATTTATCATGAGAAGAAAGAAATGATAACATGGCTCTTGTTTTTAACTTTATATGTTTAAACCATTTTTGTGGGGCATTTGAAAAAGTTTTTAAAAAATGCATAAAGGTATATGAATGCTGAAATGAAAAGTTGGGTAAGAACATTTTTGTTATTTAAGTTCATTTCATTTCTTTTACTTATCCAAAGATTTTTAACTCAGAGGTTTGGATCAATTGATCCATACCTTTTATTTTAAAGCATTTATTTTGTACTTTGATTCAGTATAGTTTATTTTGATTGCAGAAAAATTTTAAAAGTGGAAAATACAAGGGGAAACTCTAGCAAACAAAATTCCAGAATTTTATACTTAGTCATTTTTCGGATTAAAGATATATGGTTGACTTTTATGGTATGAGAATTAAGTTGAAATAATGTCGGATGCAAAAAAAAATTTAATTTCTAGATTGTTATAGTTTAAATTCTTTGACTGGTTCCTTTTAGTGTGTGTAATAGCAATGGATCTGACACAGTTCAGAACCCGATATCCTCCATCAATCGCATGGCTTGCGATAGAATAAGCATGAGAAATATATGTCAGAGTGGTCCTTTGGGAGAAGTTCACATATATTCTCTACGCTTCTTCCTTCACCAGCTATGGGATTGTTAGAAAATTACAGCTCCCTAACTGTTGCAGAAGAATTACTACTGCAAGGTAGATGAGCTAAGTTTAGATGACTAATCTTATTTATGAGTCAAAAATTATTTTAGCAAGTAGAATAACTCTTTCTAGTTCTTTGAACTGACACCCCCCAAACATACAGTGTCGCAGGTTTAATAACGATGATTAGACCATCTCACTCCCTCTTGTGGAGATCATTGTTAGAATGAATGTTTTTATTATGGAGGTTGGATCCAATTATAATTGTACTTATGATTAAATATATTTTCCTTGGGAAAATTGTACCTTTTAATAGTCCTTTAGTGGATGATATGTGTCATATATTAATGAATTGGATGATTGAATTATGTATAACTATTATGGTTGTTTTATGTATGTATAAATAATGGTCGTATTTGGGTGGAATGATTAATTTGATAAGATAAGGAATCTTATAATCATTTATCTCATTATTTAAATGGGTACAGTCAGGAAACAAAAAAAAATGTATCTCTTGACTAGTTATATTTTCGTGGTTGTAAAGAAGTAATATGGATAAATGGGAAGAATATATTGTGAAATATGGAACTAAAAAAGGGAAAATCATAAGAGTTTAGTCATATCTCCTTAAATAATTTAAGGTTCCTCATAATCTACTTCATCATGAATAAATTAGATTGGGATAAGTTACGAAGTTATGCTAAATGATATGTATCAATTTATTCCCTTATCAAGTTAAATATGGGCAAAAATATGGCTCAATAATGAGTTTTAAAAAATAACTGAATTAATATGGAGTAACTTGCAAGATAATAGTCTTATCTCTATAAGATGGAATTCGGAAGTAATGTCTTGGTTAATCCTTAGTCTCATTATGAGATTTAAACTTGATAGTAATCTAGACAATGAATAAAATGGACTAGAGCATGCCTAAGCATAAATTTCAAATGGGACTACAATCTAAGTTAAGGGCATTAAGGTCTAACTAAGCAAGGGGTGTATGAGCATTATGTAAAGAAGTGTTGTAATTTAATCAAGACATATGGAAGACTAAGATCATTACTAATACCAAATTTAATGGGTTGAAAATATGCCTTAGTTAAGTATGGGAATGGTCATAAAGTGATAACTCTTTGGTCCTAAATGATACTTCTTAGTCTAACTTAGTTTAAAGAACTTTAAGGAGTAATATGATAAACTTAACCTGGTGATTTATTTATTACTTCTAATATATAAGACCGTATCCAAGAGGTCATCATACCTCAGATTGCAAAGAAATATACCATAAGCGGGTACTTCCTAGCTTTAAACAAGTTAAAGACGTAGGTGTAGTACTAATAATGTAAATAATCCTAATCAAAGTGGGTATAAAAACAAGACATGTTATGTTGCGACTAATTAGGATTTGTAGGGCCTAATGGGAACCTTGATTAAGGACTTAAAACATATTTTTCTAACAAAATGTTGAGAATGTATGAAGGGGCAGTGAGGTGTTAACCACTTCATGTTCCTAACCTCCAAATGAAGGTAACTAAATACTTATGCTAATATCCAATAAGTAGTGAAATTTCACATGAGTGTTATGAACCTAGTAGGAACTGATTATCAATGCACGATGCAGGATGCCTACGAGTATCCCATCAGTTGCCTAATGCGGTAACGTATTAAGCAGTGGATAGGCCTCTCATAGGTAACCAACATTGGGCATTGGGGGTTCCTCGAGCTTGCGTAGATGAAATTGTTAGGAACTAAGTGAGTCTTATAGGTTCATCTACCTAAGCTTAATGAATCCAGATAACTATGATGAGATGATAATGAGGTGATGGGAAGACACGTTTAGACATGGTGTGCACTCGTATATACTAAGCGTACATAATACAACTAATAAAATTTGGCCAAAGTAATGTGCTTACTGGGTACATTATCTTTTTAGCTTGATTCCTCAATCTCGAAGTGTAGGATATAGGATGGAGTTACTAAGTGAAATCTAGGTAGATACTAGAGGATCAGTCACAAGATCTCACTACTGTAACATGGTAAAACCAACAAGGCTAATTGTGAACATTCCAACAAATGTTAAGGGTGATCACGGAGATCAGGGATATTTAACCCTTACAATTTCACAAGGTTTATCACTATGTTATAGGATGGATCAAATTGTTAAGACATGTTATGTAAACTAGTTTAGCTAGTTACATACTTTTACTACACAGAGGAATGTCTACTCATTCTAAATTAATCTGACTTTTTGCATTAACTAGTTGTAGCTAGTAATCTTATTTGTAAATGCAGAGGAATTTCTATATGCTATTATAAAAAAAATTCGTACTAAATTGGGTTTAAAATTCAAGGTTGTTACAAGTTGCCTACTATTTAGAGTCTAGTGTAGTCTACCTGAAAGTAATGTGTTAGTCCTTAGTTGTGCCCCATCCATATATATAACTTGAGAAACAAACCCATATTTTTTTATACAGACTACCACCATATACAGATAAAAATGGAGCCCCATACCATGTATATATACCCTCGACTATATGGAGTTTAGTTGGCCCTAGTGTCCAGATCTCTATAGATGGGGTTAGGGAAACTCTCATATGGGAGAGGATGCCAAGGAAGGATATGTATATATTGGGGTCCTATCCCCAAACAATAGATAAGGTTGGGGGGATTCGATTTCTAGATAGAACTCTACATCCCTAGATTTTTATATGTCAAGGGGGGAGAAATGGAGAAAATCTAGAGGCTAGTTATAATGATGAAGCTTCTGAAGCATCTTGTGATAATCAAACCATAGAAGAAATGATCATGAAGTAGATTTATAATGAAGAATAAATTTCTTGGTATAAAAATGATGAGTTAAGTGTAATCAAGAATCAACTTCACAGTAGCAGTGGAAAATCAGCAAGTGGAAGGAACATGAAAATCAATGAGAAGACAGAAAGAATGTGTCAAAGCACTAGAGGCTATGAAATGAATGAATGGATCATATATTTCACAATAAATCATGCTATATTTCTCAAGAATCCAAGGATAAATTCATATTTCAGCAATCCAGTCAACAGATTTATGGAAGAAAGGCATTCAGTGATACCCATTTACGACTAAGCACTCAGTCCAAATGAGTGTTTCAATGAAACTAAACTATCCCTTGTATGTACATGGGTGATTTAGGATGTTTCCCTTTTGTTATGTGTGTTTCCTTTCCTGTTTTGTGTTTCCCTTGTGTTGTGTGTTTCCTTTCTCGTCTTGTGGTTATTTCTTGTGATCATTTGTTCAATAAACGAAGTTTGTTTGTGTATCTCTTTAGTGACTCCATATAGCCCAATTGATAAGGCAATGGTCCACATGGTGTCTTGAGATTATGGAGTTCTTGTTTATCCAATCCTCAATACACTCAATCCAAAACAATTCCCCAAGCTAAAGCTAGTTTTTTTCATGTAAATGTGTAGCATGAAAAATGTAAATGTTCAAGCATGACAACTTAAGCCAAATTCCAAAAAAAATCTCCCAAGTCTTCCCAAAACCCTTTCCTAGTCAGTTTTTTTGTTGTGTCATGTCCATATTGACATTACAAGTACTTACAATATGATGAATAGGAAATTACATGTGTTTGGAATGGTGTGAAAAGGTTTTCATTCAGTGAAGTACTTCCAACTGTTGGTTTCTCAGCAGGCCTTAAAAGGCTAATTTTGGCCATTATATGGTAGGTTTGCATCCTTCAGGATGAAATGAAATGCCCATAATCATCCAGAGTTTGTGTAGGAGAGATATGAACACATTAGAAGTGATTTATAAAAGTTTAGGGAATATTTAGAGGTTTAGGGATACACTGAGAAACATCAAGTTTCTAAGGAGCAAGGATTTTGGGATCTCTGTAAGGAGTTGTGAGATGATAAAATACTCATTGTAAATATTGAATAACTCTATACATTATGTAACTTTAGAATATTTCAGAAGAATTGTGTATCTCTCAGCACAAATCATTATGTGGAACACACCCTACTATCCCAAGACAAAAGGATAAATTTCAGGTAGGTTTATTTGGAATTGAATGATGATACACATACCATTGATCTTGGAAGGATATTGGGATTCAAAATCATATAATAATTCACCAAAAATGCCTCCTAAAGTGCAAGAAACATCATCTTCAAATATTCTCTCTTGCAAGCACGCTTCTCATAGTTAGTCAATTTTGAAAGAGGACACTTGCCACCTCCAAGTTGAGGTGCATTTTTGTGTCCATCTTTTCCCCATTCCCAAGGGGAGAAAGGGGAAAAGAGTATTATACCTACCCCAAATTTTCTTCCAGGTTCCTCACATGACCATGACAAGTACTTCACAGGCCTATTTACCTATTTCTACCTCCTCCCATCGTGCAATCAGAATCCGCCACTTTTCATTACCAAATGAGAGAACATTTTTCTATCCCTTTATCCTAATTCCTAAGGGGACATAAAGGAAAATAAAATGCACCCCTCTCTTTCCCTTTCCATATTTTTGCATGTGACTGAATCCAAGCTCCTGAGTGCCAAATTTATCTTTTCCTCCTCACCTCTTCAACGAATCACAATGTGCCACTTGTCATCACCACATGAGGGCACATTTTTCTATCCCTCTTTTCCGCATTCCCAATGGGACATAGGGGATAAAAAAATGTGCCCCATTCTAACCCCTAGAAAGGTTCTTTATATAACCCAGTCTCAGTCCCTCAGTGCTTAATGGTGTTTTTCTCCATTCCCCCATCATCCAATCACTAAATGAAACTTGTCAATAAGAGTTAAGGGAACATTTTTCAATCCCTATTATTCCCATTCCCAAGGGGAAAAAGAGGACAAGAAAATTCACCCTAATCCAAGAGATAAAAACCCTATCTTTTCAACTAACTGCTTCTACTACACCCGACACTCAAAAACAATATCGGGGAGCTAGAAATTTTAAAACAACTTCTGATCACCTCATTTCTCTACACAGCTTGAGGTAGAATCCATGGTTGATGATTGAATAACTCTAAAAACTTGAAAACACAACCATCATTCTTTTAAAATATCTCTAGAGAATCCATGCTTTTAAGAAATGATCTTTTCTCACTACCAACGAACTAGAAAACTGATCGTACCAAGGGTTTGAGCTAAGGTTTCTTCTCCAGAGCCTCCCTATGATAACTGAATCTCAGTGACTCCCTTAATGGATGTTATGAAATATTTAGGCCTTAAACCCTTTCCCTAGAAAATTTATTTTTTGATTTATAATATTTTTAGTGGGTTATCGACACTAAATCATACACTTTGGGTATTTATCTAGTCCTGTTCACATACTACTATTCATATGATACCTAAGCAAGAAAATTACTAATTGATCAATTTTTTAGCCACTTTTATTTACTTTTTGTTATCCTCCTTGATCTTACACTCCTTCTAGCATAGTTTATCTTTTCATACTTCAACATTTCTTACCCTGAACACCAGCACCCAGGCATCCTCATCCCCTCTGGGTGCCTCTGACCTCTTTGTTCTTTTCTCACATCTTTTGGATCATTTCTAGCCATTTGGGCATCTTATTTTCTTACTAGTCATCCTTTTAGTGATTAATTATGAAATTAAACCAAGGGAATCATACGAATATGAAGTTATGTGACTAGAATAAGAAACCAAACAATAAAGCATCTACTATCATTACCTAAGTTTGCATCTAAAGGAATATTAAGAGCGTTCAAGCATCCATATAACATCCACACAAGGGCGGGGGAATGCAATTTTTTCATACACTTCATAGGAGGGGAAGTTCATTCTTTCATTCATATATTTATTTACATTTTCTACATCTAGATATTGTTCTCTATCAAGTGTGACACGCACAAGAGCCACCTAGGGTGTGATTCCTTCACACACACACACATAAAACTACATTGGGTCTGAGATTTAGTATATCACTCAGTCGTAAGTTCACTTTGTTAGCAGCCGAGAATAGTCTGACCCCTCATTTGCATTATTTTCTTTTTGGGATTTGATGCATTATGGGGTTTTTTAGGTCACTTATTCATTATTACGAGCTTACAAGTGAGCATCTGCAATAAGTTCAGTGTGACATATAGGCAATCAAACATGAAAATAGGAAAACATCTTGTGACCCTATAAAATCAATGTTCCCTATGGCTTCCTAAGTAGTCACGGGCATCCTTGTACATGTCCCTGTATTGCCCCAAGAACCCCTTGACCCTTCCATAGGCACCCTGGTACTAGCATTTTTTATACTTTTACAATTTTTTGAGCTTCGGTGCAATATTTTTCCCTTCCTTTTCATCAACTTCGGCACAGTCCAAAATTAATTGTGAATCAGTTAATTCTTTTATCCCCTCACTTTTAACTAGGGTTTCCAATTTTAATTACTTATTTTCTTCGGATCAAATACATACTTTATTTTTTTTATCATAATAACATTGTTACATATTTAGATTTAGCATTTATTTATTCAATTCAATAATTTATGTAATCATTTGATGAACTTGACCTTTGAATACTATTTCCTCTACGCTTTTATCATGGCTCAATCTTATGGTGAATTTACTTAAGCCCATCTTCAAGAGCTGAATGATCATATTGTATGAGCATCCCCAAGATCTAGATCTGTTTTTATTCGTTTCTCGTGAGGAGGCCTCCAATATTGACGAACCTTAATATTCCTACATCATCTATCCACTACTTCCTATTGCTACTCAACCGATGTCTTCCACTCATCCACCTACTTCCATTGTTCTTGTTTATCTTCCTGCTCCCACCAACCATTTCACTTCACCCATTATTTTCTCATATGTGACAAGTTTCTTCCTTTAGCACTCAAGAATTATCATCTCTTTATCTAGGACCTTCAAGTGAAAATTTTCAATTACAACAGGATAATTCTCGTGCATCTTTGTCTTTGGATTCCACATTGCTACTTCATTCCCCTTTTACACCCACCATTTCCTCTTATGCACTTCTACCTAATTTTTTCACTCCTAATTTTTCTATCTTCAATGGTCATGGTGACCCTCAAGATAACCTCTGATAATTTCATGTTGCATACCTATATTTTGCGGATCATCATACTCTTTTAGCTAAGCTCTTTCCGTGTAGTCTTCACAATTATGTGATGTGTTGGTTCTATCATCTACCTGTTCACTCTGTAACATATATTACACATATAGCAGATTATTTTCTTTCTCATTTATCTATCAATATTGGCTCTAAGATATCCTATGCTCAACTTGCACGCAACTTAAGGAAGGATAAAATGAACATCTAGCTAGACTATATCTTTGGAATATAAGAATAACTTATCTAAGATGACTAATGTTCTTTTGAGACTCTGAACTTCAAGATATATTTTTCCAAAGTCTATTTTTACCTCTCAAGAAGAGTGTTATCTTTGAGACATCTCCTTCATTTGATCATTATGTCATACTCTTAAGCTATGTGAAAATAAACTCTTATCTATAGAAAACCTTAAGTATCAGGAACATGTTTCATCTTCTAGTGTTTTCAAAGTAAAACAACTTTCAAGACTTATACGAAACATACTGAAGCTAAAACTAATGTCAACGTTATATCTAATACTAAGGAGCTTCAATGGAAATTTCCTAAGCATACATATACCAAATTGACTATCGCTCCCCACATCTTTTATTGCCGTAACTTATTGAGAGAAATATTATTACACTTCCTCCTCCATTCAATTTGGGTCCATCTCATCTTAAAGGTGTCCATAATTACAATGAAAATTTAGATACGACTATCATCAATGTGTTAGAAATTCTATAGATCGATGTTTCAAACTTCCTAATCTTATTCAATATATTATCGATAATAATGCTATTGAGCTCCCCAAGCCAAAAGTATCCATGTTAATTAACGAAAATCATAAGCTCAAAATATTCAATAATCCTCTTCCAAAACATGATAAGTAAGTGGTTGACTCTTCAGCTAATCACACATATCACGTAGTGCCTCCTTCTACATCAAGGGATCTTGATTTCCTAGTTTCTCATGTCGAGGTATCTCCACCAATTATTTATTTCTCCAATCATGATTATCATGCTACATTCTCTTCTGATCACTTACACATTAGTGATTCTATTGGATCCACTTCTATCAATAACACTATAGTTGATCCATCATTTCAAGAAAATGTTCTATCGCACTTCTTTTCACTATCATTTATCAACTCTCACAAATTTCATATCCAATTCCTAAATCATATGGTTTTTTTCAACTTCGGGTCAGTTTAGGTCATTTTACAATGCTTATTCCTTTTCTTGTGGCACCATCAGTCAAAGGGTATGACATACTCTTAGGTCTCCCATGGATCTGTGCACAACTCATGCTATTGTCTCCATAAATAATTTACGTATAAAATTCATTCATAACAAGAAGTCATTTCTATCAATGGTGTTCCACCATCTACACCATGGTATAACCTCCTCTTGAGGTTGTCCATTGCATTAGCTAGAGCATCTAGGTCCCCACGGCCTCTCAAATCTAAAGCACAATTTTCTCTATCTCTCCCATTCGTACACGGCTTACATAGTCTCATCGGTCTGCTAGTCCACCACATCAGTCTAGGTCCCTCATTTGGACTACTCCTTCACATAGGTATACTTCACCTCCTTGGGTTCTTTCACATAATTTATCACCTCCATGCTCTCCTCCACATAGGTATTCATTATCTCTACATTCTCATTCAAATAGACATTTATTACCTTCATGTTCTCCTTCATATAGGTGCACATCACCTTTGCAGTCTCCTCTTCGTGGTCATTCATCACCTCCTAGGTCTCTGGTGTATAGCTCTCATTCAATAACTCAGTATTTTTCTCATACACCACTGATCTTAGAGAATGGTCACACACCTTCATCTCCCCAAGAATCAGGTGGAGGACCCTCATCCTTCACTTTCATCAGATAACACACTCATCAACACACACTTGGGGGAATCATACTTATTTCTTCCCCCCTCTAGCATTGATAAGTGTCTCATACTCTCACCACTTCACATCTAGTCTTTCACATCCATCATACACCATCTTGATACATTACTTGTATCGTCATTACCCAATGATGCACTCTTGTGATACGGTTCACACTTGACTATTGAGGGAATCCTATACACATGAACCTCAATCACACTATGACACATTATGCACTCACACACATTCAACACTTGACATATTCATCACGATATAGTCATAACACACTACACATTTGGATATTCAACACATATCTCTCACACACATATGACACAATACACTACCCTATGACAACACTCTATATTCACACATTCATACTCATTACTACATGATGGTTTACAATACAAATGAACCCCACGACACATGTTACACTCATTCACTCATATCTCTACACATTTGACTACATGCTCTATGACGATCATATCTTTCTAGCGCACTACTTTGAACTTTTTCACACACAATGATGCACTCTTGTTCTACAATTCATTCTCAACTACTAAGGGGGAATGTATAAATGAACCTCATTTCATGCATACTCATTCACATTCACTTGGGGGACACACGGATCCTATCATATTCACTTTGCATTCCATTCCATCTCACCCATCAACAACATACTGCATATCTTGGTTGCACATTGTTCTTGTTTACTTATACTCACATGTTACATCTTGCTTACTATGTTAGTTGGATATATTGTATATCATTATATTTTCCATATACACATGCGTGCACACACTTTATTTCTAGTTGTGATTTCTAAACTTTATTACAGACTCTACGCAGATCCATATATGTAGTATAGATGTTTGGCACAGTACCTACTACCAGTCCCACAATGGCACCTGGGGCATCCAATTTTGTATACACACTACAGGTGTTATTGTTTTGATTTATACTACTTGTTATTCATACTTAGCACACTACATTATATCAAATTATACACATTTTCACATACTTTCTATCTTTCTAACATGCTAACGGGTGCTTCATGTGTAACATTTGTCTTGCAGGAACCCTATGCCACCATGGTTGTCTTGTTACATTTACTTGTTTACTATTTGCTTTCATTATATGCCATTGTTTGTGGGATTTTCCCTATGTCTTATCTTATTCTTTATATTATTGCATGTATGCTTTTGGCCACATCGGCCTTGTGTGTCTTGCGACATCGTGAGTGATGTCCCATGTTTGAAACCTACTTTTCGTAGTCTACTTATTCCTGTTATCTTGTTTACATTGTCTTCTTAACATGTTTAGCTTACATACTTTTCTTTACATGTGTGTTTATCTTGTTTTCTCTAACACTTGTTTCTAGCCACTTTGTTTGTGTGCTCTTTGGTTTCTACCAAGCACACTCCCTCTCCCTTATAGGGCATCAGTTTCACCACAATAGTTGGTCCTCCTTTAGGCTGCATACTCCTCAGTGACGTCACATGCACCCCAAACGAGGGGGGAATCCATTGGGTGAATATTTTACCCCATAAACAACATTTACAGTCACAATTCAATGCATAGTTCAGTACATAGTACAACACAGTCTTTAGTCTCAGAAATGGCCCAGAACTCTGACTTGGGTCTTCAATATAGTAAAGACACCAGTGCCCAGATCTAGATAGTAGCACCTAGGTGCTCCTAACCCTTTCTAGGTGTCTGTGACTAGGAGGGAGTTACACATATTTTCTTAGTTTATCATAGTTTTCAATAGTTTACATGGTGACTTTTATAGGGCATACTATCCTTTAGCACTCGGCATGCATGCACTACACTATCTTTTCTACTTTCGCATTAATCGGAATTGTTCGAAACAAAATTGATTTTTACACACCATCTATAGTGGTGCTCACATTGTAGGAAGAAATTAAAGGTTAGAGGATGACACCAAAATTTTCTCCCTACACTTCTTCTATTTTTATGTAAGATCACCCAAAAAACTCATAGTCAGAACAGTCGACATGAGATTGCCCAAAAAAACTTTCTTCTACAACATCTTCAGGATCCTTTATATCTCTTTTCCTCATCACAGATTAGGTTCACATGTTCCATTTCACATTTTTACATACTTCCTTACATACATTTTACTTGTTTGATTAAAATTTTCATATTATATATATATATATATACGTATTTGACTACTTATTCATTCTTCTCTTTTGTAGGTTCATCCTTATGGGAAGTGGTAGTCACATCATCACACATCAACAACACAATCAAGTGACATCAACAAAAGGTACAATGAAATCTACACATACGCTCTCTCCCTAGGGTCATCATCATCATTTATTTTTACTTTCTCCTCTCTAGTTTCCATGCTTCAATTTTTTATCACTTCACACTTTTACTTATCTCTCAACATGATTTTCACCATCGATCTACATGGTTATCAGGTATGCAACTCTTATCTACTTTATGTTATCGAGAATTCTCTCAACAACATAAAGTGGGGGAAAATGTAGACACTAAATCACACACTTTGGGTATCTATCTAGTCCTGATTACATACTACTATTCATATGATTCCTAAGCGAGAAAAGTACTAATTGATCACTGTATTTGGCCACCTTTGTTTGCTTTCTGTTGTCCTTCTTGGTCTTACACTCCTTCTAGCTCATTCTTTATTTTCATACTTTGGCATTTCTCACCCTGGACACAAGTGCCCAGGTGTCCCCATCCCCTCTAGGTGCCCCTAACCTCTTTGTACTTTTCTCACATCTTTGGGGTCCTTTCTATCCATTTAGACATCTTATTTCTTACTATTCATCCTTTTAGTGATTAATTATAAAATTCAACCAAGGGAATCATATAAATATAAAGTTATGTGATCATAATAAGGGACCAAGCACTAATAAACTATTATCACCACCTAAGGTTACATCCAAATGCATCTTAAGAGCATTCAAGCATCCTAGCATCTACACATGGGCAAGGGAATACATTTTTCTACATACACTTCATACAAGGGTAAGTTCATTCTTTCATGCACATATCTATTCACATTTTTACATCTATCTATTAATTTTTATCAAGTGTGATGCACACAAGAGCCACCTAGGGTGTGATTCCTTCAAACACACACACACACACACACAGAGAAATACATTAGGTCTGAGATGTAATGTAGCGCTCGGTCGTAATTTTACATTTTTGATAGCCAAGCATAGTCCGACCCCTCATTTGCATTATTTTCTTTTTTGGGATTTGATGTATTTTGGGGTTTTGTAGGTGCTTCTTCTTATTACAGGTTTCAGGTGAGCAACAAGAACGAGGTTCAGTGGCATTCAAGTGATCAAAGGTAGATAATAGGGTGAACATCTTGCTACCTTGTAAAATCAAGTTTTCACAGCTTTTGAGCAGTTGCAAGTGCCCCAACAAGGTCCCTGACACCCCAGGCACCCTGACCCTCCATAGGCACCCTGGTCCCAGAACTTTACAATGTTATTAAAAAATTTTGAGGTTCGGTGCAACAGTTTCCCCTTTCTATTCATAATTTCATCATTTTAGCATAGTCTATAATTAATTGTGAATTGGTTAAGTCTTTTATCCCCTCACTTTCAACTAGGGTTTCCAATTTTAATTTATTATTTTCTTAGGTCATTTTTGTAATTAATTTTTTATTTCATAGCACTATTACATATTTATATTTATCATTTTATTTATCCATTTAAATAAATTATATTAATCATGGGAGGAACACAGTAAAATTTGGAGCATGAGATCGTAACAAGGAGGCGAATTCAAAAATAATGTTTACGATGAAAACCAGGGACAGAATAAATAATTACTAAAAATAGAATATTTCATTCCCATCCACATAATAAAAATATTAATTCCTTAAAATTTTAAGTTCTGATCATTCATCTCATTTGGAAGCAGTGCAAAACAATAGGTAGGGTAAAATTGACAATTTTCCTAAAAAAGAAAAAAATAAAAATAAACAACTACTAAAAATAGAAACTTTTCGAAAATGGTAAAGCATCATCAACGGAGTTGAATTGAGTATTCTAAAGGATTGAGAAATTAAAATTTGAGCAAAACAGGTGAAATATCCCAAAATAGTAGGTCCTAGTCCCACCTGCTAAAAATAGAAAGTCTCCAATTTAGATGCAAAAAGTTGTAGTTGGATTTTTTTCCCCTTATCTTGGTTATTTTTGGAATATTAATAGAGTTATATGGTGATTTTTTAGATCAAATGAGGAAAACCACTCCTCACAAGGATCTTGAAGCATTATTTTGATTGCAAGTGTGTCTGGGAGCAAGGAAAAGCACAAAAAGGTGCATCAGGTAAAATTTAGAGACTTTGTGAAACTGGAAAGGATTAAAAACATGTCAATACATCCATCCATTCATCATAATCATCATCTAGTATTGAATCAGTCATCATATCATCAAGGTGAGTTGGTTGAGTTGAGCTCGGTGAGGTAGGAGAGCTAGGTGAGTTGGGTGAGAAAAGTGAGATAGTCAAGAGCTCATCCTTTCCTATAAGAGGTACATGAAAAATTAGGTGTGGAAACAGCGGTGATAATCTTGAGTTGAGAATGTCATATAAGTGATCTTCACATACGGATCCATAAAAATCCAAGATCATCAATGGAGACCATCATTATCTTGCCAAGTGAGTTGGTTGAGGTGATCCAAATAAGTCGGGTGAGCTATTTTAGGTGAGCCAAATGAGTTAGGTGAGATGGTTTAGGTGAGCCAAGTGATTTGGGTAAGTTGATTGAGATATCAAATCCAAGTGAGATAGAAAATAGATCATCCTTCTTCCTTAAGGAGCTCACATATCATAGGTCAGTAAAGGAAGATTTTGCAATGCTACAGTGTAATGTGTGGGATAGCAATACAAGAATCAAGTGGTTTGTGCATCATGAATGATAATTATGAAAGTATACGGATAAAGAGAGTGATCCTCACTCTCATTGCAAGATCAAATATGCATCATCATGATTGATTATCATGTTCATCTCAAGCTTGCATCAGAAGGTCTCATAATAGCATTTCTAAACACTCATTAGATAGCCTTGGGTATCTATGCATCTAGAAAGATGAGGAAAGTGAGATTATCATGACACAAATCAAAATATTCTACATTAGGGGGAACATCTTCAATAGATCATTCAATCCCCTTCCCTTCTCTTCTTCTCTCCCTTTATTTTAATTCTTCATTGTACACAATCATGGTATTTTGTCATATTTACTTAAGCGACAATATTTGTAAATTTTAAAATTACTCTCTCAAAATTATAAAAGAGGTACTTAATTTTCCTCTTCTAATGGAAATTTAAACTGGATAGGTGAGAAGGAAATTCACAAGGCTATAAATTAAAATGGCTTCTTCATTCCAAAAGATCTTGAAAATTTTAGTTCTTGGTAGTAATTGTGAATTTTTGTAGATTGTGAAGCTTTGTATCACCACTACATAATAAATAAAATATGCATTTCTTCTATTTCCTTTGTGCATGTTTTCCTCTACTCTCTCTTTTCTATAACTTTTTAAGTATAGTGATCAAGAAGTAACTTGGTTTCCTTGATGGATAAATCAAAAGAAATGTTTGTCTCTAGTTTTTCAGTCTCACTAATTACATTATTTTGTTTGTCTAATTTAATGTTGAAACACTCAAGTTATTGTGTGTGAACACTGATATTTCCTACTGATGACAATAACTGTCCCTTTCCTAATTTCTCTCCTTTATCCCTCATCACTACAAATTCCTCCCTTATACTATGTACAAGCACTTTCCCATAGGTTTGGTGAAGTGTTCCTATGTGATCCCTGACATATTTTTCCACCCCATAACATTTAGATATAATTAGGATAGTTTACATTCAATAATGGGAGCCTCCCCATACACAATAAGGAGGGGCATAACCCTGTGAGCATTGGTGGAAACACATATTTTCCATACAAAAAATTATTTCACCAACATGGCATTTGACTTCATGACTTCAAAGTCGAATATTTCCTCACCTAAGCCATCCTACCCTCTATCTTGACATGAGGAAGGGGAAATGGCCATTGAAAAACTCAAAAAGAATGATCACTAAGCTCTATTTTTCCCCCAATTAATTTTCATATCGGACCCTATAGTTGTTTGGGTCGAATCTCTCAAGGATCATGTACCCTTAAGTTCCCATGTAAGTATTACAGGGATACATCATCTATGAGAGGATTTGGTTGGTACCAAAATATGTAATCCTGACATTTTACTTCTACTTAACGAGAAAATTGGATGACTTCACGTACTAGTGGATGATCTTCTGGAAGTGCAATTTCCAATCATTTACTGTGTTTTCTACTACCTTGTATTTTAACTTCTGAATGCATCTCTGTAAAGTAATAGCATTTCAAATTTTGGTATACAATGGGAAATTTCACTATCTTTTCATGTGGCTGTGTGCCGTCATGCATAGGTCTTGTTTCTGTGCATTTGTTATCTTGAATAATAATAAGGAACTATACATATATGGAGTGCGAAGAAGATTTTTTGAAGTTGTTTGGGAGGGAAAGCGATGGAAGGGAAATCCCACCTAGACCAGAGGAACAGGATGCAATGCGTGAGGAAGGAGAAATAGAAGTATCTATTCTCAGCGAAAGGAATACATTAACAAAACCCAAAGAAACTTGGTCAAATGTAGTCAAAAACGATGAATTGAATTTGAAAAACAAAAAGTTTTTTCTTCAAGCGATCAAGGAAGGTTCTGGTTATGTCCTTGAAATTCCTGACCAACTTCTTCATTCTACATCAGAAAATTTGAATAAGTCATTAGTAGGGAAGCTGATGGGCGGGAGACCTAATATTGATGCAGTCAGAAGATGGACTAAACTGAAGTGGTCCCCTAAAGGGAATTTAGAGGTAAGTGCTCTTTCAAATGGATTTTTCCTTTTTAGATTTAATCTCCAAGAAGATATGTAGAAGGATTTGGAAGAAGGTCCCTGGTTTTGGGGAAAATTAGGATGGTATCTCCGGAAATGGGAACCTTCTTTCAACCCAGAAAAATAAAATTTGAATCAATTCCCGGTTTGGATCCACCTTTCAAACCTCCCTCTAGAATTTTCGCATGAGTATATTGTTAAAGGTATTGCAAATTCACTAGGAATTTTTTTCATAATTGATAATGCCACCAGACAAATGACTTTCCTTATTTGTGCCCGTTTCTACATTTACACTATAGTAAATAGAGAAATCTTGAGTAGTATAAAACTCAAATCTAAACTTGGGATCTACGATCAAAGGATCGAAATGGAAAGCTCTCCAGCTAAATGCTCTAAGTGCAATGGGTGGGGCCACTCCTCTCAGAGCTGTAAGTTTAAAGTTTCTAAAGTGTTTATCCCTGTCACAGCTAAGGAGGGTAATGGGGAAAAAGGGAAAGGAATTATGCAAAGCATGGAGGATCATAGGAAATATTTTTCCAAAATCATGCCAGAAGTCTTCTCTCCACTTCACATAAAGGAAAATATGGTGGCTGAAAGCCCCATTGTAAAAGATGCAATGGAAAAGGATGAGGAAGGTTTCACATTGGTGACCAACAGAAGGAAATCTAAATACCTGTCTAAGTCAGAATCAAAGGTAAAAGAAAAAGAGGAGGAATATTTGAAGGATTTTTTGAAAGGAAGGAATATGGAGTTTGTTAAATATAATTTGAAACAAGGGATTCACTTTGAATCTATCAGGAGTGATCAAACCTCAACTGAAGAAATGGAAATGGAGGTAAAGAAGATGGAGGAATTGGTAGAGGAAAAAACAGAGTTTGAGGATACTCAAGGCCATAATTTGGATCTGGATCTCATCAAGGGGGCAAAGATTTCTCCCTCTATTGAGGTCTTCTTGAGTGCACAATGAACCCCAATCAAGGAGCCTGAAGATAAGAAAAAATACCTAAGTCCTAGGATCGAAAACCCTACAGGGGAAAAAATTATTTCCGGAAAAAAGAAAATAGATCCAAAAGGAAAAAAGGGGGACTCTTCAAGATCTTTCCCTCCCCAGGAGGATGATAATCCTATAAATGTGGAAGCTACAAATAGAAAACAAGGCAGGCTGAATAAACTTGAATCAAGGAAAAAAACTACCCAAAAGGAGATAGACTCAAGGAAACAAATGTGCTTGGACCAAAAGGTCTTCAGGAAAAATAAACCCAAGCTAAGAAAATGAATTGCATATCATGGAATGGGAGAGGGCTGAATAGTCCTGTGAAGTGGAGAATCCTTAAGGATATGATTGAAAGACAAAAAATTGATGTGCTTGTTGTGCAGGAAACTAAAATGAAAGAAGAATCCTTCCTATCCTCTTGTAAATTATGTTGGAAAATTTCTAAAGCCTTTTTTATTATCTCAAAAGGAGCTTCCGGAGGTTTAGCTGTGGTTTGGAGCCCGAACAAGTTCGAGGGTACATTGCTAGTTAAAAGAGATAACCATGTGGCGGTGATGATGAGAGATCTTGAAAATAGGAGTATATGGGTTATTTCAAATATATATGCTCCCACCCATCACAAAGAAAGGAAACAACTTTGGCACCATCTTTTATCCTTTAATCACTCTATTAAAGGTTCTGGCTGGATTGTTATGGGGGATTTCAACACCCCAAGGAATCCCATGGAAAAAAATGAGGTTTTAAGGATTTCTCTGTTGGCATGGAGGATTTTAATCATTTCATAACATCTTCCCAACTCCATGATATAGATCTAAAAGGCAGCAGCTTCACATGGTCTAACAGAAGGACTGACACTCAACATATTCAAGTTAGATTGGACAGGGCTATGGTTTCAGAGGAATGGTTAAGCCAGGACATCTCCCTTTTTTCTCTTCCTTGAATTAGATCAGACCACAATCCCATTCTTCTTCAAATTAAGAACCCTTCTCGAAGAAGAACTCCCTTTTGTTTTGAGAAGATGTGGCTCCAAAGTGAGGATCTCAATGATCTCATCCAAGAATGGTGGAAACTAAAGGTTAAAGGAACAACGATGTTTAGACTCTCTAAAAAACTTCAGAATGTGAAAGCCCACCTTAAAGTGTGGAATAAAAAAAGATTTGGTAATATCTTCCAGAAGAAGTCAGAAATTTGAGATGAACTACAGATTCTCCAAAGAAGAACTGAAAGACAGGGTATCGAGAATGATCCTGCTGATCATGTTAAGGAAAGATCTCTCCTGTCGGACTACCACAATATTCTGGGAAAAGAGGAAATCTTCTGGAGACAAAAATCCAGAATCACTTGGTTAAAGGAAGGAGACAAAAACACTAGATTCTTTCATCTATCCACCTTAAAGTGGAGAAGCTCTAATAGAATTAACAAAATCAGTAAGGAAGGGGGGGTCTTGGTTGAGGAACAAGAAGAAATTAACAAAGAGACCATTTCTTTCTTCCAAAATTTTCTCTCTAACAGAAAGTATCAAAACCTCTTGAAAGAACAGCATTTCTTAAATTGTATTCCTAAGTTATTCTCGGTCAAAGAAAATTCTATGCTCTTAGTGATTCCTACCATGGAGGAAGTGGAATTTTCTATCAAACAACTCAACTTGGACAAGGCACCTGGGCCTGATGGATTTCTAGCCTTTTTCTTCCAAAATTTATGGGACATAATTAAAAAAGAGGTTTTTAAAGCAGTGAGGGAATTTTTCAAGAAGAAGGTTATGTTAAAGAACATGAACTATACCTTTCTAACTTTGGTTCCGAAATGTAGTAATGCTATGGAACTAAAAGACTTCATACCTATAAGTCTTTGTAACACTTCCTATAAAATCTGCATGAAAATTCTAGCCCTCAGGGTTTAGATGATCCTGCCCAATATCATTTCAGAACAACAAGGGGGCTTTGTTATAAGTATAAAACTACAAGATGGGATAATTTCTATCAAAGAGACTATCCATTCGAAAAAATTCAATAAGAAGGTTGCTTTATTATTAAAACTGGATATGGAAAAAGCTTATGACATGGTTTCATGGAGCTTTCTAGACAAAATCATTGACATGTTTGGCTTTGAAATAGAATTGAGACATCTGATTTAGGCATGCATCTATAATGCATGGTTTTCTATCCTCATGAATGGAAGTCCTATTGGGTTCTTTCCTAGCACACAAGGATTACGGCAAGGGGATCCCCTTTCCCCTTTCCTCTTCATTTTAATGGCAGAAGCTCTCAGTAGAAGACTCAATGTTGAAACGGAAAAAGGCTTCATCAAAGGGATTTCTCCGGCACTTGATATGGAAAAAGTTACTCACCAACACTTTGTTGATGACACTTTCGTGGTGGGGGAAGCTATTGTTCCAGAAGCAAGAAAACTTAAAACCATTTTTGATGACTATATGGATGTCTCGGGACAGCTGATCAACTTCTAGAAAAAGTTCTCTTTTCTTTCTGAATACTATGGACAACCGCTGTAAGAAGATTGCAGAAATTTTTGAATGTACCTATAAACCCTTCCCTACCTTATATTTAGGAATTCCTCTTGGGGATAGGAGACCCTCCTGTTCTGAATGGAACTTTCTAATTGAAAGGTTTGAAAGGAAATTAGCTAGATGGAAAGCTAATTTGTTATCCCAAGCAGGAAAAATCACTCTTCTGATTAGCTCTCTCCAGAGTCTTCCAGTGTATGCCATGTCCCTATACCAACTTCTTGTTACAATAGGGGAAAGGTTGGAAAAGATCCAGAAAAGGTTTTTATGGAGCAGCATAGAAAGTAAAGATAGAATCCCTTTAGTTACCTGGAGCAGAGTGTGCAGACCCAAAAATCTTGGAGGACTTGGTCTCAGAGATTGGTCCAAGATGAATAAAGCTCTACTTGCTAAGATTGGATGGAGACTAACAAAGGAAAATGGAGTTTGGGCTAGAATTCTTAAGAGAAAATATTGGCTGGATAATAATGATAAAAGATGGATGTTTAAATAGGTGACTTTCAATGGCTCATGCATATGGAAAGCCATTAACTGGGCCAAAGAAATTCTGAATAAGGGTAGCAGATGGAAAATAGGAAGAGGCAATGAGATAGATTTTTGGAAAGACAAATGGGCGGGAGATTTCATCCTTCAAGATAAATTTCCACAAATCTCAGTGTTACTAGAAGCTAAGTATGGAGAAAAAGTAAACAACTACATGGCTAATGAAGAGAGTTTTCAGACATGGAAAACTCTAGAATTGGATAGACAGGAACTAAATGATCAATTGAGAGGGATCAATGAGTTTTTAAAAAATTATGTATCATCTAATAACAAGGACCAAGATAGAATCATTTGGGATAAGGAACCATGTGGAAATTTTTCTATCAAATCAGCCTATGGCGTTTTTTTTAGGGACAAATTGGAGAAGAAGATTTAATGGTTGGAAAGATTTGGAACAAGAATATAACACCCAAGGTTAATGTGTTCAGCTGGCTCACTTTTGGAAATAAAATCCTCACGGTTGATAATCTGGTAAAAAGAGGTCTCCAATGGGTTAATAGATGTGTGCTATGCAAAAGAAAAATGGAATCTGTAAACCATATGTTTCTGGAATGTCCGTATGCACATCAATTGTTATCCTCCATTTTGGATGGTTTCTCGGTAAATTGGGTCATCCCCAAAGATATAAAGGAAGCTTGGAACCAATGGAAGTGCCCTTTTCATAGTCAAGGGCTAAAAAATCTATGGGCCATGAGCTTAATTCATCTATGGTGGGAAATCTGGAAGGAAAGAAACAAAAGGATATTCAAAAACAAGAGTCTTCCTATCAAACTATCTATAAAAAACCTCTTTCAGGTAGCTAAAAACAATTTCTCTATCCTCAGGAATAAAGAATTGGAAATACTGGATAATGAATAGCAATTCTTAATGAAATGGAATGTTTTTGGGATTCCTCAAACAAACAGGCCTAATCCCAGATTGGGGATTAAGTGGAATCCTCCTTGTGAAGGTTCTCTAAAACTCAACTTCGATGGAGCAGCTAAAGGGAATCTAGGGAAAGTAGGGGGAGGAGGATTCATAAGGGACTCTTTTGGTCATTTTATTCTTGCTTATTTCTTTGACCTTGGAAAACAATCAAATAATGTGGCAGAGGCAGCTGCTTTGTACTAGGGGGTGAAGATTGCAAAAGAAAAAGGTTTCAACCTTCTGGAAGTGGAAGGAGATTCGTTGTACATTATTTCTTGTATGAAGGGTTCATCCAGACCTACCATATCAATAGAAGACTTCATCAGTAAAACTAAGTCATTTTTAAATTCTTTTGTGAATATTTCTTTCAATCATGTGTATAGGGAAGGCAATGCGGGTGCAGACTTTGTTGCTAATCTAGGGGTTACCGCTAGTGGTCTCCAAGTTGTTGAGCACCTCTTTGGTATGAATGCCAATTTCATTGAAATCATGAAAAGGGAGGGAGTCTTTAATAATTTTGCTAACTCTCCCACTCGTGCCAGTAACCTTTCATGATTTTTTCATCCATGTGTGAGTTGGCTCCCTTTCTTCTCATGGCCATCCTGGTCTTTTTGGATTTGGGGAAGCAGAAAAAAGAAAAAGCTTATTTTCAGGTCTAGTTTCTTTGCAATAAGTTTTTTGGGTGCAGAAGGATGGGAGGGGACCTAGTTTGCACTGAACCATCTAGGTGTCCAGAGATCTCCAAGGATGCCGAAGATATTTTGGAAGTAGTGGGATTGTTGTCTTTTCTCAAAACTTTCGAGGGCCATGATGAGAGTCTGAGTGAAGCGGTCACAAAAACATGGAACGAGGGCAAGGTATAGGTCAGAAATTGTTCTCTCAGAATTTTTCCCAAGCTCATCGCGAAAGTGACTAGCCTCACGTTGGAAGGTAGATGTATTTTCAAGCTGAAATCTGACTACAATATTGAGATTAATTATTTCTTTCAAGGAAAAGGGGATCCCATCTCTCTGCATAATGGATATGCTCAGAGTAAGTTACCTTCCCCTTTTGATGAAATTGCCAAACTGATAATGTCTTACATTACATTGGAAGGAAGATATAAAGTTATCTATGGCTACCATTTCCCAATGTTAAACCATATTCGCAATTCCAAACCTTATAACTTTCCTTTCTACTTATTCTCTTCTTTGGCTAAATCTATTACTATGGTGAAGAAAGGCACTTTCATTCTCCCTTTACACCAGGGTCTGATCAAAACTATCATTCGGTTGAGCACTCCCCTGTTGGGAAAAAATGATAAATTTGGGGCTTCGGCTTCAAACATCTTGCTGGGTAAAAGGATAGGGAGTTTGGAACCTAAGGATGATAGCTGTGATGATTTTTGTCCTGAGAATCTGGTGACCAAACGTACCAGGTCAAGCATGGGTAAAGGGGGGGATAAGTTTCAGAACAGGAAAGTGTAGTATCCTAGTCGGGCTGAGGAGGATAACATCACCTTTGTTTCAGATGAATGCCCTGGTGAAACCCCGACCCAGAAGGAATCCTCTCATGAAAAAGTCGAAGGGGAAGAAGAGATCAGTGAGGATGTGGCCAGCATAAAAGAACAGGAGTCTTCTGAGGACAAGCATTCCAAGAACACTGAGGAAGCTATCCACATTCTTCATAATCTTAAAACGGCTCAGATGGAGCTTTTCTCAGCCCAGGAATTAGCTATTAAAACCCATGCTTTCATGAGAGAGTTTGAAAACTGCAAGCTGAATACTGATATCAATAGGCACAAAATCATCCTAATCACTATGGACCTTAAGGAGCTGCATGAAAAAGTGGATAAAATGTCTTCCCTTATCCTCAGCGAAAACCTCAAAAATACCAATGCCAGAAGCATGGAAATGGAAAATGAGTTGCTGAAAATGAAAGGTATTATTATGCAAATCAGGGATGCACATATCCTTAATGTGAAAAGTACTATTTACCATCTCAAACTGCTGGCTGAAATGATCCAGTCCATGGAGTTGGCAAAAGAAAAGGAAAAGGATGGTACAGGGCCAAAGGTGGTGATCAAAGAACCAAAATACAAGTACTAGAAGGAGACTATAGCAACTCTAGTCAAAGAATGGAATGGCTGTATGGAGACAGTGGAAGAACTGGTCAAAGATTAATGAAATTCAATGGTTTGGAATCTGCTATTTGTTTACCTTTATGCTGTTAGTTTTATCCTTCGGACTATTATATATTGTAAATTCCATCTAACAGATATCATATACTGTTGTCTTTGTTTTTGAAATTTTGGAACATGAATGGCCTTTAAAGGTAAATACTTTGGCCAATATGTAAGTATGATATAACTCTTTGTAAGGGGGTAGGGTCCCCTCAACCCTAACTTTTACCTCTAATAAAAAAAATAAGGAACATTTCTTATTAAATCCATGATATCTTGTTCGTGTTACTTTTGGCAGAAGAAAAAATTCTCCTTTGCGTAATCCTCTCCTCATTTATTTGTTGTTTTTCAACAATAAATGTGAACATCCATTCGGAATTAATTCCACCCTTTGGAGACTCCACCCTATCTCGATCAATATTTTCTATGCAAATACATTGAGCTAAATGACATTTAATAATAATAGAAAAATATATAATTTTTTCACTGATATTTTCCTACATTTTTAAATTTCTGAGAATCCTATACTCTTTCCCGAATTGGATTTAACATATATTTTTATGTCATACTTGACATTGTTAGTATAATTTGTAGGGAAGGCACCGATTATCAACACCAATGCCATATAAATATTGTTGGTTTATAATGTTTCATGTTACCAATATCCCCTTTTATTTTTCATTCACTGAGGTAGAAAATTTGATCATATCATATGTTCTTGGATGGATTATTTAATTTTTTAATTCCGTAGGATTAACAATTATATTTGGGAGTTTCCCAGTATGATTAAAAATGTAGGATTATAAAAGTATGTGGTACATTTAGATGGAATTGGGAAATATAAATCATTATTTCATTTCGCTTTCATCACTCTTATACCTTTGAATTTCAATTCTATTGAATTCCCTCTTTCCAATAGATTTCAGGGGATTTATTGGTAATTTTTTAATGTTTTTCCTTGTCATTGCGCTGCCATGATCAGATTCCTCTACTTTTGTCTGTATTTTGTGTTTAAGATAACTCAATAAATGGGTTATCTAAAATGGATGAGCTTAACGAGAACCCACATCTACGTGGATTTGTTTTTATTTGTTGTCCAGGCAGGTTGGGAACCACTTTGTGCATTATACATAAGGCTTGTTATGTGAACAACTCGATAACATAAGAAAACTAATCGTGTTTAATCAATAATAATTAAACATATATTTGCAGTCATGGTTAACAAATAATATCTACACATAAATTCAGTAGATTATTACCTTATATTTGTATACATAAATTCAATAGTTGATTACCTTAAAATACTACGGCTAAAGGGTTGTGTAGAATGGTGATGACATGGAGCTTGATTGTCAATTCTACCCAATATCAAAATTTACTTATAATTTTTTTGGGCCCTCTAGCTTTTGAGATTTAATCTCCATTTAATGTTGTTCCACTCATAAGGGTGCCACTTATAGAAGTGTTTTTTCTTTTTTTTTTATTGTTAGTGTTTTTATTTTTTTGCTATTGTTAATAGTGGGAAGAATATTTGTATAGTAGATCTTTAGTGTTGGTCTAAAACAATGTTTCTCTAAGTTTTGGGTAGGGAATATGTGTACACATGTCTTTCTCCCTGATTTTTTGTGCACATCTGCTACCATTCTAATTTATCTCTCTCATATTATATTAATAACATTTAAAATTATCAAATTTTCTATGACTTTGACAATATATGTTAAACTTTATTGTTTTCATGTTATAATTTTTTCTACTTTCATTGTGTTTGGAATTTTTGTTATTGCATTAGTTATGCAATTACATTAAGACAACACATACTATAATTGCAACAATTCCAAAACGATACAAATCCATTAAAAGGTAACAATTTAAGGTTGGCAGTTATTAACACAAATTAAGAACTCTACACCTATCGTGTTAAATAACATAATCATTTGTGTTGATTATTAATGTCTATGTTTGTTACCATGGATTACAAATTCATTTTAATCTAAATATTAGTGTGCACATGAGGCAAGAATGACCAACGAGAATGGAAATCAAATGTTATGGACAAGTTCAAATGGAAGTAAAAACATGAGGTTCTAGAGTCCATTATAGTCTAGATGTGATATTTTTGTTTGTTTTTATAATTTTCCTATAATATTGGATGCATTTAGTTAATTTATTGTTAATATTCATGAAAAAATCAAGTAAATATAGGAATAAAATGTATTTAAACTTATTATAAAATAATGTAGTGATGGCAATGATTGATTCATTATATTTTTTCAGTTGATGATATGATTGATTCATTATTATTGATTTGTTGACACATATTTTAGTTTATTATCAATTTACCTCTTTTATGTGGTCATGTTTGTGCCTTCATCTTTTGTTCTTTTAAAAAATTTCATTTCCCCATAGAGTTTAGAATAATTTTAAGTTAAATTAAAATTACTTTTCTTATAGACATTTAAGACTATTTATTAATTGTTCTAGTGTAGATATGTTTTGACAACCTCATAACTCATGTCTAGACAACCTCACAACTCTTGTTTACATATTTACACATTAATATATTCTATTGAGTATTATTTTTTTCATGGTATTTGATAGATGGTGGTGGAGATATTTGATCTTCTAAAAGGATTTTAACTAGGCCAACCATCTTCCTTAGTTTCACCTTTTGGAACCCCTTTGAACACACTTACATTGTACATCCCTCGTGCCATACATGAGGTGATTAGTGGAGGAGGGATTTTATATTCTATGGGATTTCCACTAGGATGACCATCTCTCGTAAATAATCCTAATATAACCCCTTTGAACCCGCTTGCATTTTTCACAACTCATGTTGTGCATGAGAGGAAAATTAATGTATTATATTAAGGATTATGTATTTGTTCTACCTTTAAGAGATAGTGGGGGAGTGATTTGAGTTTTAACACCCTTTTAAATAGGAATACCATCTCCCCTAGCTTCTCCTTTTGGAACCCTTTCGAATCCACTCATGTTGTGAATTCATCATGCCGTGCATGACATGCTTATTAGAAATATAATTGAATCCTCAAATTCTTAATCCTCTTTCCAATGCATTTTTAATTTATTTATAGGATTTGAAGGTTTTTTTTAATTGCTTACGTGTAAAAATGTTTATAAAACCTCCCAATACATATTTATACAACCTCGCCACTCTTTTGTATATGTTTAGGTGTTAATCTATTGTCCTAATGATTATGTTTTTTACACAGTATTTCACAAATGGTGGAGGAGAGATTTGATATTTATGGTACTTTCCACTAGGTTTACCATATACCATGGCTACATCTATTGGAACCCCTTCAAACCCATATGTATTATTCATACCTTGGGTTTTCCATGAGAGGATATTTAATGTATTTTTTTAGGATGTTGTGTTTGCATGGTCTTCAAGAGATGGTGGAGAAGGTATTTGATATTTTGGGGCCTTTCAACTAGGTTGACCATTTCCCCTAGCTTTTCCTTTTGAAACCTCTTAGTGCATTTCATTTTGGTAAATATAGAATATATAAACCATAAATATAGTGGAAACAAGATCAATTTTAATGCAACACTCATGTAAAGCCCTCAAGATATGGAAAAATTGTTGGCGTCCATCCCCATGTTTTTAATAAGTTGAACTAAAATTTAATATATCATGTATAAAATACTTTACACATTTTTTTCTTATAAAAATCAATACTATGCTCAACAAGTTTCGTTATAGATGTAAATTTAAGGATATTCTCAAGCCTTGTATCAAAACATTTGTAGCCGTCCAATGTTGCTTTCCTTGAAAAAATTTTGCTTCTTTCTCCATATGGTTCCATTGGAAATTAAGACAACAAGTTAAGACATTATAGCATATGCACCAAGTACGTCCATTGTTTTCATTATACAATTTGATTGATTTATTTTCATTGGTTTATTGACACATACAAATTAATTTACTATTAATATACTTTAATTGATTTGATGTCTTTGTGACTTAATATTTTGTTCATATTTTTACACATTAATGTATTCTCTCAAAGGTTATGTGTGTAAGTGGTCTTTAATAAATGGTGGAGAGATTTGAGTTTTTGGGGCATTTTAACTAGGTCGACTATCTCCCTTTGTTTCATCTATTGGATATCTTTAGACTCCACTTCTATTTTTTGCACCTCATTCCACATGTGAGAGGATTCATTAGAAATATAATATAGGATAAAAATTCTAAAATATTGGATCTTTAAATATTTCATTATCTTATGTAATATTTTAAAGATAATGTGTCTCATGAATAGCCACACCCCTCATGAAATATGCATAAAATCCATACTTTTTGAAAAATCATATTCATATTGAAATCTTTGTGTGGTATTTTATATTATCTTTTTACAGTATAATAATTTTCATTATCAACTTAAATATATTTGTTTTTGATATCAACTGCACTTCTTATTATTACACACAAACATAATTAAAAAATAACATTTGATGTTCATTAATTCTTATTGAATTTAATATAGATAAATGTAGAAGATGTAGTCCCTTAGTACCTTAGTATAGAAATGAAATCAATGTCTTTGACTGAGAAACAAGAAAATATTAACACTAGTGCTAGGTCGCATGTTGAAAACTTTACAATAACATTGCTTGCATCGATAGAGTAGATGAAGGTGATATGTGTGTGTGTGTGTGTGTGTGTGTGTGTGTGTGTGTGTGTGTGTGTGTGTGTGTGTGTGTGTGTGTGTGTGTGTGTGTGTGTGTGTGTGTGTGTGTGTGTGGTGTGTGTGTGTGTGTGTGTGTGTGTGTGTGTGTGTGTGTGTGTGTGTGTGTGTGTGTGTGTGTGTGTAATATATATATATATATGACAAATTAGAAAATAGCATTTAATGAATCAATAATTAATACATTTACATTTGATAAATTTCTTGTAATATTTATGAGAATACCCATACATGTGGTCTTTCCCCACTGCTCCCTCATACTGTAAATCCCCAAACTGTAAAAAGGAAATAAGAGGCGTAAGATTATACTCATGAAAATGCATCAAATTTAATGTTTCTTAAGAACTAAGAATGTTGAGGAGGAAATGTCAAATACATATCCAAAATAAAAAATCTTATGCTTGATATTTATTGTTTCTCAAGAAAGAATAGATAATGGATAAATATAATGGTCTATAAAGGTGGCGTAAAACCATCTAACCTCCCATGTTTTTTGTTTATTAAATCTACCTACTACATCATCTCAAAATGGGATGTGTATATGTGTCTTCTCATAAGAAATAATATTTTCACATTCCTTCCCCCAAAATTTTCCCCATCCTTTGACCTCTCCTCCCTAGATACCCTTCTTCTTTCTACAAATATTCTAGTCCTTCAAATTTAAGTTCTTCAGCTAGTCCCTTTTGGCATATCCATTGAATTGTTTGTGTGTGAATATATTGGTTTCATCATATTCATTTGATCATATATCATTATGGTGTTCTTAATTTTTTATGCACTTTATAATATAACCCATAATACACTTATATCCCCAGCCTAGTGCTAAGTTGTGTTGTATAAGGATTTAGTTAAGTAACCTTATTAAAATTTACATTCATCATATCCTTAATTGTTCAAATCACATGTTTATTGGATGGGAAAATCAAACTTGAGAACCCTTCTAAGTCATCCCATTGCCTTTGTTTTTAGACCACAACACCTTTTATGGTTTGAACTTGCATAATATTTGATATTGGTTAATCTATTTTTTAGATTTTAGTTAAAAATTAAGGAGGGAAATGTAGGTTTTGAATCCGTGATCATTAAAAAATTTATTGATGAACCTCAACAATTGAACCATGGTTTATGTTGATTATGATAAATCTACCTTTAATTTAATATTTAATTTCATAACTTATTTTGGTTAAGAAAAATTAAAGGGGTCCAAGACTCAAACCTAAGACCATGGTCTCACTAGCCTAAAGACCTAACCGCTAATATATTCTTCATATAAGATTACTTTTCCATATACAACATTGAATGAAAAAGAACTTGGTTTCATCTATGGTGGCTTCTCTTTTTTCCTATGAAGATTATTTCTTAGAGATTCTCTTTCTTCTCCTAAATATTCCTTTGAATGCATGTGTGTATATCTCTCTTTCACTCTTTAAATGTGTGTCTATGTGTATCCATTTCCTTCTTTCTCACCCATTAATATAATTTTTTTAACGTATTTTTGGTTTGCTTTTCTATTTCTTGTTTTGAACTAGAGTGTCGTTCTCCTTTTCTAATTTCATGTAACTTTGTTATTCCTAATTTTGTCATGCATGGTCTTAGTTGACATCTAAAATTAACTCAAAGAATTCTTATTTATGTTTTATGCAAGTAAAATGGTTGGGTGGAGTGTTTTAAGTAAAGGAAACTAGATTTAGTATTTAATATTTTTGGTGTAATCTCTCTTATGTTTCCATGTTGTAGGGAAGGGGCAATGGGTCTAAGTTTGGAGTGGTCTGCACTTGAATCAAGGCATTCAGTTAGTCGACGAGATCCCCTTTACTTTTACAAAATCTCCAAACTAAATCCCACATGCATAGTAGGTTAGGAAACTAAGTAGTTTAAATAAAGAAAAATTATCATACTTGATTTTCCTAATAAGGAAAATTTTCCTCCTCGTGCATTGTTTGATCATCTTCTTCAAGATTATATGTGAGTTACGTATGTCAAGATTGGTTTGGTTGAATTGTGACTTTTATCGGTCTACATGATGTGAGATGGGATCGGATAGGGTAAAATAAAGTTATCTTGGATACATACTCAACCATTAGTTAATGTAATGTTATATAATTATCTAAGATAACTCACTGTGATTATATTGTATAGATATATCATTGAGATAGGTTGCAATATGGCTTAGTTGAGTTCACTGTGACTTGAGTCTAGTTCAAATATAAGGTAGAATAACTCAATGCAAAGCTCGAGTGTCTTGATCATTTGGTATCAAATTATAATGCAATGCAAAATATAATGAGTTGTGGCTCGTCGGTGAGCTTGACAAGCTCAAATATTATTTTGCATTTCTAATATTTAGTCCCTCTTTGACAATGTGTAAGCAAGGATATGCCTTTAAATATAAATGAAATTATATATAATAGTAGGAAATCATTGTTAAATTCCACCCCACCCTAGGCCATCCGTGGCCATTAGGTGCATGTGAATAAAACATGGAGAGATAATTGAGGGAGGTATAAGGTGATCACAAAAATGATACTTAGATAATGAATAAGGCCTATAAGACTATTACACCAAGTTACTGCTAACTCCAAACATTTTACCCTCTAAATGTCCACAAATAGACATCCAAAACTTTGGGTAACATGGTATGATCTCGTAAGTGTCGGACTTGTGAAGTGAGATCAACCTCTAGAGAAGGTTAGCTCCTCTCTGTCTTAGTTTTCCACAACTACCCTATAACCTAAGAATACTACTAATCTAAATTAAACCATGTTTCATAAGATCTAGAGTTGAGAGGGAAGGGAAAGGGAGGTTTCAAAGAGAAGAAGGTGATCCACAAAACTAAAATGGGGTTCAAACTTGGCTTACGTGGACACGATTGAAACTTATCACGTAGGAAGTTAAAACAAGCTCAGAGCTCTATAAAGGAAAATGTGTGGATTCAAAGAAAGACAAAAGGGTCAGAAATTCACATTCGATATGTAATGAATGAAGGAAAACACAATCACATTTCATTTAATGGTATTATTTGAATTTACAAGAGCAAAGGCTTAACAGTATTCCATAAGATGTATTTATAAAGGCCCCAAAGCATGGAATCTTATAGAAAAGCTTACAACTCCATTAGAGAAAATGCCTTGAATGTGCAAGGGTACTGTATGGATGAAAATTGGCATGCAACCTTCAACCGCACTTGACCCCTGAGGTCATTCTGGGGCAGCCGATGTGGAAATATGTATGGCTAAAAATCATAGGATCATTGACTAAGATCTGGTAGTGTGATATCCTAGTAGCTGAGTTGGTGAAGGGGATATTTAGAGGCTATGAACAATTAGCATAAATTACCTATGGTTTGTCTAACTAAATCTCAATATTGAACTAGTTTGCAATCTCCAAATAAATTAAGATGAAACTAACAATATATGCTACTGCTGAAAGGAAACTAACCTAAATAAAACAACAAAACTAAAACATCATAATTACAAAAAACAATTTTATTTTATTCTAAATAATTAAATCTACTTCGACTCTAAAAATAAACGAGTAAAATAATCCGGTGTGGTTGTTCACCTGTGTTGAGTGTATTCTAAATAATGCTAACATAAAACAAGAACTTTTCCAAATAATCTATGATATGTAGAAAACTTCCTATAGATATTTTCTCCTTCAAATCCACAGGGATAGGAAGAAGAAGATCCCTCACTAGGAGTTGTTATTAATGATTTAAAACCTCTTCAAAATTAACTAATTACTTATAAATGAAAGAATATTGGTTTTCTACTCTATTTGATATGATATAAGAGTAATAAATTGCAGAAATGAAGGAAAATACAATGACCCCAACTTGGAATTTACAAAACAGAGATAAATCCAACTATGTCATGACTTATCCCTTCATTTTATCCTTTCTTTCTTTGTGTGCCCATATGAGTCCAAGGAATTTGGGAATGCAAACGACACAGTAGGAGAAGGCGTTTGAGCAATGACACCTTAAAGGAAATCTTGTTGCAATGCAAGTAGAAGAGATATAGCACAAGTGAACAGAGCTTGGCTATGTAGTTTCCAGTAGGATTATTACATCAATACTATGCAAGATACATAAAATTCTCAGGCCCTTTTGCTTGAATACAAGCATTGAATATATAGGAATTAGCTAGGATGTGCCTTCATGCACAAGGAAGCCTTGGAGTGCTAAATCATTGGGTGAATAGGTAGTTCAAACTAATAAAATCTATTTAAAAATAGAAGAGGGAAGGAATACCATGCAATCAAGAATATTTTTATGCAATTTGGTTCACAAACGCACCTTGGAAGTTAAGTTAAGTGAAACGTCATGTGTTAAAATCATGCATGAGAAGTCCTGGAAAAATCACTCAGGACCTCCGCCTTGTGCAAGGTGACAATTACAGGACTACTGCCCTACTTGGGAAGAGGTCACAAAACAGTCACCCAGGCGGGGTGATGATTTTGACACTTAAGGCCAAAACATGCATAAAAAAGAGCAGGAAGCTGGAAGAAATCATGGAAAACCTAAGTAAAGATGTCTATGTTACAAATGTACACTGCAGATGAGCTTATGAACTTGAACACCTTCTAAAAGGACATGAATCATCATTAAGGATTTTTTAAATTATTTTTTGACAATGTAGCACATGCAATTTTGGGTGTGTACATATTTCCCCCTCAGAGAAGTGTCTTAGCCATGAAAAGGTGTAAAATGTAAAGCCCAAGTATGGCATTCCTAAAAAGGGGAGTTATAAGCTATACCTCACATGCCCATGTGTCAAAATGTCACCATCTAAACTCCCACTACCTGTAAAATCAAAAATAAGACTCAAGTAAAGATATATGAAATATCGAAAAATAAACACTAAATTAAAATGACAAGAGGACTTACAATTTGTGTAGGGATAAGAACTTACCTCCACCAGTGCTCCAACCCTGTGAACATATACAATAAAAATGAAGTTATAACAACATATATATATAAACTCATTTTATAATTCATTTACGTGTATTAACTTGGATATTTTTTAGCTTTTGGCCCATGGTGACCGTTTTCAATGAGAGTACAGCAAAAAAAACCATTGATAGATTGTGACTATGCCTTCGCAAGCAGGAGATCGACCAACATGGTCAAAGGTTAGTTTTTCTCACTTGTGTTTTTTTAAACCTAAAATGTCAAAATCTTTGCCTAGGGGGGATTATTTTTGAAATTTCTTGTTTTAAATGAGTCTCTAGGGGGAGGCGTCCACATGGTAGTCTTTTATTTCGTTAAAATGTTCCATTTTTGCATTTTTAGGAGATTTCTAGGGCCATGTAGCTATACGACGAATCGGTCATAAAACTACCGCTCTGCACAGGGTGGTAGTTCTGAACAGAATATGTAAAACTTATGTAAAAAAAATTCTTTGTATTTTTTATGCTTTGTCACGTTTTTTAAATGAGTTTGTTTCTTTAAATATGTCACTAAATTTCTCTTTTTTGTGTTTTGGTGGATGCAAGAGGAGGATTACATCCATTGGAGTCATGAGAGGGATTGTGAATGGCTCCCAGATATTTTAGATCAGTTGACTCAGGCTGAGATTGATATTATACATAGGGTGGGCATTTGGAGGATTACACGAGTGCCCCATGTCACTCCTGCTAGTCACATACTATGCGACCTGTTCTCTTATTAGGATGCAAACCGAAACACTTTCGAGTTGTTGGGTATCAGGGGTGAGTGAACGATCACACTGGAGGAAGTGTATCAAATACTTGGATTTTTGATACTTAGGAGGAGGCTGAATATTGAGACAACAAGATCTAGAGCAAAAATGACTTTGTGGGCCATGTATATTGGGGATGTCATGGATTACTTTGGTTTGAAGAAGGGTATGAAGGTACGATCCATTACTACTGCTCCCAACTTTATTATCCACAAGGCCATCATGGGTATCTTTTACTTGCGGTTGATCGCGGACAAGGGAGGTGATACACTACTTTATTGCTGGGCTCCCATCATTACATATATTGAGGCTCATGGTCATATCTATGCTTGGAGGGAAGATATAATCTCTAGCACTTATCATGACCTATATCAGATTATCAGGTTACAAAGGGACAGCCTTTGAGTCACCCCTACATTGGTCACGAGTTAGTTTTATGAGTGGATCATCCCCTATGGGAGATGAGTACCAGTACAGGACCTAGGAGATGTCAAGGCCAGCTAGATGGATGATGATGATCAGTTCTTAGAGTGCCACATCAGACTAGTATCCTCTTTGACCATAACAGGCATGGTGGACAAACCTATACCATGATATGATAGGTTTTGTGAGGACCAGGATGGGACCCTCAGTGATAGTCTGTGCCGCAATCAGTTCAGTTATTTGACATAGGATGGAGGAAGGTTGAGATTCACCCCTTTGGCTGAGTTCCTCAGTAGTTCAACCTTCCTTATATTGATATGCTTCCCCCAGTGGCACCTATGTACAAGACTATCAAGGAGGCCCGAAAGGGCCATAGAGAAGATCCAAGTTAGATAGTGGTAACTCCAAGGGTACCTATTGTAGTTCGGCTGAGTTATTCATGATCGACTGGGTAGCTGGTAACACACTTGTGCACCTTTAATCTAGATTGAGGCCACTCCTACTCACAGTGGTGAGGAGGAAGAGCCCATTGATGTGGAATCTAAATCTTCGGAGTATACAGTGGGATGAGAATGGAGAGGATTCGGTTGGAGAGGATACTAGCAGAGAGGAGATATGTAGAGAGGAGATTGGTGATGAGGGGTTGGGTGGTGAGGCCGATGGGGAATCTCACATTGAGGAGGAGAGAGATCATGAGTGGCATGATACTTAGGATTTTTTGAGACTGGAGTGGGAGGATTGCGGCCGCATAGAGGAGGAAGACACTTGTCTCCCGTGGGATCACTTCCTCACGAAAGAGAGGGGGACGACGAGTTCTGTGATGGGATAACATCTTGCTTCTGGTTTTTGGGGAGGCCCTCGTTAGCCATCATCAGCAACATCATTAGTCACTGAACCCTACATAGATGCCCATGGAGATCCTGAGTATATTGATCCTCTTCTCTTGACCTTGTCAGTTGGAAATGTTAATTGGTATATCCTTTTGTTTTGTGTTTGTAACTTTCTAACTCGTAGTTTATTCTCCTTTTTTTTCTTGCATCGACTGCACAGGAGTAACGAGAGCTTATTTGATGGGTGTGCATGTACACCTTACTGATCCCCTCAGGGAAGACCCGAGTATGAGCTAAATGAAGACACATGACAACCACTTATAGCTGATAGACAATCTGATGTGTTTGCACCCATCTAGAGGGTAGCGGAGGTCATGGCTTCTCTCCATACTCAGGTGACCACGTATGAGACAACTGAGTGACTGATGAGGCCAAGTCAATCTCGTATTGATACCATAGCTAATGGCCACCACCACAAGTACTCCCACCATTAAGTGCATTTTCTTCATCGTAGCCACAATAGTAGTCCTAGATGTAGTTGTGCACTATCTCAAGGATCCCAAAGGGATTGATAGGCCATTGGGCCTTTTATTGCTAAGTTGAGATTATTTTGGGCATCATATGATTCTTTTTTTTAATATCTCAGGCTCATTGCGAGTGTTTTGACCACACCTATTACGTGATGGAATTGTACACAAACTTGATTTATTATTATATATACATAATCTTCTTTTTGGCTTGGTAATTCATTGGATCTAATTTGACTTCTTCTTGGCTCACTTCACATGTGTAATCTAGATGTTTATAATTTCCATTTTTATATTCTTTTAAGAATGTATACAGTGGATATGAATGATAACATAATGATTTCTTTTTTTTGTTTTTTAATGTTGATATATGATAATGCAAATACACTATAATGTTGAATTTTAGTTTTTCTAATAAATTTTCAATACTTTATTTTATCTTGGAAAAACGCAATGAAAGAGTGATATGATAAGTGAAATAAATTTCCCCACTCCTAACTCCATACAATCGATAAGATGCAAGGGATCAACACCAAGAGCTAGAAGGAGCACAAGTTATAGAAACTTTTTAAATGGTAATGATGAGAGAGAAAAAGATTTGGCAAAAACCAAATTGAGACCCTACAACCTCATTCTAATCAAGTTTGCTTCATAGTTTAAAATGTGAATTACTTTCCAGTTTATCTAGAATTAGATCTGTAGATGGCCACTTGGTTGACAAAATCTGGTTTTGAGGTTTTAAACTCTCTTGGAATTTGAACATCTAACATAGTTTGTTTTGATTTATGATTTCACAGGATTTAAATGAATTTTTTCTAACTTTCAAATTTTTCAAAGAGACCCCCTACACCTTTTCCCATGCTACTAGTAGGAAGTATGGGCACATCACCATTGACAAGGCATAGGCAAGTAACGGCACTTCTCTCCTTTCCCAACCCTACATCACTAGTAAGAGACACAAGCTCAACATCAAAGGTTGGTTGGGAAAAGAAATGTGTAAAATAAAATAAAAATTGTGGATTTTTCGTTTGACTTGTTTATCTAGACAAAATGTATAGAATGTTCTTATTTCAAAAGAGATATTTATGGGATAGATGTGACACCATGAAGCTTCTAGAATATACCGTAGGTAAAGACACCAAATATAGAAGAAACTACAAATAGAACCAAGTATGCAAGCCTTGGTATGGTTACTATCAAAGCTTGTCTTATCTTATTTGAATAGGTGAAATGATTCTGAAACAATCGATGATACCATGAGGATTTGAAGAGATATGATTTGAATGTTTTGCCAATGTTTTCAGAAGTTTTTATGAATTTCCATAAGAATAAGTCCCTTGATCATAAATTTATGAAAATAACTGGCAGATGAAAATGCAATGTTGATGCAATAATGTACATATGAAAATGTAGGCGAAACTACATGTCATGATGTCTAAGCTGAAGAAATTTGATGAATATCAAATTCTTCGCCCCTAAAAGTACACAACAGAGAACCATGATCCTTAAAATTTTTGTTCTCTTCACAAGGGCCAACCATTCTTATTTTAAACTTATAACCCTTTCCCAGAAATGTATATGTCTAATCATTAAAATCATTTGTTTGAGAGAGGCATTCGTGAACCTCTTTTTTCACGTTCTTGAGACATGGTGTGTGGGTGAGCATGACTATGTTGCTCAGCCGTGTTTCCTATATAGAGAATTGTGTTTACTTGTGACCCTTGTTTAAGGATGAGGCCTTTCCCCATGGATATGACAAGCTTAGTTTCAGATGCACAAGGGTTAAAACCGGGGTTTATAATAGAAAAACCCTCAGAGATGGTTTTTATGGGCATCATTTCAATTTCAAATTTCCCTTCTTCATTTGTTAATTCTATCAAGTTTACACCTAGACCTAGGTCATCAGAGGGAAGAGATGCTAAACCGAGAAGACTACCCATCCCTTGTTGTTCAAAAGGGAGGAAGATTATATTGTCATTCTCTAAGAGTTTCATAATTTCCATTTTTGTTTTAGTGGACAATATTTCCATAGATTTTGATTTACCCTTATTTGTTTTTGTCACCTTAAATGTTTTTGGGTCAACGACTTCAGCCTTTGGCACACCCAAGGTGATCAGGACTAACTCTTTTTATGGAGGTTGTTTGTTCAATTGATTCATTTGAATTTCATACTCCATATGGACTCCTTTCATCTTCTTGAGGTTTTCAAATTATATATCAAAGGGCTTAGAATACCCTTGAGTGATAAACACCTTCCCCAAATGGAGGAATCTAATCTCTTGGAATAGGGTAGAGGGGATAGCCTTCATTTGATGAATCCAGGGTCTCCCAATGATCAGATTATAACTTGTTTCCCTATCAATAATGTAAAACTTTGTCAAGATGGTTTTTGGACCAAGCGTAACTAGAAGAACTTTGGTTTCAATCGAGTTCACTTTAAGACTGTCGTACCCCCATAACGTGTTTCTTGTAGAGGAACCATTTGTCTCTCCATATCCCAACTTATGTAAGAAAGAGAAGAGAACCACATTTATAGCATCCCCATCATCAATCATAGCTCTCTTAATGAAACTATAATAAACCCAGACTTGTAAAAATAATGTAGGATCACCTCTTTGGGAAATTTCAACATCATATGGAATCTTTTCTATATCAAAAACAAACTCAGTATCCCTATCATTCTATCCTAGAAGATGTATGTCAAAGTCAATATGATTTATTTTAGTTCTAGGATGTGGCGTAACATGGAATATATGACCAAGATGTAGTGCATTGAGCAACCTAGAATGATGTGTAGGTGAATTCCTCAACAAATATAGAAATAAAATGTGAGAAAAGGTCTTGTTCAAATCCCATATTAAATCATAGGCTCCTACTGGTTTTGAGATTGTAGGAATGTCATCCTTTGTGAAGGAAAGAGCATGTAAGGGTTGTGAAATGTACTCCTTTTTTGAGTTTTTGCATTATTTTCTTGCTCGACCTCTAGCTTGACTAACCCCAAGATTTTTATATTATCGTTTGAAAAAAGGTTAGGAGAAACCCGAGAGTTGTCAGAATTTGAAGCTTCATGGTCATTTTTTCCTATAGGAATGCCCTTGATTATATTTTGAGGATTCACTTGGGAATCCCTAGGAAATTTAGGGTTTGAATTTTGAGGTGTGACAGGTCTGGTATGACTAGGCTTCGTCTTTGTTTTAGAATTTACTAGGAACATGTCTACAAAGAGTTACCTTTGGTTTTTGGGAAGTATTTGCAGAAACTTGTTGCAATCATGGTAGTCCTATCATCATGACCTCAAACCTTATGGAAACCATAGTATAGGTTACGGTCGTAATATCTTGGCCTTTGATAAGCGTCTTGTTGTTGTTGATTATAACCTTGGTTGTAGTTTTGAAATTGGTTGTTATAACCATGATCCGTTGCCCCTTGGCCATAGTTTTGATACTAGTTTGGGCCTTGGGTTTGATTTTTCTTGTGAGAGGGATAGTTTACATCAACTGTGTTGACTGAGGAGATAGTTTTAGGGGCTCTTTGATTTCCAATGTTGCTTTTATTGTTAGTTTTACCATTGTTTGGAAAACCAATGTTCTTGGCTTGATTAATAGCACTATTCATCATAGCACCATGATTGTGATTCACACCCTTAGGTCCTTGGTTGTTGGCACCATTTTTTTTATAATTTACATTATTTTTGTTTGGGGATACCAATTTACCATTGGAATCATAGATCTTATTCCCAGTGTCTATAGCAGATTGGTCAATCCAAAGTGCACCTTCCAATACTTCCTCATAACTACACAAAGGAAACTTTTGGACTTCCTCCCTAGTCTCTCGATTGATCGAATGAAGGAAAATATCTCAAATTTCCATCTAGTCCATGTTGGGCACACTTGCAGAGGAATAGAGAACTTGGTGCCATCTCTGGATGAAATGGGTGACATATTCATTTTTCTCTTGTCTAATATGCAGGAACTCCATAATTCATGTACGCAACAACTTGTTCATGTCAAATGCTTTAATGAACTCAGAAAAAAGTTATTTAAAGGAATTTATAGAATCTTATGGAATATGATAATACCTATTCAATGTGATTCCTTCAAGAGTCTTTAGAAATATCTTAGCCAATACAACATCCCAAGGAATTAATTCCCTGATAGCAATAGCGTAGGCCTTGATATGAGCATTCGAGTCTCCTTCTCCATTAAATTTTGCAAGATCTAACAATGGGTGTGGAAGTATGACAACATGTATGGTGAATTCAAGAGGCTCATGTACATACTTAGCTTATGTACCCATTGCGTAAGATTCTACCATTGAAGATCCTTGATGAGGAGGTGAAGGAGGAGCAGTTGGATAATATGCATTATAAGTGTTGACATGAACATATGGGATCCCTTGATATGGTATGTAGGGAGTGGGAATGGCATATAGGTCCATATGGGGGGGTTTTGAATAAATTTTCATGTAAGTTGGGATAGTACCAAGATATGGACTAGCATGAATAAAACCAAGGAATGTTGCATTACCTGTTGTGGTGGTATTTGAGAACGCACTTCCAGCCATCCCTTTTGTAGGATAAGCTTGAGAAGGATGAGGACCAATTCCTAGTATGTCTAATCATATGATAAGATAACTTGAATTTGAATGAACAAAATAACCTTGTAGTATAGGATATTACATTGTTTTCTTATTGAAAGGGATGTATCCTTTGTTTTCAATTGGATACCCCGTAATCTTCCCTACCGGATGTGTTGGTTGTGAAGTCTCGTCACTTTCTAGTTCTCTAATCCTCCCTAATAAAGTAGAAATAAGATCATTGGGAGAGGATTGAGTCCCTTATTGGTGTGCTTGTGGCATAGTGTTTAATTGAGAAGGCTCATGATACCCTGTCATGAATTATTCAGTTTTTTAATTATTGTCTTCCTCGGAAGTAAGAATATTAGGATAGGCATTCAAAATATTAGAGGTTATAGCATTCATTCTATCTAATGACTCATCTATCTAACGAAGAGGATTATCTATTCATGTAAATATATCATCTTTTGTTGATTGCATGGAAATGTGAGTTCTTGACAAGAATCTATCATAAGAACATTTTGTGATAACAACATGGTTTGCATTGGGTTGACCATATTTCATGTTTATCATTTGATCAAATTCCTCCATTATTACATAGCTAATGGGGTTTGAAGTGTAACTAGGGGAGGTTTGTACGTTGCTTGTGTAATTTTCGCCCCATATCGAAAGAGAAGGGGACTGTTGTGGTTGAACGTCGGTGTAATATCTATTAGAGCCAAATGGAACACCAAAATATCTTCCAGACATATTTTAGAAAGTTTAAAATACCTACCAAAATAGGGGAAGAAATAGAGAGGCGAGGTAATAATAATTAAAGAAAAGGAAAAAAGAAGGAATTAATCCTTCATGTTGGGTCCACCAATTTATATGGATGAAAATTGACATGTAACCTTCAACCAAACTTTACCTCTCGAGGTCATGCCTGGACAGCTGATGTGGAAATATGTGCAGCTAACTATAGGAGTATCAGTGACTAAGATCTGGTAGTGTGATCTCCTAGTAGCTAGGTTGGTAAAAGGGAGATTTAGAGGCTATGAACAGGTAGCGTAAATTCCATATGGTTTGTCTAGTTGAATCTCAATATTGAACTAGTTTGTAGTGTCCAAATCAACTAAGATGAAACTAACAATTTATGCTACTATTGAAAGGAAACTAACCTAAATAAAAAACAAAATTGAAACATCATAATTACAAACAACAACTTTCTTTTATTCTAAATAATCAAATCTACTTCTACACTAAAAATAAACAAGAAAAATACCTCGGTGTGGATATTCACTTGTGGTGAGTGTATTTTAAATAATGCTAACATAAAACAAGAACCTTTCCAAATAATCTACGATATGTAGACAAATTCCTATAGATATTTTCTCCTTCAAATTCATAGGGATAGGAATAAGAAGATCCATCACCGAGAGTTGTTATTAATTATTTAAAACCTCTTGGAAATTAACTAATTACATGTAAATGAAAGAATACTAGTATTCTACTCTATTTGATATGAGATAACAGTAATAAATTATAGAAATAAAGTAAAATCAAACAACAACCCCAACCTAGAATTTACATAACAGAGATAAATCTAGTTGTGTAATGACTTGTCCTCTCATTTTATCCTTTCTTTCCCTATGTGTCCATATGAGTCCAAGGAATTTGGGAATGCAAAGGCACAAGTAGGAGAAGACACTTGAGAAATGAAAGCTTGAAGGAAAATCTGGTTGCAATGCAAGTAGAAGAGAGATACCACAAGTGAAAAAATCTTGGCTATGTAATTTCCAGCAGGATTATTGCAACAATACTATGCAAGATACACAAAGTTCTTATGCCCTTTTGCTTGAATGCAAAAATTGAATATATAAGAATTGGCTAGGATGTGCCTTCATGCACAAGGAATCCTTAGAGTGTCAAATCATTGGGTGAAGAGGTAGTTAAAACTAATTAAATCTATTTAAAAATAGAAGAGGGAAGAAATACCATGCAATAAAGACTTTTTTTAGGCAATTTAGTTCACAAACACACCTTGGAAGTCAAGTTAAGTAAAGCATTGTGTGTTTAAATCATGCATGCAGAGTTCTAGAAAAATTTCTTAGGAACACTACCCTACACAAGGTAAAGATTGCAAGACCACCACCCTACCTTAGTAGCGGTCACAAAAATTTTTCCCTAGCTAGGTGGCGGTCACAAAACCGCTACCCAGGAAGGGCGGCAGTTTTGACACTTAAGGAAAAAACATGCACAAAAAAGAGCAGGAATCTATAAGAAATCATGGAAAAGATAAGTAAATATGTATAGGTTATAAATGTGCACTGCGGATGATCTTAGGAACTCGAACACCTTCTGAAAGGACATGAATCATCATCGAGGACTTCTGTAACCATTTTCTGATAATGTAGCATATGAAATTTTGGGTGTGTACAGGAACTCATATTTATATAATTTCATGGAATGGAGAAAGAGGAGGAAGAGACATAAGAAAGGACCGTTGAGATGGAACTGATCACCTCTAAAAATTACATTGAATGAGTGTGGGTGTCATGATTTATCTTCAAATTTTACTTGTTTTACAGGTATGGATGTCTCTAACTTCATCTAACAACCACAACTTGACCCTTTAACCTATCAAATGCCATCAAACTACATACAATGGTGATATTTTCTATTACATTTTGGTGGTTAGGGTGGTTAGGGTGGTTGGATCTCTGGTTCAAAGTTTTTAATGGATTTGAGACTATCTATGACTATCACTATGTCTTGCATCTTTCACTACAGCACTTCCAATTTTCTTCTTCCACGGACCTTCACAACCTTCCTCCCATGTACTTTTATGGGTGGAAGAAATTCACTCCACCCATGGGGGCCTAACTCTTTGATCTATTTATTTGGTTCTTACAAATATTTTCCTTCATTCTGTGGGTTTGAAAAAACCCACAAGACGTAATAATATAATAAACCCACGGAACACCAAACTAGTGTTATGCGGATTGTGAACTTAGCCTATTTTATTATATTTCTTGTTGGATAGGAAATTATGTTGTACTCTGTTTAACTTTACCTATCAGGGACTTACTTGCTTAATGTCACAAATATTGAGAAGAGGTCACACAACACTAAATTTCACCAATTCCCTCCTACGTCCCCGCATTGTTCATTCCTTCATTCTATAGGTTAGGAGAATCCATAGAACAATAATTTTCTGCATTCCATGGTAGACTGAACTAGTCTCCCATGGCTTTTCTAGAGCATGAAAAATGTTCATGTCCTTTTGATAATTTGATCAAAATTACATAGGGTGTAATTTTGGATAATAGTTTGGCCACCTCCAAGGGACATATTCCTACTAGATTATGAAGACCATCTACCTTGAAAAATCCAATGGGCGTGGATTCAATTTTAATCCTTACAGAAAACATATTTTATCCTTGAAAACATGTCTCTTGAATCTACATGAACCTAACACTGGACTGGAGTTGATCTGTGGAATTTTGAAAGATGTATACTGAAAATCACTCTAAATATCATATTATTTCCATAAACATGCTCTTAGATGATCCACAAATGATTGCAAGTGTCTCCAAAATTTATTTACAAAATATATTATCATATATGCCTCAAGTGAAACATGTAAAGATTGCAAATCACTTATTACAAAGCAAACATATACTACCAAAAAAACATGTGTTTGAAATCACTCGGAAGAAATGAAACTAAACTATTATGTATAAGGTAGGATTTATTTTTCAAATGCAATGCTTAAAATAAACCTCATTGACTCAGATTATATTTTCTTTTCCATCCAATTTTTAAAATTGGAAATTATTGCTTGGCTTGTAGCTGGAAATCACATAAGATCCACTCCGCATTATATCAAACTTAGAATGATTTCATGGTTTGGCTATATCTTGAAATCACTTAAGCACAAGATCCCCTTCTTGTAATTTTTTGGCTACCACTTTCCTATCAAATAAATTCTTGATCTAATCATGATTTAGCTCCATAGCTTGCATGACTTGGTTCCTCAATTCTTTGAGCTCCTTAAGTTCTACATATCTGACCTCCTTGGACATTTTTGACTTCTTGATAAGCTTTAATACAGGTAATTAAACAGATATGGGTTTACTTGTTTCCCTACCATAAAGCATCTTGTATTGTGAACCTCCTAATCGCTTAGGGGTGATTCTATCATCCCATATGGTAGATTTCATCTTAGTGTGCAATTTCCTTTGATTTTCTTCCATGGCTATTCTTATGATTTTTAACAAGTTTATGTTAGTTGACTCAACATTTCCATTTCCTTGGGGGTAGTGATTCAATGAGGTGATAAATTTAATTTATTGATCATTTCATCACAATCCTAGAATAGATTTGGCCAATAATAGACACTCTTCATGATGCTAAGTATTGTGGTCTTTGGATCAAAATTACTTCTTACTTCTCCATTGTTAAACTCGTGTAGAATTTTCTCAATCTAATTTGATTTAATGCATCTTAAGAGAATAACATTCACATCCATTTTGAACAAAATCCCATCAACAAGCACATAAGGGGTGGATTTTATTATAAAATACCTTCTCTTAGTTTTACTTAGGCCTTGAGCACATTGACTTGTTTGGAGAAAGGTCACTAAATCACATTCCAATAAGGAATAAGAAAGACATCATCTGGTTGTTCTTGATTGTGTTAGAGCACGAGGGTAACCTCTTCATTAATTTGTTGGTTTGAAGCCAACTTCCCACATGGACCTCTACCCATAACTATCTTAAACACCTTAATATCAATATCATACTCCATTACCCTAGTTATCCCAACCAAATCTATTTTCATTTAAAGACTTATTTAAAAGAAAGTATTTTATCCCAAAATAAGATACCATGAGATGAAACTTATTATTAGATACCATATGTCTAAAATTCTATAGACTTCTTATAACAGCTAAGGCATGTTTTTCAATAAATTAATATCTCTCCTCATAGTCTTCTAGATTATGTTCGAAGAATGCAATTGGTTTCTCCAAACATTCTTCATTTGGATGTACCAACATGATGGATATTGTTTACATTCCTTCAAAAGAATATAAGGTTAAATCCTTGGTTAAAATAGGGTTGATGAGAGTTAAGGCTTGTGGAATTACTTATTTAATATCTTCAAAGTTATTTTTCCCTTCTGCGGTCCACTTGAACATTAAATTCTTTATTATCTTGGATGTAAGTGGTTGAACATAGTTTTCCAAATTTGGGCTTAGCCGCCTGAAAATTTTAATCCTTCCCATGAAAATTTGCAATGCCTTCTTTTGTTTTATCAATGACACTTCCAGTATGACACTAACTCTTTCTATATCAATGGTCAATCCTTCTTTGGAGACATGTGGTCCATGATTTTTCCTTCATGTGATAAGAAGATGCATTTCTTGGGGTTGAGAGAGACTCCAAAATGTCTATATCTTTCAAATACATGTATGAGGTGAAGAGGACAATCTTCTACATTTTTTTAGAACACTATGATATCATCAACATACACAAGAATAATGTTTTTTATTAGTCCCTTGAATTCCATATCCATGGCTCTTTAAAAAATTTCTCATGCATTAGGCAAACTAAAAGGAATTTTCTTATTGGCATAGGTTCCCATTTTGTGGTGAAAGTTTTATTGAATTGGTTTTCATCCTTTACCATGATTTGATTGAATCCTGAATATCTATTGATAGGGTTCTTCATCAAGTTTTGGGATAATCCGCAAAGTAAAGGAAAACCCGCGAGACTAACAATAAAGCCTCGGAAAATGGACGAAAGCCATTGAAAACTATAGAGACCCATGGTAGATAGAAAAATATATCAATTATAGGAGAAATGTGTGGAAGCCAACATAAAGTCACAAATCAAAAGAAAGACAGAAATAGAGTAAAGCAGAAGCTGATAGAGTCATGACCAAAAGAAGTGTCTTTTGGATTATTTTGTAAGAAAAATATTTATTGTACTTAATCTAATGTATATGATGTACCACATGAGATAACATATGCATATCGATAGATGACACACATGTGTGTACCTTAGATTAGAAATGTATAAGATATAGATAATAGAGAGAAATTATATGTGTATGAGACTAATGTAATCTATTTTGAGATATGAATAAAGACTGATGTTTAGATAAAATATTGTTATGTGATTTTACATTCTTTTTTTTCATCAATTAGATTTAGTTTAATTTTCCCTTGCATGTCTTTAACAAATGGGTGAACTTCTTAACCCTCACATTATTATTGAGGCTTAAGGTCAACATTTGGTGTCTAATCCCAAGTTTCTTTTTTTAGTCAGATGTTGGGAAAAATTTGACCAGTAGGGTATTGGAAACCAGCACTAACAAAAATTGAGGATTGGTGGAAATATCAAATTAATATTATTTTCAAAGGAGAAGAAAAGAGACTTAAAACTTCATACAAAGAAACTAAAATAGAAGTATTTGGAGAATACATAGAGGAATTTTGGTCTCAATTCCCACATTTATTATGGCCATACATATTGGCAGATGCTAAAAGAACAGAGTGGTCATGGTTACATTTGATAAAACATTTTGATTGGACTTAGGAAAAGTTAAACATACTCAGAAACCTTGAAAAACCATGGTCCAGAGCAATTGATTATTGGTTTGAGACCACATGAGATTTTTCTATAATTACTTGGGCCACACAAAGTTGGACCAGCTTTGATTATAATAAAGGTGAAACTTTAGTAAGAGAAAGAGGCATATTTCTCAAATAAATTCCATTTTTAATCAAAACTTTACTCGTAGAAAAGAGATTAATTAGAAGCACAAAAAATTTCCTTTAGGGGATAGGTACCACAAGATGGCATACGTGAAGGGGGGAGATCCAAAATATGTAACTGATCAAAATTAATGGGGTGATGGTGGAACAATAGAAATAGGATGAGTTGAAGAAAAATAAAAAGAAACAAATCACATAACTGATAAAAAGATTAGTTAGGTGGTGTTATCTAACTCTACCAGTTATTTGGGTAACATATATACACTTTTTGGCTTTGAGCTCTTCATTGCAAGGTTGTGTGTGCTCAAGTTCACTTGGCACATTCCCTTAGTTGCATTCACTCACACTTCTCCCTTCTTTTCCTCACTTGCTCTTGCACGTTTCCCCTTCTTCCCTTCCTTTTCCTTTTCCTCTTTGTTTCATCTTCCCCTTACACACATTCCGTATGCTTCCACTTTCCTCTCAAACATTTCATCCATCCTAGATGTGTGTGCCTAGAACTTGCTCCAAAATTGGTTTTCCTTAGTATCCACGTGCACCCCTTCCTCACGCCATCACACATTACCTTATAATAATTACACCTAGACTATGCATTCTTAGCTCACCAGTTTGCCTCATTTCCCCATGATGTTGCACGTGCCTTCCTTCTACCTCCTTCCCGTGCCTCATTATTCCATGCATATATTTTTTCACCCTTCCATGACATGTCATTGTGTCAAACTTGAGTGTGCAACACGTAACTTATCAAAGTGCACCAACAATGCTCCAAATCCTAACCAGCTAATGAATGACACGTGGCAGAAACAAAAAATTAGATGAACAGTTGGCTGATTTCTTTAGTCAATCCATGTGTGTCATGTGTCTTGTGTGCTCATATCACTTTGACATCTTCTGAAATCCATATATTTTTCTATAGAGATCTAATTGGCACCTGCTAAGTCTCAACTGATAGCTGCTGACATAGGATATAGTGTTAGACATTCAAATTTGAATTCTTGGTAGATCTTATAGGTGAGAAATGGGAAAACATATTTTTGGGCATTAATGAGTAGATCTAGTTGCTCCAACCACCTGATTTGATATGATATTCCCTCCTTCCTTCTCCAACATGCCAAATAGACTTGGGAAAACATATTTGACATATTTGCAAGAAGATTTATAGGTATTGAATGCTTCTTGTTGGTGGTTGTATTTCAAATTCGGGTTTCCCTCCTTCTTCTCTTCTTCTTCCATTGATTAATCTATAAATGTAAGATTTGGGATCATTATTAATGTTGGATATTTTTGGATCCTTATGCTTTTGCTAGGAATTTCATATTTTCTGTATTTTGAGTCATAGACCTCTAGATTTGGCTTATGCATGTGGATATCAACCTCTTTCACCATTGTAAAAGATCTGTGTATTTTTGGAAGTAATGCAAGCATCTTTTTGTGACTATTCTCTATCATGGTCATGTTTATATTATTTCTTCTTGCCTTTCTTTTACATTACATTCTTGTTGTGCCATTCTACATCCCTTGCAGCTCCTTATTTAGTTTTGTTCCATGAAATTGATCTGGTAAATACGTTTTAGTTGTGCTATAAATGTCTAGCCTTCTTTCATGCATTTCCCTTCATTTTCACTCTAAACAAATAGTGTTCATCCCTCTTTTTCTAGTGCTATTACCTTTTAGTGTAGTTTCCTTTCATGTTATCCTTCTATCCTTGGTCCATTGGCATTGTTATCTTATATTTCCCTTTCAATACTAGGAATAAAAGTAGAAGTAGAAATAGATAGAGGAATTGGCCTTCTCTGGAGATTCGTCTCAAGCACGCAAGGTCCCACAACTTGGAGATGGTTCCATTTTTGTCTCAAATAGTTAGGATCTTCTAGATCTGAGACGTGGGTGTAAGTTTGATGACCAACATTTTTTTACATGACCAGTTGGAGAAGCAATGAAATCTTAAATTTCATATTGTTATATTCTGGTGTGTGAAATTACCATTTCCATCCTTTGGAGGCTTATTTCAAAACATCTAGAGACTCCCAACATTTCTAGAGCTCCTATTTTGTAGTCTTGAACGCCTTTTATGAGAAGAGTGCATACCAAATAGAGTGTTGCAACTGAAGGATCCTTTGAACACCTCCAAATTTCACCAAGAAACACACATGGTAGATCTACCACACACGCATCCCCATCTCCAATGCACTATGTGCACTCTACTCCTCCTCAGAATAGACAAGTCTGCCCTATCATGGCACTTCAACCTCACCCTCCAAGGAACTTCAACAACTTCACTAGTGGAAGCCTTCTCAATCTCAATGCTCAGCATTATATTCCAGCAACCGTGCTCAAAATTATTTCATACTTCATGGGATAAAATCAAGCCACCCCTATTGAACACATTCAAGATGTGGCTAATGTATGTTATCTATTTGATTGAACATGATGATGTTGTGTTTAGGTTGCTTGCAGCCTCTTTTAAGGGTAATGCACTTCAATGGTACCATGGCCTAAGATCTGCATCTATTTCTACCTAGGATGAGCTTGGAATAACTCTTTGTAATTACTTTGAAGATAAATTAGATCATTTTTCACTGGTAGAGAAATTGACTATGTTTCACCCCAGAATTTGGCTAAGTATAAGAAGGCACGTGGATGCACGAGGCCTATTTGGAGAAGGGCGCGTGGGTAGAAGGCATGTAGGGAAGGTTTCTAACAGGGTTTTTTAGAACACACGGTGTGTGTGCAAGGCAAGAGGGATTTTTTACTTAGCCATATTTGGCATCCCATGAAGCACACGAGAAAAGTGTGACCCTTCTAGCATGCAGAGTGGATAAGGTTCCAGCCTGGCGATTGTAGGATTGAAAAGGGAATATTCCACACATGCAATGGAATGTTCTAGAAGAACATCATTAAATAGAGTGGAGAGCTCAGATCAAAGGATGCATGCTCCAATATAGGACCACCTAGACACTTGAAATCTGATCTGTTGCCTTAGAAGGCATGGCGGTGAAGGTAGAAAAGCTATATATAGAGGTGTGTGGATAGAAGAAGGGGATATGGAGATATGCATGGAGTCATCCTGAGAGAGAGGAGCTAAAAAGGGGGAAAATCTCTATATAGATCTTATGGAGGGTTCTATGTGTTAGAATTAGGAAAATATAGGAGTGATAGCATACTTAGAGGAATGGGTTTGTATTCATCTTTGTAATATGATGGGCATAATGTAGTTCTGATGCATGACTTGGCTCTGCATTGTTTTATGAGGGCCTATTATGAATTTAGAGGATGTAATGTGATTACTGAATGCATCATTATGAATATAAGATTCTATTCTGAATCATATATGTGTTCATGAGTATAATCCTTTTGCATTTCCTTTATGTATGAACCATTTCTATATGTTTTTCATTATTTCTCTTCCATGGATGCATTGATGTCATAACTCATCCTAGGTTCTTAGAATGGTGCATGGTTATTTTCTATTCTTTTACACTTGATTATCTGTCATAAGATGATGTATTCTCACAAGAATCGCATAAAGGAGAGACTTGGCACCTGCGCATGCCTCGAGTGAGTGCCCAGTACCCGCTGGGTGATAGGTTGGTGTAGATGGGATTTTACTATTAATCTAAGGGTATAAAACTTGATTATCTGTCATAAGATGATGTATTCTTTTACACTGTTTAGAAGGGTTCTGTCAAGTTACTTGTAACCTCTTTTAAGGGTAATACACTTCAATGGTATCATGGCCTAAGACCTTCATTTATTGCTACCCGGGATGAGCTTGGAACAGATCTTTGTAATTACTTTGAAGATAAATCATATCATTTATCAGTGGTAGAGAAATTGACTACATCAAAGCGCATGCCCAGCGAACAGCTGATTGATTTCAACATCAGTTTCCAAAATACTTGGGATAGAATTCCTCAAGTGGTAAGACCTATAGCCCAACATGTTTTATTATACTATCTAAGGGATTTGAATAGTGACATTTTAGTCATGATTCAATCCATGGGAGGTAGAACCTTACCTGATGCATACCACATTGCAATAAGGGCAGAAACTAGTCTCATTTAGGATGGTAAGTTGACACCTAGGCCTCTCATGGCCTTGTTCCCAAAGATGTCTCTAGCACCCTAGCCTTTTATTTCCCCAGTTCTAGTGTAGATTATGAAACTAGTTACATCTACATCCTACTCTCCTACACAAAAAATAGAAGATGATGAATTGAAGGCCCTAATTAGAAACTTGTCCAACAAGGTCATATCATTAGAGAAACAACATGTGCAATCCTACAGAGGCAATTCCAATTAGGTGTAAGGCCAAAGAAAATGATAGTTGTTGTGGTGTATAGACTGTGAGGTGGAAGGGAATGAAAAGGATAGTTTCCCTTGGGATAATTCAGTATGTGCTATGGAGGTAAACTGTGACATTTTCCATGGGGATCATAATGCAATTAGATTCCCTCTACTCCAACGTGTAATCCATAAGAATGTTACTTGTTACTATAATATTTTTACCTGTATGTCCCATGATACCAAGGATTACAGACTGATTGATCATATCCATGATGCTATTGATTTTGGTGTGTGCCCAACTAGTCTTGCAAGTAGTTCCAAGGATGATGACCATCATTATGAAGCATGCGCAGATGGAGGAGCACGTGGAAGAGGTTTCATGGAGAGTTTATTGGTATCAATAACCTTGGCGGAGGATGAAGTGAATTCCTGTGATGAACTTGTTATAACTGTGGATCTATAGAGCATTACAAACGTGAGTGTCCTTACCTATTACAATGCTCATGGTGCGGAAAGAAACATAAGTAAAAAGAGTTTCCAAAGATTTATGAGCATATGAACTAGCAGCACCAAAAAGACAAAGGTGTTAGGATTGTGAGCATCAAAAAAGTTGATTCATAGTGGATGTCAAGAGTGGCGCGTGAGTTAGGACTAGAACCTCTACTAGTGATGACACGAGCGGAGGTCGTACATGTCAAGGAAATGCCAAGAAAAAGGACACTGTTTTCAAGAGAGGAAGTAGTACATGGAAAATAATCTGAACCCTTCTCATCAGAAGGAGGTGTGTCAAGAAACTATGTACGTGATTCAAATTTTACAAGGGCAGATCCAATGTCTAAAGGAGAAATCAAAGTAGTTGGATCAAATTAATAATGTTGAGGATCTAAAGGATGACCTGGATGAATTCAATGAAGTATGTAGGATGTTAAGGAAAGAGAATATTATTCCCTTGCTAGGAGAATGGATGCGGGAGAAGGTACCGTGCGCTGGAGTAGAGTGCCAAAGGAAAGTTTTTCATGTAAACATTCCTCCTCACAACCTTGACTATGATAAGGAAATTACTTTGAATGTGGTTGTTGATGGATTGCTTCTAAGTAATATCTTCACCGGCATGGGAGAAGAGGTCAATGTTCTTACCTTAGATTCTTGGCAACAAATGGGAAGGCATGTATTACAGCCATCTTTGAATGTGTTGTATATGGAAAACAAGACTAAAGAAATGCCCATTGGAGTCTTGAAGGATGCAGTTATCACCATTTAAGGGGCCAAGTTCACTAGAGACTTCTAAGTCTTGGCACTCACTGAGGAAGACAACTTTCCAGTGTTGCTTGGGCACCCATCATGTTACAAGAATAATGCTTTCCTGTGGTTTAACAAGGAGTATATCAGATTTGAGATCAAGGAAGAAAAGGTGATTATCCCTTTAACATATGGAAATTCAGCACCCTATTCTGATCCCTGAGGATAAGAATTAATTTATAAAATCTATGTGCACTCCATCAGAGATCCAAAGATAATTAATCCCACAGAGGGAGTTAACCAGTTTGAAGATGCTCAATCCTTGAGTGATATCACTAGCATGGCATGAAAAAATAGGTACATGGGACTTATGAGTTGATTGGGTGACAGTTAAAAGGATCTCTAACAAGTGTAACAAAGGCACACTCAGTCAAGTGCCTAGGAGGAAAGAAGTTGCCAAGTTATTATGGAGGAGCATACCCTGAAATTTTCTTGTAAGAAATGGAGGCTCAATTAAAGATTAAGGATGAGAGAAGCAGAATAGTCAATTATAACCTGCTCAAAACCATATCACGGTGGTGGGATACACATCAGGAGAGCTTCCTAGAGTGGCGCAAGGTAAGAATCACATTTTCTGTAAGGCTCTCCAGAAGCAACGCACCCACTGTCATACAAGACTACCATGGTAAAGAGATCACCTCATTTCATTCCAAGCATGTGAGAAGGCTTGGATGGGAAGTGAAAAAGCATTACCACCTTCATTATGGGTCCATAAGTTGTATGTCACTTTACAAGGTTGTGCGCATGCATGGTATATTCATTCAAAGATGCACCAACAAACAAGTAATTGGCAATAGTTGGCGGCTGATCTCATTCAAGCTTTTGAGTATAGGAGTACCAAACCATCAGTGGATAAGGAGTTGTAAGTAATCAAGCACCTTATAATGGGAGATAGTTCTATGGCAGAAGATAGGATACTAGAATTACTGGGTGATCCTTATTTGGAGACGCGCTTCAATTAAGAAGAATCAGAGGAAGTATAACTTGAGCCCATGTGCATGGAAAAGGAAAAAGGAAAATTGGTCTATGTACTAGACAGTGAAGATATGGAAACATTGGATGCTAACCATTTTAAAGGTATGCAAAAAGTCTTAGATGTTACTGATGAGCAAGCATGCACCTACCATGATCCCTTGAAAACAAAGAAGGTTAACATTGGGATGGAGATAGAACCTAAGGAAGCTATCATTGGGGACTATTGGTTGGAAAAAGAAGTTTTAAAGGTCATTGATCTATTGCGTGATTTCTAGGATTTATTCCCTTGTGGGTATCATGAACTCAAAGGCATCCACCATTCCCTAGGGGAGATTAAGATCAAGGTTAAGTAAGGTGCACACCCAATTCAAAAGAGGTGTTATCAGATGAATCCAAATTTGCACATACATATTAAGGAAGAAATAGACAAGATGATAGCATCTGGTATTATTAAGGTAGTAGAAGAACCAGAATGGATGATTCTAATCATCATCAATATCAAGAAGGATGGGAGGATAAGAATCTATGTTGACTACAGGGATCTGAATGTAGTATGTGTCATCGATCCTTTTCCAACCCCCTTTACTGAAGAAATTTGGAGGGAGTATCCAAGCGCGAAGTCTACTCTTTCACGGATGGGTTCTCAGGGTATCACCTAGTCAGGATTGCAAAGGAAGGGAAATTTTTCCTACACGGTTATGCCTTTTGGATTGAATAATGCGCCTAGAGTGTTCTCACGCATCGTGGTACAAGAATTTTAGGATTTCATCCATAAGTTTCTTCAAGTTTACCTACATGACTGGATTTTGTATGGGTTAGTGAAAGACCATTGTGACAATTTGAGGATGATGTTTGAGAGATGTCATAAATTAAGGATATCCCTCAACATTAAGAAATGTGTCTTTGCTACTCCATTTGGAACCCTGTTCGGACACATTATATGTAAAGAATGCTTACTAGTAGATCCTACCAAAGTTGTAGTTATTATGGGATTAGGGGAGCCTACTAGTCAAAGCGTAGTGCGTAGATTACTTGGGCATATGGGGTATTACAAGAAATTCATCAAGGGGTATGCCAAGATCAATGCACCTTTGGAAAAATTTCTAAAACACAAGAGTTCCTTTCATTTGGGAGAGGCGTAGCAGAAGGAATTTTACACTTTAAAGGATAGGCTTGTCATGGCACCCATACTATGTTTTTCTTCTTAGGATAAGCCTTTCCATGTGCATGTTGATGCCTTAGGGAGAATTATGGGAGGAGTACTAGCACAACCTAGTGAAGGTATTTTTTATCATCCCTTGTGTTTTTCTAGTAGAAAGTTGATATCAGCAGAGCAAAATTACATAACCACTGAGCGTGAGGCACTATCAATGATCTACGTGTTGCATAAGTTCAGGCAGTATCTATTGGTAACACCATTTATTTTCTACATAGACCACATGGCATTGAAATACTTAGTCAACAAGCCCATTTTGCAAGGGTGCATATGTCGTTGGGTCCTATTATTCAAATATTTTGAGTTCATAGTGGTTGAAAAACCAAGAAAAAGCAATCCATGACCTGACCACTTGTCAAGGATTAACTTAGGGGAGGATGCACAAACCATTGAGGAAACCATGTCATACACACAACTACTTAGGTTAAGGCACACACCCTTAGACTTGGAAGATATCACAGTGTTATTGAAAACAAGTGTGGTGCTGGAAGGAATGAAGGCTCTAGAGAGGAAGCAATTAGCAATACACGTCGCACCCTACATGTTGATTAGTGGAGACTTGTATAAGTTAGGTTGTGATGAGGTTCTACGTTGATGCATATTGGAATATGAGTGTGTGGAAATTATGGAGAGGAAGCGCATGGTGGGATTATAGGATGACACTATGTTGGAAATGTTACCGTGAGGAAGGTTCTACTAGTAGGGCTTTGGTGGGAAACATTCTACCATGATTGTATTGAGTTTTTCTAGGCCTGTGACTATTACCAGTGCCTTGGAAAACCTGGAAAGAGAGATGAAATTCCCTTGTGACCAATAGCCAATGCTGAACCATTTGAAAAATGGGAAATTGACTTTGTAAGGCCAATTTCGCCAAGCACGTGAAGGACTGGATCATGGTATATCATTACTTACACTGATTACTTGACATAGTGGGCAGAGGTAGTACATACAAAGGATTACACCATAGTGACAACTGCTATATTTTTATGGGAGAACAAAATCAATAGATATGGTTGTCCTTTAAGTTTAATAAGTGATAGAGGTACACACTTTCTCAATGAAACGGTTAGGATTCTATTAGAATAATTTATGGTGGCCCATCACAAGACTACTCATTATCACCCTCAAGCAAATGAAACTGCTGAGGCATTTAACAAAAAACTAAGTCACATGCTGACTAATATCTGTGATGTTGGGTGAAAAGATTGGGATGAAAAAGTATTAGTTGTTCTATGGGCATACAAGAAATTCTAAAATAGGTTGAACAAAGAGACACCATTTCAATTGGTGTTTGGTGTAGAGGTTGTTTTTCCAGTTGAATTCATGTTACCATTGCTGCATATAGCGCACACATGATAGCTAGATGATGACCAAGAACTGGAAGAGAGGATTGATAATCTGATGTAGTTAGATGAAATGCGATCACTTGCTAGATGGAGTTAGAAGATAAAAAAAGCAAAACAAAAGGCATGACATGATAGTCATATCAAGAACAAGTAATTTGAGTTTGGGCAGATGGTATTGTTGTATGATTCCAATTATTTTTGCCATCCTAAGAAGTTTAAATTTCATTTGTTGGGACCCTACATCATCTCATACATCCGTGATTCAAGCACTTTCCAGTTACAAGCGCTAGATGGAACGATATTACCAGGTCATTTTAATAGGAGTAGGATAAAGCCCTACTATAAATAAGTCTTCTTAGTGTATGTAATAAGCCATTATTTCTAGTTAGCTTAGAATTTCCCTTTATGCTTTTCTTTTCTTTTTTTCCCTTTATCATTTCTTGTTCCTTTCTTTTTGTTTCATTTTGTGCCATGTGCGTCGGTAGCCAAATTATTTTTCCAAATTTTTGTATTACACAGAGGATTGTGCATCTATTTTAGTGTAAGGTGAAGTAATGCAAAGCAAAGTATAGGCATGTAATACAAGTTGAGTGGCCCAGTAGAAGGAAGTGAGTAAGGTTGAGCAAGTGCATGAGGAAACGATGGATAATAAATTATGGTGTCAAGAAGGTTGTAAAAAATACCATGTACAAAGGATGAAGAGCACAGAAACAACATGAGGTAGGTGAGGGAAAAATTAGGTAAAGGATAGAAAAAGTTCCATCAGCGTTGTAGATGTGCATGTAAGAGTCTTCGGTCAAATTGGAGTTTTGCACGCCAAAACGTTGTAAAGGATTTTTCATGCAAGATGTGGCATGTGGGTAAGGGCGCTTAAAGTCGGCTAGAGGAAAAATCAGCATTTAATGTTAAAGTACGTTTGTAGGTGGCATATCATTTAGTGTTGGAGGGAAGAAAAAACTATAAATATAAGGTCAGGAAAGTCATTATTCTACCTTGTTATTACGAAGTTGAAGCACTCTTGTGAACTAGAACATCTAAGAAAATTTGTGCGAGGGAAAAAGAATCCAAAAAATCTAAGAGTGTGACTAGAGTGGATCTACAAACCTGGAGAAAGGAGTACACGGGCATGAGATAAGGTTGTTTTTGGTGCGCTATCTTGTGGAAGGTTTTCCTAGTTCATTTTTGGCAGCTAGGGAACGAAGAAAGAAGGATTTATTCCAGGAGTTGAGATTTGGAGATGAATTTGGAGTTAAGCAGAGTAGCAGAGAAGAATAAGGATTTCTTAGTTTGTCCCAACAAAAATCATGTCACCTAAGAAGGTGACCATTTAACTGAAGAAACTGAAGGGCAAGGGCAAAGGAAAGCAAACCGCTTCCATCGTGAGTTCCAATGAAGAATGGTATACAAAAATGTAATACCCAGATGGAGTATTGCTAGGAAAGGAGTGGGTGTTGCATTTAAGATAAATGGCCGTGAGCAATTATAACGCTCGCATGAGCACAAATGAGAAGGAAATTATATTATATTTGGTCCATATGACTAACAAAAGGACACCCGGCGGGATGCCTATGTACAATGACGAGGTGAAAGTCAAATTGGAGAAGTCAGGGTTATTGTAACTATATGATTTGCCTTATTTTGGCAAACCTGAGCACCTTTATCAGTGGTTGATGTCATGCATATATGAGGATCACTTCTATTTTTTATTGCACAAGACACGCATAACACCGCAATTGATATCTAAGTTCACATGCCTTATTTGCGAAGGAGAAAGTCTAGACGATGATCTGGTCAACAAGGAGGCTATATAGGAGACAGTAGTAGTATATGAATACAAAAAGGGTTCATGATACTTTGACATTGCAAATATTCCAAACCCTATTATGAGCATGGTCGTGCACTTGGTGACCAAGCTCAATGATTAGGAACGATGCACGCAAGTGAACAAAGCATGGCTAAATGTATGATGGAAGATATTAGAGGGAACCATCTATAACTTGTCTGCTTTCATCGCATATGAGATCATAAGTAGCGTGCAAGAGGGAGAGAAGATATTATTTGGATATGTCCTCCTCACCATTATATTTTCAAATATTGGAGTGCCAGATGGGTTGGAAAAGTTTGTTTGGGAGTATTCAGAGGAGGATCCATTTCCCATAAAGAGGTTTGAAAAATACACTTCTAAAACCATGACATGCACTCATAAGGCATACCTGGAGAAGTGGTATAAACGAATGTGTGGCAGAGTGGAGGATCCCAGAGTAGTTTCCCGTGCTCATGGATGGAGAAGCAAAATTCGCAATGTACCAACATTTCTGCATTGGCAGATTTACCTCAACAAATGGGACTAAGGATCCATGGTGAAGGCGTCCCTTCTCCTTCACTACGCAATACTTCTAGGCAGTGGTCAATAGGTTCAAGGAAGCCAAAATAATAAGGTTAGACCTTAGTGAGGGTGACCACTACCACCGCAAGCTACACTAAAATTTTGTGTATCCTAAAAAATGTGTATACGTGGAGAAGTATGTCTCCCACAAAGTTTAAATGATGAAACTAATAACACTTCCAATCACTGGAAGGGCTGCAACAGGGATATACATTCACATAAGACCTAAGTTCGAGAAAGGCGCATATCTGGAGAATGATGTCTCTATTCTAGAAGACCCCGTAGGAAGAAATAAATCTGTGTTGAAGAAGAGAGAAAGAGAAGAAGGGTAGGAGAATAAAACACCAAGTGTGCAAACCACACAATCGGTGGGTGCGCTTGAAGTAGTTACGAAGCATAGCACTTATGTGAGGAGAAAGAGGTCCCCTTCTAAGGAAAATACCCTAGAAGAAGAGTTTCCAAAGCATGAATAGAACCTCACCCATTAAGAATCACCAACGAAGATTTTTCCTATCAAGGAGAAGAAGAAAGAAGAATCTCCTTTAGTGAAATCCACAGTAAGGAACAAGCAGAAGGTGACAGATGAGGCAGACTCAGAAGAGACGGAAATTCTAGATGCCTATATTGAAGATAATGATGATGAAGAACCCAAAGGAGGTGAATACCATCCAGTATATGATGTGCATGATTATGAGGAAGAATGAGATGAAGAGGAGTATAACAAGGAAGATGAGGAGAAGAATGGTGAAGAATAAGATGAGACTCAAGGCAAGTGGGTAAGTGAAGAAGTAAGAACTAAAAACCAAATAACCCCAAGCCTCACTAAGGAGCAAGTAGAGAAAGCCATGGAGATAGAAGTGGCTGACATCATGAAGGAGTTAGTAGAACAAGAGTTGGAGAGGAGCTATGAAGGATATGGAAGAAGAAAGTGTTGGGAAGGAGTGTGGTAGCATGGGTGGAGATCCCAAATAGGCAGTAAGCTTCCCAAAAGTTGCAAAAACATGTGGGAAAGGTATAGTGGTGGTAAAAGATCAAGGAATGGGATATATTGATGATCCCAACAAGGTGCTACGTGTGTAATTCTAGAGCACTGTACCAACAGAGGAACTCCTAGCTATGTCATCATTTGATAAGGAAGGTATGTACCCATGGACAAGAAATGTGTTATCTTAGGCATTTAAGTCCCATGAAGATGAGATAGAATTTGAAGTAAGTCAAAGAGTGCTAATGAAGGTGCCATAAACCAGAGGGATCAAATCCATTGGTGAATGCTCAGCAGCTATCAGATGAATAGGTCTGTAACATGCTTAACAAGATTTCAGTCAAAGTTAAGGCCAAACTGTTTGGGAGAAACGATAGAGTGGGATTCTTGGAGGAGGAATTGGAGAAGAAAAAAAAGGAGCTCGTGGAAAAGAGAAAGGACCTAAAGCAAGAGGCGTTGATCAATGCTCAGTTGAGGCATGAGCTGAAAGAATAAAAATTTAAGGTGCATGAAGTCTCTAAGAAGGTGGAGATGATTACAGATGCAATTTTCCTGAAGCACCCCGACTTCGTGCCACCCGATTAGAAGTATGAATCATCCTTGTATTTTTTGGAGGATATGAATCACATTCTCACAATGGATAGATGACCACTTACTTTAGATTATGTAGAAGAATCATAGGCATGCTAAGAAAAAGAAGAAAATATGAATGTTTTCAAGGTTGTGGGTCAATACACTAAGCTTCTTGCAGAGGTAAATCCCATTGCACAAGTCACTAAAACTGATTATGGCAAATGCACTAATAAGGATAAAGTGGAAAGCATCTTTGTTTCCGTCCATGAAATGGAACTTGAGGAGTTCCAAGATAAAAATAAGGGGAATAGAATGGAAAGATACAAGATCCTAGCTGAGATGGAGAAGAAGTCAGAAGAAATCAATACCTTGCGTGGCTTGATAAAAATCCAACTGAAGGAATTATACCCTGAGATCACCCGTAAGATGGACGTGCTTGAGGAATTGGGAAAATAGTTGGAGGGTATTGTTGAGACCATGAGTGCTAAAGGGGAGGAGGTGTGTTTTGAGGAGGTGAGCACCCTAGTGGGTGACCTCTATTAGCAAAATCAGAATGAGGTTGATGCTTGGGGGAAGTTAGAGGTAGAAATAGGGAAGGATTTCCCTCTCCTCCTCCAGCAATAAATGAGTTCCCCATTCTTTCATTATTTCTCCCAATTCTTCATTCCCTTATTCTTTATTTCCAACCATTGTAATATCCCTTGTTCTCAAAGATGTCTCTAGCACCCCAGCCTTTTATTTCTCCAGTTCCAATGTAGAGTGTGCAACCAGTTTTATCTACATTTTACTCTCCTACACAAAAAATAGAAGATGATGAATTGAAGGCCCTGATTCAAAACTTGTCCAACAAGGTCATATCATTAGAGAAACAACATTCCCAAGCCTACACATGAAATTCCAATTAGGCACAATGCCAGAGCAATCAACCTTGGTAGAATCATTATGGGAACCAAAGGTATTGACAAAACTAGCAGAATGATAGGTGGCATGGTAATGCACACTTACCTTTATAAGTTATTCCTCCTACACAACCTCTTCTAGTGCCTAGCACAAGTCAGGAACTTTTTCTAGTCCAAAAAAATATGGTGTAGGAATCTAAATGGTGATTTCCTTCCAATATGCATCATAGCTAGTATCATTGCGCTAATGTTGCACGCGCACATGCCTATATGATTCAGAACACTTCTAGGTGTCAACCTTCAACAAGTGCACCAGAAGCAGATAACCAAAAAAGGATAGAAGCTCTTTTAGTGGTAAATTTTATGTTCTTCCACACTGAAGACTTCTGTGCAATCAACCAAGATGCATATGATACAAGTAGACCACATGTCCAAGTTGCAAACAACACAAGATACAAGAAGAGAATACTTGATTCTGGCATGCAAGTCACAATTCAAGCAACATAAGAAGACCCTCAAAAGAAAAGAGAAGCAGCTAAGACATCCAATAGTAAAAGAGCTCAAGTGCCCACATTCAAGGTTCCACACAAAGCCCCTCTAGAAGTGGCACATGCCCCTCCTTTGGTAGGTCATACATCTACACCAACTAAGGTTCCTGCCTCTGTACCCAAGAAACCAAGCAAGGATGTTGTTGTTCCTCAAATGTGCAAGTCAATGGGTTTTCCATTCAGCATTGTAGACTAGATGAAAAAGACAAACATAAATGTTATAATGTGGTATGCCTTGACTATTCCATCCCAGCATGACTTATTACATGAAGCATTGGTGCATCTTTCACGTACTGATCCAACTATGTTGAAGTCATGTGCTTCTATCAACATCTATCAAGAAAAGGATAATCAAGTAAGAAATATTATTAAAACCCCACCCTTTTATATGTCCTTGAAAACATCTTGTCCATAACTATATGATTGGCTCAGGTGTTAGTACTTCTTTTATGCCTACGAGGATAGCTGATGTCTTAGGTATTAAGTATAGCCCCCTGACAAAAAGAGTCCTGCAACTTGATGGTTAAATTGTCACTACCCTAGGAATCATCAAGGATCTTGAGCTAACACTCCATGCATGTCCAAATCTAATAATAACTCAAGATGTCTCAATCATTGACTTGCCCCCTATGTTTTCCTTATGTTTGTCAAGAGACTTTACTGCTAAAGTGGGTGGTTACTTGTCATCTAATTGGACCCATGTGTTACTCAAGACACGGTATGGTACCCATTTTAGCATACAAACTGAGCCAATATTTTCCTATCATGTAGATTCATATGTCTTGTCCCCTCTCCAAGCCAAATGCTTGATCCAAGAGGAACAAGATTAAGTTCTTAAAGAGAATCCTCATCCACATTTTATTCCTGATCTAGCACTTGATGAGTGCATAAAGAGGCACCATAAATTTGACCCATATGTTGAAGAACTAGAAGCTTGTGAAACTAGGCTTGGTACCTACTGCATTCTTGAAGAAGAATTTATGCTTCCGCGCTCACTCAAGTAAAAGGAAGAGAACCATGGTCTAAGGAATTTATACTTTAATGGATCCAAAATCAGAAATGACACATGAGAAAGAGTCATTCTCATTTCCCCTAAGGATGAGAAATTCTTCTTCACTCATAGATTATAGTTTACATGTTCTAACAATGTGGCAAAGTATGAGGCTTTGGTGCATGGTCTACTTATTGTTGAAAAGAAGAAGATTAAGGCATTGCAGATCTATGGAGATACTGAATTGGTTATCCACCAAGTCACCTACAAGTTCTAGGAAAATAATAAGCTTCTCAAAGATTATAAACATAGAGTTTGGGACCTCCTTGAGAGATTTGATACTTTAAATATATAGGCGGTGTCATGCAAAATGAATAAGGAATTTGATAAAATGGTCATGCTTGGTTCGTAGTTCTCTCATGTTGGGAATTTGTCAAAGGAAACACTCAACACATTAAGATGGTGATCAAACCATCCAATCCAAACAACAACACCAGCTAGAAAGTGTTTGATAGTGATGCACAGATTGTCCAGTTCATTTAAAATGAAGCATAATTCTCATCAACTATGCAAGCTGAGTTGCATGATAGTTATGGTGACCAAGTGATTCAACTGAAGTCAAATAATATGCCTAAAGGGCCAGTCACCTTAGGGAAAATGTTTATCCCCGATGATGAGTTCAAGGGTGAATAAAAGTATATACTTTCCGCGTAAGAAGATTGCCCCCTAGTTACTATTGCACATGGAAAAGAATTTCTACTCACTAAAGCTTGCATGCATAATGAAAAACAAGCCTTTATATCTCTCTATCAAAAATATAGTGATATCTTCTCATGGGATTATGAAGAACTCAAAGGTTTTGATCCAATTGTTGCTCAACACTCCATTGACCTTGATCCCGACATCAAGCCCATAAAAAAAGGAAATGACTAGTCAATCCAAAGATAGATCCCCTCATGAGAAAGGAATTATCCAAACTCATTGAGGAAAAGTTTATTTTTCCCATCAAGTACTCTACTTGGGTCATAAATCTAGTTCTGGTGCACAAGAATAATGGTGAAATTAGAATTTGTGTTTATTTCAGAGATTTGAACAAGGCATCTCTAAAGGATCATTATCATTTTCCTTCAATGGAGAAAAATTTTCAGACTGTGGCCAGTGCGCAAAGATTATCAATGTTAGATGGGTATTCAATTTTCAATCAAATCCTGGTGAAGGAAGAGGATCAATTCAAAATAGTGTTTACAACAAAGTGGGGAACATATATGTATCATAATATTCCCTTTGGTCTGTCAAATGCATGTGCAATATTTCAGCGTGTCATGGACATTTCCTTCAAAGGTTACATCAATGAGTTCATCTTGGTTTTCTTTTATGACTTAACAGTCTTCTCAAAGAAGATTGAGGATCATATGACGCACCTAGAGAAAGTATTTGAGAGGTGAAGAAATTATGGATTATCTCTTAACCCCAAGAAGTGAAATTTTGCAGTACCATAGGGAAATATTTTGGGCCATGTGGTTTCAAAGGATGGCATTTCAATTGATCCTGAGCACGTTTCAGCCATCCTAGCTCTTTCCCTATCGGTGCAGAAAATGGCCTTGCAGTAAATCCTAGGTAAGATCAATTTTGTTAGGCATTTTATTCCTAACTTTGCAGGACTGGTAAGGCCAATCACCTTGATTCTCAAGAAGAACATAGCTTTTAGATGGACAGCAGAAGGAAAGGAAAGCTTCAACAAAATAAAAATAATAATTTCTTGTGTCCCAACACTCATCAACTCGAACTACACAAAGGATTTTATCCTTTATGCTTATGGAGCAGATGCGAGTGTTGCTACTATACTAACATAAGAAAATGAATAAGGGATGGAATAATGAGTGGATTTCTTCATCCAGACAATGAATGATTATGAACTAAAACACAATCACACAGAGAATTAGGTCTTCATGATCGTGCATGTGCTCAATAAATTCAAGAGTATACCCACTACAAATCATATTAAGGTGCTAGTCTCCCACTCTTCTATCAAAGAATTCATCATGGGAGTAGAAATCAGTGAAAAAAGAACGTGATGGGTGAAAAAAATCATGGAATATGATGTGACTATCAAAACCACAAAATTGGTAAGAGGTAGCATGCTCTACAAGCAGATTGCTGAGGATGTAAAAAATGAGCCTGAGACTGCATTGTTTCTGGATGAGGGTCTACTACATGCAGAACTTGAGTAGAATACCAATCCTAGCACATGTGATTGGATGAAGGACATGATCACATTCCTTTCTGTGGCTGCATACCCTCCTGGATTAAACAAGGCAAAGAGAATACATCTGAGGTTATGATCTATCCCTTATCTTTTGATTGATGGAATTCTCTTCAAAAATAATATTGATGGCATGTTGTTAAGATGTATCAACAGAGTGCATACTGGAAATGTGTTGGTAGAATTCCATGATGGTATTTATGGTGGACACTTTTCTGCCAAAACTATAGTAACCAAGATCATAATGGTAGGAATATTTTGGCCTACCTTGTTTGCAGATGCACACAAGTGGGTCAAAAAATGTAGGGAATGCACTTTTTTTACAAGAAAGAAAATATTGGAAACACTTCCCCTCCAACCAATCCAAGCAGATCAGACTTTTACGCAATAGGATCTCGACTTCATAAGCATGATCAATCCACCTTCAAGCGTTGGACACAAGTGGGTGTTGACATCTACAAATTACTTCACTAGATGGATAGAAGTTTTCATGCTCAAGAAATCAACTGATTTAGTCATCCTTGACTTTCTTGAAGGTATAGTCATAACATTTTCCGTTCCTCAAACCATTATCTCTGATAATGCAAAATCCTTCTTTGGTACCAAAATCACTGATTGGGCTCTAAAACTGGGCATCTATGTGAAGACATCTTCCAACTATTACCCTTAAGGAAATGGTATGGCATAATCAACAAACAAGAACTTCATTAGGATCATGAAATGCATGATGAACATCAGCCAAAGACAGTGGCATGCAAGGATCTCGTGTGCACTCTGGGAAGATAGAATCACTATTTAAAAAGGAGTAGGAACTTTGCCTTACAAGCTTGTCTATGGCAAAGAGGCTACCCTTCCTTTGACGCTGGAGTTGAACTCATTGGCGCTTGCCTAGTAGCTGGAGCTAAAAATCACAAATCAGTGAGAATTTAGAATGACATAACTGGTTAATCTTGAAGAATCAAGGAATTCTTACATGATCAAGCTAGAACAACATCATCAAATAACAAAGAAATGGTTTGACAGAAAGGCCAGGCCTAAAAATTTCAAAGTTGGGGACTTGGTTTTGAAATGGGATGTTAAAAAAGCTAAACCAGGGCACCATTCAAATTTTGATTTACTTTGGAGTGGCCCATAGATCATCAGTTCATGCAAAGAGGCTAACTTTTTCAAGTTAACTCATCTTGATGGAGGCGCATTGCAAATCTCAATAAATGAGATCTATCGCAAACCCTTCCATTAAGCTTACTGCATCATTTTGTATATATTATAGTATCTTCAATTCCTCCAAGTGCGTCACATGCACATTTGTTTATTTTTACATAGTTCTTTCTTCTCACATGCTTCCTATGCGCACTCTTCTTTTGCTTCCAGAATGCCAAAAAAAATTAGTAGTTTGTAGGATTCAGAATAGACTTAAGAAATGATCCTTCAAGTGACTTCAGGGGTAGTTATCCAAAGCTCAAAATCATAATTTCATGATTAAAAAATAGAATTCATGCCTAATGAATGCTTCAGGCTATTGATGTCCTTCATCTAGCAGGCAGATGGCCCCAAAAGTCACCAAAACTATTATCCAAATAAATATTCCACTTATTTTGGTAACTTGATACACTTTTTGGCTCTAAGATCTTCATTGCAAGGTTGTTAACACTCAATTTCACTTAGCACATTCCCTTATTTGCATTCCCTCGCATGCCTCCCTTATTTTCCTCACATTCCCTTGGGTGCTTCCCCTTCTTCCCTTCCTTTTCCTTTTCCTCTTTGTTCCATCTTCCCCTTACGTCCATTCTATGTGCTTCCACTTTCCTCTCAAACATTGCATCCATCCTACATGTCCACGCCTAACACTTGCTCCAAAATTGGTTATTCTTGGTATCATCATGCGCCCCTTCCTTGTGCCATCACACATTACCTTGTAATAGTTGCACCTTGACTATGTGTTCTTAGATCACCATTTTGCCTCATTTCCATGGGCGTGTTGCACACACCTTCCTTCTACCTCCTTCTCACTCCTCATTCATCCACGTGCATATTTTTATGCCCTTCCATGACACGTCAATTTTTCAGACTTGGGTGTGAAAAACGTAACCTACCAAATTGTGCCAACAAGGTGTCAAATCCTGACAACTAGCCAATGAATGACACATGGTAGAAACGATAAATCAAATGAATAGTTGGCTGATTTCTTTATTCAATCTGTGCGTACCACGTGTATTACGTACCTAGATGGCACTAACATCTTCTGGAAGCCATATATTTTTCTACAAAGCTTTGATTAGCATGTGCCAAGTCTCAATACACAAATGCTGACATAGGATACAATGTTAGACATTAAAATTCAAATTATTGGCGGATCTGGCTGGTGAAAAATGGGAAAATGTCTTTCTAGGAATTAATTAGTAGATCTAATTTCTCCAACCACCTGATTTGATATGATCCTCCCTCCTTCCTTCTCCAAAATTCCAAATAAACTTAGGGAAATGTATTTGACAAATTTGCAGTTGGAGTTATAGGTATTAAATGTTTCTTGTTAGTGGTTGTATTTTAAATTTGGGTTTCCCTCCTTCTCTTATTTTTCCATGGATTCATTTATAAATGTAAGAGATGGGCTCATTATTAACGTTTGACATTTTTGGATCCTTACGCTTTTGCTAAGGATTTCATATTTTATGTATTTTAGGTCACAGACCTCTATATCTAGCTTGTGCATGTGGATATCGACCTTTTTTCCATTATAACAACTATGTGTATTTCCGTAAGCAATGGAAGCATTTTTTTGTGACTATTCTTTGTCTTGAGTGTGTTTATATTATTTCTTCTTTCCTTTCTTTTACATTATGGTCTCGTTGTGCCATTCGACATCCCTTGCAGCTCTTTATTTAGTTTTGTTCCATGAAACTGATCTGGTAAATATGTTTTAGTTGTGTTACACGTGTCTAGCTTCATTCATGCATATCCCTTCATTTTCACTTAGAACAGATAATGTTCATCCCTCTTTTTCTGGCATTATCACCTTTTAGTGTAGTTTCCTTTCATGTTATCCTTCTATCACTGGTCCCTTGGCATTTTTATCTTAGCTTTCCCTTTCAGAACTAGGAGTAGTAGTAGCAGTATAAATAGATAGAGGAACCAACCTTCTCCTGAGATTCATCTCAAGAACACAAGGTCCCACAACTTGGATACATTTCCATTGTTGTCTCAAACAGCTCATCTCTTCCAAATTTGAGACACAGGTGAGAGTTTGACAACAAATAGGTGGATTATGAGAACTACTAACTAAAATAAAAGAAGGAATCATAATGAGGAGGTCAAAAGAGAGAGCTAGGATATTTGCAAATAAAGAGTTAGAGAAAATGACAAAAAAAATATAGCAAGGGAGGAAAGGGTGAATAAGTTGAATGAAAGAAAATAAATTGAACAACATCCAAAAAATAAAAAAGAAATACAAACCAACTTCAAGTAGAGGCTATCGATTGGCTACCCCAGAACAGGAGGCATACACACATATTCTTGTTGTAATTCCCACAAAAGGGAGAGACCAACAAATTTTGGTTACTCCATGGTCCTTTAGGGTAAAAAATATTTTAAATAATCTGATACGACAATCATTATCTATGCAAGATATGCTAGTAATATATTTATAGGATTTGACAGGAATATTAATACCATATCTCAAATAAATAGTAGTCACAACAAAATGGGAAGAAATAAGGGAAGAAGCTCCATTATTGATTAAGGAGAAAGGTGAAGAGGAATAAAAAATTATCTTACAGGAATTAGTTGAGGAGTTTAGAGAATAACTAAACATAACAGAAGGACCGGATGAGGGAAAAAGTAATTTTGAGAACCAAGATAGAGAGGAAGAAAAGAACAATAAGAAAAGAAGAAGTGATGAGGGATTACAAAAATATATAGATTAATAAATGTTAAAGGTATAAATTTATTTGTGAAAGAGGATAGTTGTGAAAAGTCACCAATGAAATATGAAACTCCCAACCACCATACTAACCAAAGGGAGATGACCCCCCCCCCCCTTGTATCAGTCACCATTCCATATGCCACTTCACACACCTATTCGTAAAGTAGAAATAGGAGAAAGTTTGATGGAAAGATATCAACAATTAAAAGAAGAGAAGAGATTTTAAGAGAGTTTAGAGAACTATTAGGATATCTATACTATGATATTAAATTATCTAGAAACAAAGGGAGGAAAGGTAATTTGACAAAATCTCATAATCAATCTAAGAAAGTAAAACCCTCAAAGAAGCAACCAATTTCTCAACCAAAACCAAATCCCCAATCAACTAGAAAGATGTTTCAAAAAATTAATTTACCAATATTTGGAAAAGACACCAAAGATGTAGAAGAAAAATTATTCATTTTAGATTCATACAGGAAAAGCAAAAACATAGCAGATACCACAGAAAAGTTGTATGATTATATAAAAAAATTAAGAGAATACACCCTACGTTGGTATATGAAAACAAATGCATAAGGAAATAAATATTGGGATACAATTGAGAATTAATTTAAGACATACTTTCACTTTCCAAAGGCACCTTCAGAAGGTGTTAGAAAAATTAGAGAGCTAGTTCAGAAGGAAGATGAAATAGTGAAAGAATTCAGCCATCAATTTAAAAATGTCACCAGGAAATTGGAGGAACTAATGATAGATAAGAAATGAATTAAATGGTTTACTTCAGGACTTATACGTTATATGAGGGCATCTTTGGATGGAAAACATTCCAAAAAAAATCAGATGCAATAGAAATGGAAATTATATTATAAGCACAAGCCTTGCAAAGAGAAGGGGAAAATTCATTGAAGATATAATTAGAACGATTACAATAAAATTGACTGCCCTTACTTATTGAAAGAAAAAAGTGTTAAATATGTCAAACAACATTCATCAGAAAAATATTCCTCTAGTAAAATATCTTCAGCAAAAAGAACTTGGTGTTGAATTTGTAGACTATGGGATCAGCATATTCAAGATACTTTCCGCTCATTAGAAGTAGCTCCCATCATCAACCAATTAATGCATTGCATAGCTTGTGGATATTATAATTATTACCACCATACCTACCTTTGAGTTGACGCACTTAAATAATTAAAGGAGTATAATACCTACATGGTTATGGTAGTTAGGAAAAACACAAGGCCTACCCCCACCTCCATAACAGAAAACAACACCTACATTTACACTCCCATAGACATCACATCCAACAATTGTTTCTCCATAATATCAAAACTATCAAGGGGGACAACCGTACTTTGGAAGCGGTTACCAACGTAATAACTGAAACCGCAACTATCAAGGATATAATGGTGGTGGATATCATAGAGGATATAGGGGAGGATACATAGGTGGATTCAGAGGTGGATATAATATTTATCATGGTGGAAGAGGATATCACAGATACCAAGGAAGAGATAACCAAAACAATTTAGGGGTTGACTACCAAGATAGAATACCTATGCATTATTATAAATGTAGACAAGATTAACATTTAGCTTGAAATTATATAGAGCCTGATCCTTGTGGATTATTCCATGAATGAGGACATGACCCATTTAGTTGTCCCAAAGATTCCCACTTTTATCCAAATCGAGGTACCCATATTGAAGCATTGGGAAGATATGCTCATAAAAATTTCCAACATACTACTAAGATACCATGGGATGAGGAAGAAACAGGAGAAGATAACGGAAAAGCATCTGGATTAAAAATCAAACTAGAAAAGAAAATAAAAAGGAAGAGGCCAAAGAAAAATATTTCAAAATTAAATCTTCTAAACCATATAAGGATCACAAAGAACCAAGATATAGAGTTGCAGTGACAACTAGAAGTGCAACTAGAAAAGAAATTACACTAGGGGAAAATGAAGGTTATCGAGATACCCACTAAGGAAGATTCCTCCATTAGTGAAGAGTGGGACTTTAAGGAAATTAGATCAGACCTTCATGATAAAGAAATAAAGAAAATCATAGTAGTTGTTAAGAAAGAACAATCCCAGAAAGAAACATGATAAAATTGTTTCATGGAAGATGAAATCATCGCCATGAAAAATATAACAAGTTTAGCCATCAAACGTGGCCTTGTAGAAAATTTGAAATAATTTATAAAATATTCGAGCAAAGAAGATAAGAAATTTTATGTCCAAAGGATTGAGGCTGGGAAAAACAAGAAAAAGAGAAATATATTCATAACACAATGAACATGGCGCAAGTCTTCCATATATTTGGATGTTGACATATTCAACAATACTATTACAAAAGTGCTTCTAGATCTTGGCGCAGATGTAAACATGATGTTTAAACCTACCTGAGAGAAGTTAGGAAGACCTCGTTTAGAACCCACTAGATATTACATTGGGTTAGTAGATGGCTTGGCAAAACAACCTGTACGGGCACTGAAGAATGTAGAATTCAATTTCATGGGAATCAAAAGGATGGTAAATTTTGAAGTTTTAGAAAATGTTTCCTTAAAACCCACATACAATGTCATTTTGGCCTTAGAATGGTTTGTTGATTGTAATGGTAATTTTAAATTAGAAGAAGAAGAAGTTACATTACAATCAGATGGAATTTGTGTCCACTTACCATTAGAGGCAGGAATGAGTGCTGCATGGTCTAAATAAGTTTTATGTGACACTAAAGAAGAGGATTTCAATGACATACAAGGGATATATGCTCTAAATTTATTTATCAATATTGATAGAGAATTTGAACCAAATTTTGAAGGGGAAATTTCAGTAAAAGTGAATCTACAAATGAGATCTCCGACAATATTGTCAAAGCGTGGGTACACGGGTTCCTAGAATCTAGAGTAAGAAACCAGCATTACGCAAGAATAATACCACCTTATGTGATCACCTTAGATGATGATAGCCTTGAATCCATGGATCCTATAAATGACATTTTCTATCCTACACAAGAAAAATTCAAAGAATACAATGAATACTATTCCACCAGTGAAGAACCAGAGGACAAACCAATCAAAAGAGTATATAGACTAAGCCGCAAGGCATCCCACTAATTGTTACCAAAGTACTTAGGGTTTAGGGATTTAGAAGGCTACTGGGAACAAATGGTTAGAATATTTCCTAATGAGAAAAAAATAATGGAAGCTCTAGACTACACCCTAACAATTCATGTTGCAAGATGGTGGGTGACGCATAAAATCAATATATCTCATTGGAATTTTTTGACCACATTAATAAAAAAAAAATACTTAGAAAGCAAAGGATACTTTGAGGCTATACCTGAGTATACAAGTGTATGATACCCACAAAAACACATTCAAACATGTGAAAGACATTGGAAAATATGCAGTGAAAATTCTCTTCTATTGTGGACTAAACTATTTGTATGGACATTAGGACGCATACCTAGATCTCGGTATATGCATCAAGAAACAAGAAAGGAATCAAGAAATTGGGATCAAATTGTGAAATATTTATGCCATACATTTAAATTTTGGGATGTAGAACTTAATATCCTTCAGGAATTACAAAAGATAAGGACATTTCTATTCTTAACCCCTAAAGAGACCACACACCAATTTTCATAAAAGAATCTAGAACCTCAAGAATCCCATAAGCAAGGATACCCAAATAACGTTCCAGAGACGGCTTACTATTTTGTAGTAGAGAAACAAGAAAGAGAATGAAAACCTAAAAAACTTAAAATACAAGACAACTGAAGGAGAAAGAGAAGTATTAGAGATCAAAGTAGAAAAGGAAAAATATTATTATTATCCTCAGAAGTTAAGGAGTGAAAATATTGGCATAAATTGCAATGAGAAGTTTTCTACGATTGGAGATTATTGGATAGAAGAATAAGTGGCCAAAGTAGTATAACTTCTACAAGAATTCCAGGATATGTTCCCTAAATATTTTAAAGAATTATGAGGCATAAAAGAAGAATTTGGAACTATGAAAATTCAAATTAAGGATGGGATCAAACCACTAAAAAAGAGACCCTACCGATTAAACCCTAACCTAAAGGTCAAAGTGAAAACTGAAATAGACAAAATATTGAATGTTGGTATTATTAAACCTATTGATGACTTAGAGTGGGTAAGTCCTATGGTGATCCAAAACAAGAAGATAAGAGAAATCATAATATACTTGGATTATAGGGAACTTAACAAATCATGTGTGTATGACCCATTCCCTACTCCTTTCACAAAAGAGGTTCTAGAAAATGTAGCAAAAAGAGAGGTTTATTCCTTCACTGATGGGTTTTCTAGTTACCATCAGGTTTTGATTTCCCCAAAAGATCCACCCAAAACCACATTTTCTACAAAATGAGGATATTTCATGTATAGTGTAATGTTTTTTAGACTAAAGAATGCATCAGATGTATTCAATAGAATAATGATTAATAAATTCAAATAATTCATACATGAATTCCTGGAGGTGTACCTAGATTATTGGACCATTTATGGATTATTGAAGAATCACATCAAATTATTTAGGCTAATGTTCCAAAAATGTAGAGCACTACATATATCACTAAACTTAAATAAATGCATATTTTTGACCCCATTTGGTACACTTTTGGGTCATGTGATTTGCAAAGAAGGCTTGTGATGAACCCCATTTTTTTTATGTTACACCCTATTAAATATGTTTAAACCCTATTCAAACTCATACCAGTTTTGATATCATGATGAAAAATGGAAAATGGTACTCTTTATATTTGATACTTTACAATGATTATGAAGAAATTATTGTGTATACTTGTGATGTTTTTATCTTGTTAATTTTGTTGCATAAATTGATTAAATAATATTCTTGATAAACATTAACTTCATTTATAGAAATATGTATTGGTTGAGTTGTCACAGGAAGCCCACGAACTTAATTCATGAAGGATTGTAGTACTCTATTTGACGTGTATTAGCATATGAATCTCATCCACTTAACAAGGGTATTGAAGAAGTGCCTCCAGGTCATCCAAGATCATCAGTCTAACTTCTTAGGAACATAGATAAAACTATCAAGCAAGCTTAGATATTTGAAGTCACTGTTGTGAACACTACACTCTGAAAAAGAATCAATTCGACATTAATTCAGTAGCCATTCAAACCAAAAAAGAAGGAAATATGACCAAAAATTAAAGACACATCTCGAATTCAATTCTTTTTAATCCATTAATGATTTGAATAATCTTCTAGAGGTGATTGAATCCTTCATGTAGTAAATCAAATATTCTCTCTTCACATCTCGAGATTATTTCAAGATAGATGACAATATGACCTTATACCTCCATTAATGTATTGCCAAAAATAGTAAGCATTGTTTAGTTAGAACAACCAGTTAAGGTTAGACGTAGTCTTTGGAATAACTAGATCTCCTAAAGAGACTATGAGTTATCTATGGTATAAAATAAATGATGTAATTAGACTTAATATTTCAATATTTTTATTGTACAAGAACATTTTTGTATTCAGTAAAGATCAAAGATTCAAGAGAAATTTTAGTTGTGTGAGTTTCGGTTCAAATCTTGATCAAAGTGTAGGAATAAGGGCCACTCCTACCCAACGAAAATGGGATTCGTAATTATTTACTTTATGTATTCTTTATGAGTTACCATTTTATAGCTCATTGAATTCCTCAATAAAATTTAGTTTCTAATATTAATGATTATTGAAGTTTGTAGTCAAGATTTTAATTTTAGTATTTCATTTCATTTTGTAATCATGATCAATTCATTAGTTTATAGATTTTATTGTTAAACCCTTTCTGAGCCTTCATTCCTCTTGTTCCCTTTGTTGCAAATAGCCATGGACACCGTCTTGGATTGACAAAATGATATAACTAAATTACGAGCATCAATGAAACTCGTCACTTTTTGGCACCATTACCAGGGGCTCAAGGTGTTATCAAAGGTTAAGGCACTATTTGGACATAATTCTTGTTTTTCTATTAAGTTTCCATTCAAAAAAATCATTTCCATAACTCTTTTCTTTGAAAAGATCAGAAGAAAGTTGAGTGACAACAAGAATCCTCTGAGTTGTAGTATGCGGAACACATAATTAAGTTCAGTACTGATAGTTAGGGAAGCATTTTTAGTATGATAGGATTGTATGTTTAGACCTAGACAACATACAGGTAGATTAATGATATTACACCCTCAAAAACCCCCACAAACCTAGCCTGTGGGATAACTTGTACACCAAATAATAATGGATAACGAGGTGTAAAAATCAAACGGTGTAAGCAATGTTGAAAATAATGGGAATCCTCTGATTGGAATAACATTTACCTACCCTATTAAATTAGATTATAATGAGGATGCTCCTATGTAAATTACATCCCCATCAATTCTTCAAAATTTTAGGGGAATAGTTTTATAGGACCCTGATCATTTCCTTTTTGAGTTTATGGTTTTATGCCAAACATTTGACTACAATTTTGATAGCCAAAATCTTAAAATATTTCTCTCTACTTTGAAAGATGCAAATGTGAGGTGGTTTATGGGTTTAGGCCCAAATACCATTCATAACTAGGAATAAATGGAACAAAAATTCTTGGACAAGTACTACGATTACTGTAGAGTGAAGGACATGAAAGAAGAGATCTTACGAATATGAAAAAAGGAATATGAGAGTGTAGAAGACTATCTGGATCAGTTCTTTTTCCTTCATAGAAGGTTGGAACTGGTTTGGATATTAACCTACTTGAAACATTATTTCTGAAAGGGTTGGATGAGGAAATATATGATGCATTCAACTTAATGGGAAAGGGAGATATGAATAAGTTAGAGTTCATAGAAATAATCAATTTCTGTTGAAATTACTCAAAAACTCACCCTCCTTTAAGGAAGTAAAAAGAAAAGCTGGCTAATGGGGATCTATCCAAATTAAGAGAAGAAATTGAAAACCTAAAAGTGGATCTCTTAATTCAACTAAACACCACTATGGATAGAGAAAAGGATAGAAACTAAAATTTGTTTTTCATTTACTGCCTAAGATGTAGATCTAAACATGAAATTAAATTCTATTATTTAGATAAGATAGAGATGTTTATTCTCTATCAAGTTAAGGATGCCACAAATCAATGTGGACTACTTCCCTTGCTAAATAATTATTTAAAACAAAGCAACCAAGAGGACGCGTAGCTAAACTATATGGCTCATAGGTAAGGAGGAAAATTTAAAACTAGCCAAAATAAGTCTGATATGCCAAAATTAGAATTTAATCCAAACAAATGGAATGCACCATGGCAATACCCACAACCTTAGGTTCAATAAGCCCCATAAGAGTAGAGCCCAGAATATGCCCCACCAACTTATTATCAACAACCTTAAGCTCCACCTTAGAACATTCAACCATATCAACAACAATACCAGCGACACTAGAATGCACCTCAATGGTTTAGACAACAATATTTAATCAAGGGATATCTCAACATTAACAAGTCCTATTGGTTTGACATAGAAACGCTTCCAAACCTAAACAAATTGGTCAACCATAGATAAACTCCAAACTATGGCAAATCCTAAGAGTGTAAGGTAGGTCAATCTAGTATTGACGGTAGAAACAAAGAATAACAAAACAGTGAATTATTTGGATTTCAAGAACGTAATGTTGCATTCAGGAAAGGTTACACGAAAACATTCATCTCCTATTATTGAGGAGATTTCTAAAGAAAAATAAGAACCAGTGAAAAATCGTCAAACGAACATTGAAATTCATTTCCTATCTAGGCTCTCTAAGAAACAAAATACTATAGCTCCTCAAAATCCAAAGTAAGAACTAATCCAAATATTGACGAAGTTAAGTATTGACATTCCCTTACTACAATCTCTCAAAGATATTCCTCAATTAAATAAAATAATTAAAGAGATTTGTTTCAAGACTCCAATTAGAAGGAAGAACCAACCCAAGACCATTTACATTGATGGGAAACTTGCAAGCATTTTAGAAGGAAATAATCCTCCTCTAAAGTATAGAGATCCTACGAGTCCCATTGTAATAGTTTGTATAGGGAATGTTCATATTCCTAACGTACTTATTGATTTAAGAGCTACCATAAATATCATGACCACAAAAATTCTGTCCACATTAACACCTTCTGAACCACAGTCCACACATATAGTCTTGCAAATGGAAAATCAGTTAGTGAATAAAACTAAGGGAATAATAGAATATTTTACTGTTACAATTTAATCTTAGGACTATGTTGTAGACTTCATGATAATCAAAACAAAGAATATAAAAATTGTCTACACCATAATCACGATATTCCCTTGGTTAGCTATAGATGCTACCCTTATCGACTATAGAAAAGGAAACATGGTCATTACTAATAGTAAATATTCAAAGAAATTTTCATTATACCCTACAGCTACACCATTTTCTATAGAAAACAAATACAGTTATAAGGATGAATTTGATGATTTTGAAGATATAATCTCCTCTTTATCCATGGTAGTAATCCAAGAAAACATAGATCAGATTAAATGTGACTTCCATGACATGGGTGTTGAACATATATTGAGTCCCATGTCTGAGTCATGTGCTAGGTTGAGTTCAAGTCTTGCATTTAAAACACTTACTAACTCTTGTTCTAGTCCTGTGCTACATCTTACTAAAATAAATAATGATTTCCTAGATGAATATAACATCCCTATTATTTTTCATTTCATGAAGAACATAGAACTGACAGAGTGCATCTTCCAAAACATAACTGTTGTGCACATATTTCTACCACATAGATGTCCATTAAATGAACTTTTGAGAAATTATCCTATGGTGAATTCAATTAATCCAAACACAAACCAATTACCTGTTCTTCTGGGAAATACATTTACAATAACCAGTTAGTGAACCAATCAAGAGGAAAATACATTATTCAAAATTATCTTCTCTCAGCCCCAAGTATTTTCTTGGGATTACAAAGATATGAAGGGTATACATCCTAGTATCTGTACCCACCACATCTATACCACTAAGGAAAGACTAGTTAGGAAACCTCAAAGAAGTATAAACCCAAATCTTAAGGACATTATTAAAACTAAGATTGAAAATATTTTGAATGTAAGATTTATTTACACAATCTTAGACAATCACTGGATTTCCAATTTGGTTATGGTGCCCAAAAAATAGTGGAGAATGGAGAGTGTGTGTGGACTATAGAGAATGTAACAAATGCACTCATAGGGATTACTTTCCATTTCCTATTATCAATCAAGTCTTAGATAATTTGTCTGGTAAAATTTACTTTTTATTTCAAGATAGATTCAATGGATACAATTAGATAAGAGTAGCTCCTGAAGACCAAGATACAACAATGTTTTACTATACTTAGGGGACATTTCCTTATAGTGTGCTACATTTTGGGTTATGTAATTCCCCTACCACTTTTAAAATATCCATGTTGGCTATCTTTTCTGATCTCACCCATGATTGTGTAGAAATCAACATGGATGATTTTAACGTCTATGGGGAAACATTTCAGAACACAATACAAAATATGGATAAAGATTTTTCTCACTCTAAATAAAATCAGCTATCCTTGAACCATGAGAAATGTTTATTTATGATGGAACAAGGTATAGTATTAAGTCATCATGTTTTAATTCAAGTAATTAAGATTGACCCAGATAAGGTGAACATCATTGTAAAATTTCCATCACCCACCAATCAATCTGAGGTAAAAAATTTTCATGGTTATGTTGGTTACCACTGTAGGTTCATATGAGATTTTAGCAAAATTTTTTCTCCATTGTTTGTCTCTTCTAACTAAGGATTCTATGTTTGACTGGAAAGAAGCATGCTAACGATCCTTTGATATAATTAAGGAAAAATTGATCATTGTATCAATGTTGAGAGATACTAATTGCGAGTTTCCCTTCCACATCCAAACATATACCTCCAATAAAGTAGTAGGTGATATTCTAGTACAACAACTAGAGGGAAAACCCATGCATGTAATTTACTATATTAGTAAAACAAATTCCTACTCAGAGAAATTATACAACAAGTGTGAAGGAATTCTTTGTTGTGGTACATACAATCAACAAGTTTAGACATTATATTATAGAATATAAAGTGATTGTACATACTAACCAATTTTCCATTAAATACCTAATGAATAAACCTTTACTTCATGGAAGCATGTTTTGGTTGTTATTTATATTACAGGAGTTCAATATCAAAATCATTGATAAACAAGGGAATTCCAAAATTTTAGGTGACTTTCTTTCAGGATTAACACTTCAGAAGAAGATGAACAATTCAATAAATATTTTCCATATAAGAATGTGTTTGCACTTTCTACTACCTCTCCTTGGTATGCATACATGGCTAACTACATAGCCACAGGGAAGTTTCTAAAAAATTTCAAATCAAAGAAAAAGAAGAATTGATTAAACAAAGTGCGAGGTATACTTGGCTGAATGGAATAATTTTTAAATGTGGGCCTAATCATGTCTTACGTAGTTGTGTAGCTAAAAATGAAGTGTTTGACATACTCCGAGCATGCCACGATGAATCATCCAGAGGAAATTATTCAGTTCAAAGAACCATCCACAAAATTTGTGGAGCTGGTTATTATTAGCCTTCCTTGTTTAAGGATGTCAAGAAGTATGTATGGAGGTTTGATCAATGCCAAAGTATGGGGAAACCAACATTTACATCAAAAATTCCCTTCCAACCACAAGTTTTCCTAGAACCATTTGAGAAATGGGGACTCGATTTCATTGGGCCATTTGACCCAACCTCCCAAGGTAAGAACTACATATTGGTTTGTATTGATTATGTTACTAAATCAGATGAAGTAAAGGCATTGCCACATGAAAGAGATGAGAAGGTTTCATATTTTCTCTATGAACAGATTTTTCAAAGATTTGGAACATCGAGATCAATTGTGTCAGACCAAGGGCCATAGTTCATGTCAGGTGTAATCAGCTCTTTCATGGAGATATATTAGCTAAGACATAAGAATTTATCCCCTTATCACCCGCAATCAAATGGACAAGTTTAATAAATCAACAGAGAGTTGGAAAACATACTCATGAAGACTTTAGACATATCAAGGGAAAATTGGGCTCAGAAACTACTAGAAGTAGTGTGCGCTTACAACACCACATGGAAGACGATAATAGGGTTTACACCATATGAACTAGTCTATGGAAAGAAACCAATACTGCTCATAAAATTTGAAATCCAAACATTAATAACAACATTTGAGGTGGGCATTGAATTGATAGAAGAAAAGCAAAAAGGAATTGTTCAATTAAATAAACTGGATGAAATAAGACTTCAAGAACTATACCATATTGAAATCATCCAACAACAAACAAAACTTTGGCATGACAAATAGATAAAGCCAAGAAAATTTCAAAAAGGAGATTGGGCCTTGCTTTTTTATTCAAAGTATAAAGACTTCAAAGGGAAACTCCATATGAGATGAATGGGGCCGTATCAAGTTGTATAAGTATTCGACAATGGGACAGTTCAATTGGTTCCACTTTATGGTGAAATGAAAGTAATGTTGGTTAATGGGCATAGACTAAGACTGTACCATAAACCAGCATCTCGAGAAGAGTTTTGAAGAGAAATTGGATCTTAATTGTGTAGGAAAATTCTCTTTTCTTATCACAATTCAGACTTGAGCATCCATTTGCTAGAAATAAGAGGGGATGGTTGAAAACCAAATATGGTGATCATCTCCCTCCAGAGTATTGGTTGGAAACTAGAGATGGCAACCAATACTTCATAAAGAAAAAAATATAAAATATAAAAACAAAATAAAATAATAAAGCATATCAAAAACCAACAATTGTGGTCTTCTCTCCTGAATCTGATCAATAAAATATAAAGGGAATACCATGTACACGTGGATCATGATGTCATTATGAAAGATGATAGAGATGTGAAGAACTCCAAATTTTAAATGGTGGCAGAGATTTACAAGATTTAATGTCAAGGTATGCCTAATTTATTACTTCTAAAAGTAGTAGAGATTTATATCTAAATATTAATTATTGTCATTATGTTTATTGATTTCCCACCTTTTCCAATTCAATTTGCACACTCCCAAAATCCGCATCAAATCTACCACCCATTAAATACCATCATGTGTACACGTATCCCAGAACTCCCCTCATCACCTCAGGATTTTAGCACAACTTTCCAAATTTGGTTATATACCCTACATGTTAATTTTTTTTAACATTTTATTTCCAACTTACTCACTATCAATCCTATGCCATCAGTCTCTTGCGCTATCACCGTAAGACTCCTGAATTTATAGTTTTGTGCACATCTATTTTTTATATTTTTCTCAAATCTAGCATTGGGCCCAGACTGCGACATGAACCCATCAGTTATGTCGATCTCTCTACGGATGAAATTTCAGTAGAAGTCTTTAATAAGGAGGGATGGTTAGATTTTCTATTGGCATACAAAGATTTTAACATCCCAATGATAAAATAATTTGCATAGAACATGGAAGAGGGCCAGTCCACTGTAAACAATAAGGAAATTCCTTTCTCTCCACCTGTAATCCATTAGTTTCCTATTGTACCTAATGATGGGTTAGCTATTACTGAAAGGAAAATGTATCATGAGCTAATCAAGAGATTTGCAGTAGGGAAGAAAGAGAAATTATAGTTGGTAGTTGACAATAACAGAAAGGTAAAAGGGATTAAGAGATTAAGTATACCAGAACCTTGGGTTAGAGTGGCCAAGTGGTTAATTAGGTATTTCACATGTGAAGGCCAGTATGAAATTGTGTTATGTCCATTTTTCAAAATTCTCATTCATTTGTGTCATAACAAAGCCAAACCCCAGTACAAGGTCAATCTTCCTCAATTCCTTTATGAGGAAATTTGTGTTGCTACGAAGAAATTTTGTTAACAGGTTGAATATCTCAAATTTTAGGGTTTAATTCACTTAATTTGCAAGCACAGTTTTTTGAAAAAGAGGCATTGGACAATGAAGTGGTTGAAATTTCAAAAATCATACTCCATGAAACTTAAGACTGTTGGGTAAACCACTCCATCCACTTCTGGTAGACCTAGGAAGTGACCTCCTACCTCCCGACCTACCCCTGTCATCCATGAAACCCCAGTTGATAATCCATTTTCATAAGAAGAAAAATATGTTGTCGGAATTATGCAAACATTAGTTCAAACTCAACCCGAGTCTCCACCTAAACCAATTTCTCCATTTGTTCCTGAAGATGCATTAGTCAAAGATAAGGGTAAGGCACAAATGGAAGAAGGAGAACCTAGTTCTCCACCAGAACTTGATACTCTTTTACCCCAAGTTATTTCCCTATCTAAGGTACTGTTTGAGCTATAACTATCTCAGGAGAGAATTGGCCAACTGTAGTCACTTTTGGAAGCTAAGGATGCTAGTTTCTCCTAGCCACTATATTTCAAAAAACAAAACACTCAAGAGCTGTAAGAAATGGTAGCCCACTAGGAGGAAGCCACTCTCAAGATACAATAGGCTTTGGAAGCAAAGGAGTAATAGATAAACTTACTAGAGGCCACCAATTTTGAACTGAAAATGTCATTTACTCAGTTACAAGAAAGCAAAAAAAAATAAGAACAGACCTTTCCTCAGATTATTGGCTTGAAATTTATGGTTAAATAGATGGAGTGTTATAGGCTCAAATGAGTGGAGGAAGAAAATAAATTATAGAAACAAAATGTTGTCACCATCAGTCGGCTTTATGATTAGGTACTCTCTTGTATAACCCCTTCCAACTTGTATGCCCTATTTTTAAAGGAACAATTTTTTAAATGGTAGATAACTAGGGTTAGGGAAATGTTGGATATTGAGTTTTAGGATGACCTTCAATTTTTAGGGGCATATACTTCTACCAATGGTATTGAGAAAAATATGTTATGTGAGTTTTATGTCCATAAGTTTCTTCTTCCAAAAAAGATTGAAATGCCAATCAATTTATATGTGGGGGAAGTCCAACTTTGAGAATTTGTTTCAACCCTCATGCATTAGGGTGCATGGTGGGATCAGAGAGAAATATTTGTGCAGGAAGAATCCAACATTGGCCTCCTCATGAGGCATGATTTACAAGCTCCCCTCAGGTTTTTCAACAAGTTCTTTTCATAGGTGTATTGTCTATATCTAGTAGACAAGTACGTAGATATTCTTCAAAATTGTGTCAAAAATTTTAGAGAACAAGTTATACCCACCTTTAATGTCAATTTTCTTGTCTCCCAAGTCTGATATCAGTTTCTTGTAGCTCCATACAAAAGGAAGGAATTATTTTCACCAACAAACCTCTGGTGGTCCTTAAAATGAGAAAAGGATATTTGCAAGATCATTCTAGGCCTCAAAGAAAAGTGGATTTGAATGAGATACAGACCCCCTCTATTTCTTTCACTAGTACCACATTGGAATTCAATCAATGATACCTTAGATATGTGGGACTTTGCCCCTAAGATAACCTCCAGATTTTATAGAAGTTGGCTCTTCTCTGCTTTGGGTTGAGATAAGGGTTAGAGAGAAAATAAAATAGTAAATAAATCCTATCTAAGGTGATGCGCCTAGACTTTACTAAAGAGCACAAAGATATTATTGAAATAACTACTAGATTAATTGAAGAGCTTTCAACATGATCAACTATTCTGGAGATATCTCAAATTATCAAAGTCCGGATGAAACTAAAACATAACCATGAGTGAATGAATAGATTTATGTAAAATATCTAAGGGCATGTAACATGATAGATATTTAAACATTCATCTAAAACTGAATAAAAGTAAATAGGAAGAGATAAAGGACATGAAAGATTGTGAATGTTTAGTGCACAGAACAAGAACTCTTATTAATAGAGAAAATAGTACATAAGGCCAAAAATGGCATAGATTCCAATATTCCTTGATAACATAGCCTTTCTAAGGCCTAGTTAACACAATAGAATGAACCTAAATTACTCTTGTGGAGCTCTGGAACTTCTTTTTCTTCCTTTTTCTCCTCCTCCCTTCAGTTTGGCACAAGAACATTACTATATAGACCTCATGGCTCTTGCTTCAACATGCCTCCATTAAGATTTCCACCACCCACATTTAGTTCTTACCTACGAGATCTTTGAACTTTGGAGCAGATCTCAACTGCATGTTTTGGGACCTGAGATCACATTCACTCTGTTGAACCTCGAGCCCTTCACTTCTTTAATTGGTTCCTTGGATGGTGGAAGTTTCCTTGTATGATACGTGGAGACTTCAGGATGATGCCTGAAGGATTCTCCTTTTCTTTCTCCTTTTAAAGTTGTGCCTAGGTGACACATGGAGGCTTGTGCACTCCTCCACTTTATCTTTTGACTTTTCAACCTACTTGGGGTTTCTTAGCCATGCTTTAGCCATGTGGGGGATGCTCATTTATCGAAGGTTCCCAATGCTTTTTTCCTTCTCCAAATGTGCCAAAGGGACATGTGGATACCTTTCGCATTCATTTCCATACTTAGGAAAAATTTATCCCCAAAAAATACAAAAGAATGTTGAAAGAAAAAGGGGGTAGGGTGACAAAAGGTAGCATAAATGGAAGAGCCTCGAAACAATGTAGAAATCCTTCTACAGTTATGGTGAAATCACCAAGGGACTCTGTTCCAGCCATGGAAGAATCTAACAATCCTTCCACAAAACTTCAAAATTTCAAAATTTGGCTCAAAGAGATGCCACTCAAAGCTACTTTAAAACAGTTTGGTACCCGACCCATTTGGCCTCTGTCAGGTAAGTCCTTCATTGTAGAGCCTGAAAGGATCTATCCAGCTCAATGATATCCTTGTGAGAGAATGTTTGGAGATCCTACACCATTGGGTGTAAATAGAACTCCAGTTTTATAATCGGGTTCAGAATGGCCTCCACTTCAGCAACACTAGAATCATCTTTTAAAGACTGAAAGATAGTCTTATCCTGTTGCTTAGCTATAAGTAGCTATTGAATTTGGTCCTCTGATAGGATGGTAGAGTCATCAGGAAAGGGAGAGGGGAAGCCTAATTGAACTAATTCTTTGATGCGCTGTTTGCGCTCTTTGTTCCCTAGCTAGATTTGAGTTAGGAGATTCTGGTATTTGATATCTACCTTGTTACAACTCAGAATCTCACTAATATTTTCATGACCATCTACCTATCTATAATGCCAGCCCCTTACAGGGTGGAGTCTAAAGACTCATAAAGTTTCTAAACCAATATTTTTCATTCACAAACCTTGGCGGATATGGCGTTGCTGATGGTTGAGGCCGAGGACTCTATGTTTGGGCATAGGCCCTATGCATCATATATGAATTTGAGTGTGGGCCTTAGGTATGTTTCCTTTGTGTCAATTCTATTGTAGAAAGATTTGTATAATCCCTACACCAACGTGACAATTCCCTCTTTCTGGGGATGTTGAGTGAGCTTCTGGGTCAAATTCTTGACTGTGTCCTCTGATGCCTTGCACTTTGTTTGCAAGCTACCCTTCTCGGCATCTGAGGTATGTAGCTTCGCTTGGAGTGAAGTGACCTCTGCTTTCTTGGAATCAACCTTCTACTGAAGGAGCTTCTTCTCCTAATCAAGCAAACTGGCTGCTATCCTTGGATGCTACAAGTTTATCTTCTAACATTGTGGTCCTTGCTTGAGAAGCTGTAAGAGCTTCTTGTGATGCCGCCTCTTTTAACTCCTTGTGGAGTTAATTTTTTTATTTTCTCTTGCCCTTGATTTCAGGCATTGAGGTGGGCTACAATGCTTTAAGTCTGTAGGAGGCTAGCCTCAACTTTCTTCAGCTTATTTCTAAGCTTGAGATAATCTATGTGGTAACCATGAAAGTTATTTCACTCATCAACTTGACCTTATCTTGAGGTCAAACTGAGTCAGGTCCACCGCAACAATATTGATGGAGTAATCATCCAGGTTGCATTTTCTCTATAGGTTTTGGACATTGGGGACCATCTGGTGATGGTCAGGGAGCTCTTTAATGGTCATATAATGACCGCATCTGTCTTGTTTCTCCTGATTTCATCTCTTTTTTATTCTTCCTCTCCCTCCTTTTATCTCAAGCCACTTTTGTCGTCTCAGCTTAATTAAAAAAATCAGAGGAGGAAGGGACTATCCCGCCTGCAAAGAGGAATCCTAGTGAGGAATCCTAGTGATAGGTCGTAAGGGATTGTAACTAGTCGTGGGGGCTAGGAAGTCACAGAACCAAAGAAGGGCCCATCATAACTTGGGAGAGAATGTGGGAATGGTGGATGGTGGTGAGGAAGAAGAGAGAAGAGGAAGAAGAGTCTAGGTTGGAGTGATCAGAAATGGGAGCACCCCTGATGGGGAAGTAAAAGGTGGAGGAGATGGATGAACGGGAGGAGGTGAAGGGGTGGAAGAAGAAGAGACCTCAACTATCTTCAAATTCTTTCTTAGGAGGGATCTGAGGGATGGTGACTCAATGGTGGTTGTGGAGGGTGAGACTATTGGTTGGGCCAAAGTGAGACCCTGAACTAGACCTAGCACTGGTTGAGCTATTGACCCCCACCCTGAGGACCTAACAATGTTTGAATCATGGGCATGTGACCTATAGGATCCTACTGAGGAGTGGAAGGAGGGGGCCATGGTGGATTTGTTGTCTAGAGGGGCCAAGGGATGCCATTGTATGTTGTGTGAGCCGCTCCTTAGGGATCTATGACTTCCTCACTGTCTATATGTTTCAGACCCGTGCTCAGCATCCCAATATTTCTTCCCACTACTCATTAGTGGGTACGACCTCAAAATTGAGGGTCATTTTCCCAATTTATTGTCTATATTTCCAATAGGCCTCAATTTTTTCCACACTTCAATCCTTATGCTATAGGGCAACCCTCAAACCCTTAGTATTAGTAATAGTGGGGTCATATTTATACAATAATGGATGAAAATAATCCCATAGTGGGATCGGAATGTCTTTCAGCTCAACATAATTATTAGGAGTGTCCTCTTGAGGAGACCTCGTGTCTTTAAAAAAAATGTTGTTCATGTTGGCAGGAGTCTAAGACTCTGTTTCAGGATAGGGTGTCAGCCATCCACCCATCCAGGTCATATCTCCATGTGTCTTGGATGAAGGTGAAGCCGTAGGAAGCCAGCTTCTATGTGAGAAGATGCTCCACCTTGTGTTTGATGATGGTAATCCCTCCCCTACTCAAAGGGAGGTCAAACAATGTTTTCTTCTTCTAGTCAGAGCCAAACTCTACATTGCGAAGCACCAACTATCGGATTATCTCCAAGGTAACCACTCGCTCCATGAGAATTCTTGGAAGCATGAAGGATTCATCTTGGAATCCATGCAAATGGATCATTGAATGTGTTACCCCAAAGAAATAGTCACAGGGATGTAGGGGGTCTACCAGAATGGCTCGAACCGAGTCGTTCATTTTGTTATTGACCTCCTTTGGGTCAAACTTAGGTAGAAGGGGTGTAAAAAATAGTTGGAAAATTCATATGTGTCTAAGGAGCGGGATAGAACATGAGTCCATGTAGATACTAGATGACCATTTGGGGGTCCACCTCCATGTCCCACAATGTTAGGTTCATAAATTGGCTAAGGAACTGGGAGTTCTAGTATAAAATGAGGTGGAACAAATAGGAAGAATACCTGAAGGTGGCATTAATAGGGAACATGGCCAACTACTCACAAATATTTCTGCAATGACCTCAGTGAAGTCAAACTGATATGCATGTTCCTTGTTCATGGATCTCATCTAGAAAAGAGTCGTATCTTACCATTCATGGATTTTCTAGTCTGAGTCTTGGAAAAAAATGAATGCCAACATGGAGTAGGCATCCCGATAATCTTCCAAGAACATCTTCAAGGGAGTTGGAAATCCCGGTGTCCTGGAACTACTTGAATCATCTTGTCACAACTCCCTGTTGATGAATGTGGTTTTGTTCTGGCATTGAGCCCAGATGTTTTGGAGCTTGGGATATTGTAGAAGTTGGTTTTTTTCTCATAGGGTAGGGCCAACATATCCTTGATGGCCTTTGGTGTAATCACCACCTGCATGTTTTTCCCTTGATGATGTTGGAGTCAGGGTCGAAACAATGCACACATCTATACGAGCTCAGGATATGGGTGCACGAGAGGCACCATTTATTGTGTGAGTGTGGTGGTCCAAATCCTAGAGCCAAAAGACTTATAATCCCCAAAATGATTTAGGAATCTGGCATGGGCTACCTCCCGCAGAGCCTTTGGTTTCTTGGTGAGAATGGGATCAAAGACCCCATATGAAAAATCCATTACCATGGAAGCATCACTGAGTTTTGCTCCCCTTATCAGGGAATCTCATCCTTGGGTGAAGAGAGCGATGTGGAAAAGGCTTCCCTGCATAGGATTTTGGTTGTGGTAAGGAACCAGATGTTGCCATGGTTGTTCTAGAACTGCTGAAATCTCTGATTTTTTGAACTAGGGACTCCGTTATTTGGGCAAGAGACTCTTAGCACTTTGAAATGAAGCCTTCATGACTCAAAACCTGCCTTAAATAGACTCCTTGACTCACATGAAGTAATGGATCATGCATACCTTGGGTCACATCATATAACAGTACTTTGGTTGTATGACCCTTAGCACCAAATTCTATGTTTCATGAGATATTTTTCATTAACACTCCGATCCTTTTCATTAAGTATCCAAAAAATAGTTGGATCATTTACTTTGGGGAAAATAAGGAAGGTACAACACCTTCCAAAACATTAAAAAGGGGAGAAGGGGTCTCTGCTAGAGACATGTGTCTAAAGACACTTATTCAAAGGGGAAAGACCATGAAAATGAGGAAAAATCAAAAAGAAAGAGGGGACTATACATATGATACAAAATTTACAATGTTAAAACTTTAATAAAAGGATTAAGATGGATCCCATTCACCAAATCACCAAGGGCTCACCTTCCATAGTTTTAAGCTCAAAAGTGTTGTGTTGTTGCACATGCACTGATTTTGAATGGTCTTTTCCATAGAGGGTCAAATTTCCCATGATTTCCAGGCTTGGTGGCCCTTGCATCCCATTTTATAACTAAAGTGCCAATTCAAAAATTGGGCTCATAAGTCTTCTGATAAGACCAAGTCTTGATAACCTATTGAGAACTAATCATGGATTCATGGGTTGTCTCCCATTTTTCTTGAAGCTCCATCAGCTCCATGAGTCTTACTTTCATCGCTCCATGTTCCTTGATATCAATTTGTTTCAATAATTGCAATGATGGGACTTCCACAGTGATGGGCATTATGGCGCTTTTACCGTAGACCAATTCATATGGTGAGGCTTTCAGGATTTTCTTGGGTGTGATCCAATCAGCCCATAAGGCCATCTTGACATGCTCATGCCATGATCTCTTATGTTCATCCCCCATCCTCTTGATGAGTCTGATTAGATTTTGTTGGTGGATTCCACCAAACTGTTACCCTACAGGTAGTAGTTGGAGGATGTCTTCAAATAGATTGCATTCCTCACTCCGAAGTCAGACACTTTGGCCCCTAGAAAATCCTTAGCATTATCTGATATGATTGTGTGGGGGGTAAAAATCATGTGGTGATATCTCAGAGGAGCTCTAGGATCATATTCTCAGTGGCTTCCTTCAGCGGAACTACCTCTATCCATCAGGTGAAATAGTCAGTGGCAATGAGAATCCACTTGTGACCTACGCTTGAAGATGGGTTAACCATTCTGATGAAGTCTAGACCCCATTGAGTGAATGGTTCTTCAACTAAGATAGGGTTAAGGGGAAGTGTGGAATTTCTTCGGAAGCCCATGTAGAATTGGAAAATTTTACACTTACTCACCATCGCATAGCAATCTGCAAACAAGTTGGGCCAAAAGTATCCTTCCTGTAGGACCTTTATGGCAGTGGTTTTGGTAGAGAAGTGGCCTCCTGAGCCTCCATGATGTAACTCATGTAAGACCTTTTCAGCCTCCTCCTTTTCTAGGCATCTAAGAAGGATCCCATCAAAGTTCCTTTTGAAAAGGAAATTATCAATAATGATAAATTCAGATCCCTGCTGTCTGTAATATCTTTTATTTTTGAGGGGAAGGTGGCTTGGATATTAACCTATCTACATGAAGTGCATCCTATCCGATACCTAGTTTTTGGATTCATTTTCTTATATATAAAGCACCATCTCAGGTTCCTCATTTGTTGGGACTATTGGATCTTGTGTGAGATATTGACACAAACCTCTTCCTCATACCAACTTCATGGGATTTATCTCAATGTCATATTCTAGGATCTTAGTGATCCAGTTCACCCTTTTATCAGTTATCTCACCCTCTGTGATGTATTTTTTGATGTGGAGTGTGCCACCATGACTATGATCTGGCTATTGGTAACGAGGTGTCTGAATTTCTTCAGACCTTTGACAATGGCATAAGCCTATTTCTCCCCAAATTTTACCTTGTCTCATAATCATGGAGATTTTTTGAAAAGAAAGTAACTAGATGCTCCTCTTCTCATGACTCTCCTTTCTATGTCAACATGGATGCTACACTGTGCTCACTCCCATATATGTACATGATGAAATCCTTGGAGAAGTTTGGGTTGCATAGCACTGGTGTAGATGCAATTGCCTTTTTGACCTCCTCGAAGGCTTGATGACCTTCAGTGGTCCATTTGAAGTTTAGATTCTTTTTCAACATCAGTGTGATTGGGTGTATCATTCCAGCAAAATTTGAAATGAATCTGCTGACAAAGTTAATATTTCCTAGGAAATATTGTACTACCTTCTTGTTGACATGTAGAGACAATTCCAGAATGGTTTGACTCTTTTTGGATCGATTGAGATCCCATCTTTTGAGATAATGTGTCCTAGGAGTTTTCCTTGCAGCACTCCAAAACCACACTTCTTTGGATTCAGATAGATTATGGATTCCTGAAACTTCTTGAATACATAATTCTAGGGCATCAAAATGATCTTCCACCATTTTGGTAAACACTGTGAGGTCACCCAAGTATATTAGTATTACCTTGTTAATCAGTTCTCCAAATGTGGCATCCATGGCTCTTTGAAAAGTAGACACAACATTGGTGAGTCCGAATGACATCTTTGCATATGCAAAGGTTCCCCACTTTTTTGTAAAAGTGGTCTTATGTTGGTCTTCCTCCATAAGCCATAATTGGATTAGCCCAAAAAACCATCAAGCAAAGAGAACCTTTATAAACTTGCTACTATTTTTAGTATATCTACTCCATGGAAGGTAAGGGGTAGTGATCTTTAAGGGATACTTTATTCAGATCTCTGAAATCCATGCAGAGTCTGATTTCACCATTTTTCTTCCTTACCAATACCATATTGGACACCCATGTGGAGTGCTTGATTGGGAAGATTATCCTAGCCTCCAGGAGCTTCCTCAGCTCTTTAGCCATGAGAGATTCTATTTTTGGATTCACAGGCCTCTGCTTCTGATGCACAGGTTTAGTCCCCTCTTCTAGGTCAATAGTATGTTGGATGATATCCTTATTATAACCATGTAGGTCATCATAAGTCCAAGCTATTACCTTATCATACTTATGGCATAGAGCCACAAGTCTTTCTCTTTCTTTCTGGGTGACTAACTTCCCAACCTTTAGCTTTTTCCCATTGGCCACTTCCAATTCGACATAATCTTCCTTGACCACCACAAACTTCCTCCTATTTGTATTAGCATCATCGGAATCAAAAATAATTTCCAACATTATTAGTCCCTTTGGAAGTTTGTTCATTTTGAGTTGGATGACTTGATCTTTGTATGCTTCTTCAATTCTGGGTTGGATTTGGTCTGCAAACTCTTCAGATTGTTGTAAGAAGAGAAAAATATGTTGGTCACTTTCAAAAACCTTCCAATGATCCACATTATCAGGTATAGATGGGTGAATGATCAACCTCACCACTTCTTTGTTTGTTATCAGATCCCGGGTTGGGTCAAACTGTGATTTGATCTGGGCCATTCTATCTTCTTCTATGTTTTGATCCCAAGGGATAACCTTAATGTTAAAGGCCTCAAAATCCTTCAATAAGATCCCATACTCTATGATGATAGGACCTCATCCTTGGATTCCTTTTTTTGATGTTTCTAACTTGTGTCACTACTAACTTAGAGTGCCAAAAGACTCTCAATTGTTGTACGCCCTATTTTCTTGCCAATGTCAAACCATGCACTAAAGCCTCATACTCTACTTCATTACTGGTGCAAGTGAAGTGGAAGTGAAATGCCTAGAGTATCTTCCTTCCACTTGGTGAAGATAGGCATATTCTGGCTCCTGATCCATTTCTACTTCTAGCTCCATCCAAGTGTAGAGTCCATATTTGGGAATCCTTTGTGGGATTCTTTTCACTTTTACTATCCTCCCTCATAACCTTTGGAATAGTGGGATTCTCATAAAAAATGACATAAGTACCTAACCCAGTGGAATCAAAGTTTTCAAAGGGGTCTCTAGGTGACAAGTCAACCAAATAGTTTCCACTTTGGTGGTCACCTTCATATATATATATATGACTCTTCTTCTCAGGTGATCATGGCATGTGAGGCTTCAAAACCTGAGGCCACTTGATATGTTATATGTTCCTCTGCGAGGGATTCTAATAACACCTTCGTTTTGGATCCATACTTTGTCTAAGATCATATGAGACCAATCAAGGACATGTAACCTCCAATATTAGTAGTGAAATCATTGGATAGACACAGTATGAAGACCAGTAGAACATCAATTACCACTATATCCTACAGAACGATTATGTTTGGGAAGGAATAGAGTTGCAATGGGAGACCTCTAATAACACCAATGGTTTGAATTGATTTCCATCCAGTTGCATGACTCCTCTCTTTAAGGGATCATATTTTATTCTAAATGCGTTCAAAATTGTTTTGGGCATAACCGTAGTGCTTGTGCAGAGTCTATCATGGAGTTATGTAGTAATTTCTTACCAATTATAAGAGTCATGAAGAAGGGTTGGGGTCTTGGTTTACTTACCCCTTCTTTCTGGTTCTTTAGCATTGAATCCATTTGAGCTTGAGTTTTTTTGAGTTACTCCTTCCCTTTCCTGGTTGTAGTTGGGTTGCCACTGGATTTTAGCACTTCTTGAAGTAATTCCTTTTGTTCTGTAATGCCCAAGATATCCCACAATGATACATTCGTTGGTACCTTTTAAGTTTCTTGACTACATTCATTGACCCGAGTGTTGTGCTTTAGAGATCTATTGGTATTTCACCCTCTCAACTACTGGATGGAAGGTACCTTGATTTTGAGTGGTTGTTGTAGTCTCTTTTCTGTATGTGGGCAAAGGGGTAGTGAATATTGGAGATTCTTTCCTTTCTCCATTCATTTTTAGCGGAACAGGGATCACATAATCTATCATCCACCTTTTGGAGTGAGTGTTATAATCTGATTGTACTAGATTAGAAGTAGATACTTCATTTTTGAATACAAATTCTTCTCCTTTGATCCAAGAGAAAAGTGCATGTTTAGGCACAATCTCTGCCTCTTGTTCTAGGGACATCCCTTGCATTTGCACAACAAAGGCCACATTTTGAACTCCCAGGGACTGGTAAGGTCCGAAAGCATTGGCCTCATGGCCTTCCCTTGCTCTTTGTTCTACTACCTTTTGTTGTAGATTCCCTTGGGGGAAATATTTTGGCATATGGGGGGTATTGCAAGGAAAACACCAAGCATTGGGGTCTTCCACCAAATTGTTCTATCTTGGAATCATTTCTCTCCCATTATTGGGTGGGAGGGTCTAGAGTGGTGTCAAGACCTAGATAATTTGGTTAGATGGTTACACCAACGATATTCTTTGAGTATTTTGATATTGCAGAGGGAAAGTGGGTCTACTCCCTTGATAGCCTTGATAATTATTTCTTGGGTACATGCGTTGAATCCTCTTAAGATTGACTATCTCATTAGAGAAGTTCCTGAGGATGTTTATTACTTCTTCCATTTCTAAAGAAGAAGATGACGATGTTGCGGTAGGAGTAGTGAGAGTGGTGGATACTTGAGAGGATGGGTAGCTATACATGGATGTCAAAGCTTGGGTAGAACTTGAGGTTTGCACCTGAGGAAGAGGAGATATCTCGGGATACACTAGCGAATGGATCTTTGGGGGAAGCTTCCCAACATCTATCAAGTTATTCTCAACCTGGACTATAATATCATATGCTTATGGCAAAGAATCTCCTCCTAATGACTTAATCATCATGGAAATATCCAATTTTAGGGACTTTAGATAAAATATAATAGCCATACCTACATGCGTTCTGGCTAAAACTAGAATCCTTTTCCATGTCTTTTGGAATCTGGTATTGAAATTAGTCATAGGCTCTTATGGAGATTTCTTGATATAGATAAGTTGTTTTAGCAACAAATATCTATCACCCTTCTCATTAAATCTTGTGAAAAATACATTTCCTAATTGATCTAGGTACTAATAGAGTTAGGAGTCAAATATCTATACTAGTCGAGAGCTTTTCCTTTAAAGGAAGTAGCTAATAACGTTAAGGCAACATCTTTCTCCATGATTTAATGCACAATGCATATCTCTGCAACATCTTGAAGATGTTTCTCTAAGGTTTTGAAATCTTCACCAGTGAATTTAAGTAGTTCCTTTATCACATTAGCTAGAATGGGATTCCATGTTGCTAGAGCCACTAGCAAGATGAGTGGACTTCCCTGATTCCATGAGAAAAACTATCTTGGAGGATGTAGGGCCATTCTGATGGGTCTGAGAACTCTAGTGGATTGTAAGAAGGGACTCCCAGGTGGCGGTGTTGACAGAGTCCAGTTTAGAGGAGATGGAGATATTTTACTTAGTTTACCTCTTCTGCCTATCCCTAGGGACAACTACAGATATTCAAATGTTCCTTCTTCTCTTATTCTTGACCTTGTTTGAATCCTTCTCATGAACTAGAGAGGATTAAACCACCAATACGTTGAAACCAATAGATATTTGGAATGGAGTCACAAGATGTGTAGTTACAGAGCCTCAACAGGCTAGAAATTTCTATGTCACACACCAAACCTAGCAATATTTGAAGTTTAAGCTTTCAATGTTATCCCACTGGGCATACCAGGAAAACTATTGATGATTATCTTTGTAGATGAATCACCAAAGTTATGGGAAACCTTAAAGATGTGGGACTTGGCCCCTAAGATAACCTCCATATTTTATAGAAGTTGGCTCTTCTCTACTTTGGGTTGAGATAAGGGGTAGAGAGAAAATAAAACAGTAAATAAATCCTAACTAAGGTGATGCACTGAGAATTTACTAAAAAGCACAGATATATTATTGAAATAGCTACTAGATTAATTGAAGACATTTCAGCATGATCAACTTCTCTGGAGATATCTCAAATTATCGAAGGTCAAATGAAACTGAAACATAACCATGAGTGAATGAATATATTTATGTAAAATATCTAAGGGTGTGTAACATGATAGATATTTAAACATTCATCTAAAACTGAATAAAAGTAAATAGGAAGAGATAAAGGACACAGAAGATTGTGAAAATTTAGTACACATAACAAGAACTCTTATTAATAGAGAAAACAGTACATAAGGTAAAAAATGCATAAATTACAGTATTCCTTTACAACAAAGCCTTGCTAAGTCTAGTTAACACAATAGACTGAATCTTAATTACTCTTGCGGAGCTATGGAACTTCTTTTTCTTCCTTTTTATTTTTCTATTTGCCCCCCCCCTGTAGTCTAGCATAAGAAAATTCTTATATAGACCCCGTGCCTCTTTCGTCAATGTGCCTCCATTAATATTTCCACCACCCATATTTATTTCTTACCTATGAGATATTTAAACTTTGGAGTAGATCTCAACTACATGTTTTACGACCTAAGATCACATTCACTCTGCCGAACCTCGAACCCTTTTCTTCTTTAATTGGTTCCTTGGATGGTGGAAGTTTCCTTGTATAATACGTGGAGACTCTACGCTTCCCAAAGGCTTCTCCTTTTCTTTCTCCTTTTAAAGTTGTGCCTGGAAAACACGTGGAGGCTTGTGCACTCCTCTCCTTTATCTTTTGACTTTTAAACCATCTTGGGGCTACTTAGTTGCACTTTAGCCACCCGGAGGATTCTCAATTCTTGAATGTTCCTGATGCTTTGTGCCTTCTCCAAAATTCACCGAAGGGACATGTGGATACCCTCTATGTTCAATTTCATACTTAGGTAATTTTTTTCCCCAACAAAAATATAAAAGAATGCTAAAATAAAAAGGGGTTGGGGTGACAAAAGGTAACATTAATGGAAGAGCTTTGAAACAATGTATAAATCCTTCTACAGGATAATGATACTCTTTATATGTAATACTTTACTATGATTATGAAGAAATTATTGTGTATACTTGTGTTGTTTTTATCTTGTTGATTTTGTTGCACAAATGGCTTGAGTAAGATTTTTTATGAGCATTAACTTCATTTCTAGAAAGAAGTATATGTTGAGTTGTCACAGAAAGTGCAAGACTTAATTCATGAAGGAACGTAGGACTCTATTTGGTGTATTAGCATAGGACTGTCATCCTCTTAACAACAGTCTCAAAACAATGCCTCCAGATCATCCAGGTCACCATTCAAGCTTCTTTGGAACTTGGGGAAACTTGGATCTCTGAAGTCATAGTTGTCAACACTATACCTTGAACAGAAATCATAGTCATTAATTTAGCAGCCATTCAAGACACACAAGGAAGAAATACGACCAACAGTTGGAGACACATCTTCAATTTAATTCTCTTCAATTCGTTAGTGATTTGGATAATCTTCTAGAGGTGATTGAATCCTTCATGGAGTCAATCATGGATTTTCTCTTCAGTTTTCAAGACTATTTTAAGATCAATAACCTTATGAACTACTCCCACCATTAAGGTATTTCCCAAAAATAGTTAGCATTGTTTATTTAGAACAATTAGTTAAGGTTAGATGTAGTCATTGGAATAACTAGATCTCCTAGAGAGATTAGGACTTCCCTGGTATAAAAGAGATGATGTAATTAGACTTAAGGGGTTGAATCGTATTATTAAACAAGCAAATTTTCCAATTCAAAAAAGATCGCAGATTCATGAGAAAGTTCAGTTGTGTGAGTTTCAGTTCAAATCATGATCGAAGGGCAGGAGTAAGGGCCACTCCTACCCAACAAAATGGGGATTCACAATTATTTACTTTCTATATTCTTTATGAATTGCAGCTTTACAGTTCATTGTATTCTTCAATGAAATTTAGTTTTCAATATTAATGCTTAGTGAATTATACAATCAAGCTTTTAATTTCATTATTTCATTTCAAGCATTTCATTTTTTAATCACGATCAATTTTTTAGTTTATAGATTTTATTATTAAACATGTGTTGAGCCTGTGTTCCTACTATTCCCTTTGTTGCAAACAACCATAGACACTACCCTGGATTGACATAATAACTTAATTAAAGTACAAGCATTGAGGACACTCTTCATATTACTAATAGATCCATTCAAAACTTCAGTCATTATAAACTTACCACCTCTCAAGACACAAAAAAAGGTTAGGGAAATTATGGGTTACATAGACTATCATAGGAAGTTTATAAAAAACTATGCTAAAATCAGTGCACCTTTAGAAGAATTGTTGAAGAAAAGAATAAATAAAGAGATAAAATAGACTAAACCATACACTGATGCTTTTGAAATTCTCAAGGAAAAAATATTACATGTACCCATTATAATATTTCTATATTGGAAATTCTCTTTCCATGTACATGTCAATACATTAGGTATTTCCATTGGTGTAGTTTTAACATGTCCAAGAGAGAAAATGGGCCATTTTATAGCTTTTGCAAGATGCAAGTTAGGTAAAGTCAAGAAAAATTACTCTACTACAGAAAGAGAGGCCTTAAGCATGGTATACTCCTTAAAAATTTATACATTATCTGTTAGCTACATCATTTTTATTTTACACAGACCATGAACCATTAAAATACTTACTAAATAGACCAATACTACAAGGAAGAATATGTCATTGGTTTATGTTGTTTTCAAGAATTTGACTTTACCATTGTTGTGAAACTAGGAAAGATGAATAATGGACCAGATTATCTTTCTAAAATATAACCAAGGGAAGATGAAGTACCTATTGATGATGAATTCCCCAGAACACATCTATTTAGATTTGAGTCCATCCCAAAAGATTTTAATGATATTACACAATTACTAGCTACATGAGAATTCCCTAGTAAATACAAAAAGCAACAAAGTAAGAACTTACTAAGCCAATATTTTTCATTCACCTTAATTTAAGGACAATTATACAAGAAAGGATGAGATGATGCCCTTAGAAGGGTTACCCTAGAACATGAATGGAAGAACATAATAGAAGAAGCTCATGAAGGCATAACTAGTGGGCACAGTCGAGGATAACAAACAACCAGGAAAGTAATGATGGCAGGACTATGGTGGCTTGAACTATTCAGGTATGCACAAAAACATGTAAGATATTTTTATATATGCTAGTAGGTTGGAAAACCAAATGCAAGAGATGAAATGCTGATAAGACCAGTCCTAGCACTAGCCCCATTTGAGAAATGGGCCATATATTTTATTGGACCTATAGAACTAACTGCAAAAAATTCTCATGTTAGATTTATCATTATAGGGAAAAAATACCTGACAAGATGGGTAGAATCCATTTCAACCAAATATTGCACTGCCAAGACAATGGTAAGATGTATCTATGAACACATTATCACAAGGTTTGGATGTCCCCTAATCATCACAAGTGATCAAGGAAAATTTTTTGTCAATGTTATTATTAAGGAGTTGTTAGAATTTTTTTGATAAATCATAACCGTAGTACACCATATCATCCACAAGCTAATGGGAAAGTTGAAGCATTCAACATGGTCTTGGAAAAGGTACTTAAAAATATATGCTCACTCCAAAAAATAGATTGGGACTTGAAAATACCAGCAATATTATGGGCTTACAACACTATATATAAGAGGTAGACCAAATATTCCCCATTTCAATTAGTGTATGGACTTGAATCCATGGTACCCATATAATTTATCCTTCCAAGTTTAAGGGTGGTAGTGACATTCATATTGAATGAAGACTCTTCAGTACATGAAAGAATCATTGAATTAGAAAAATTGGATGAAAAAATATTCATAGCATCCTATAATCAAACTCAATAGAAAAGGAGGTAGAAAGCATGGCATGACCGCCATATAAAATGGAAGGAATTTGACATAGGGGACCGAGTACTATTATATGATAGCAAATGGAAGAATCCTAAGAAGCTCAAAGTTCGATGGTTAGGACCTTCTATCATTAAGGATATACTAGCATCAGGAGCTACAAAACTTCATACATTACAACATAAATAACTACCACATTATGTTAATGGAGCATGGCTAAAGAAATATCGTAATTGATAAGAAAGGAGAAAAAAAATTGGCCTATTTGAAAATCAACAATTTGGTGGATAGGATGAGGAGTGGGATAAAAACCCCACAAGGGCATCCTCACTCTAACAAAAACAATAATTTAAAAAGAAAAAAACCGCGGAGGGATAGATACTTGCATAACAAAAAGGAAAAATATGCAAAGGGATATATACCCATGTAATGAAAGTAAAAATTGTGGAGGGACAGATACCTGCGGAATGAAATAAAAATCCATAGAGGGAAAAATACTTGTAGAATGAAATAAAAATACATGGAGGGATAGGTACCTGTGGAATGAAATAAAAATCCATAAAGGGAGAGATACTCGAAGAATGAAATAAAAAATCTGTGGAAGGGCAAGTACCCATGTAACATAAGAAAATATGTGGAAGGTAGAATACCCACATAACAAAGAAAAAATTGTGGAACACCAGAAAAATTATGTAAAGCATGATAAAATCAAAGAGGAATGAAGATAGTTGCAGAAGTACATATTGTTGCACAATATAAGGATCCACATATCACAACAAAGAAACCCCTGAACTAAAGATACATAAAAGGAACTTATAACCAAATCTAACATACTTTCCCATCCAAAGAACAATAAATGTAGTAGGTAGACACTCAAAATATATAAAAGCATCGAACTATAAGGGTACAATACACAAAGGTGAAAAAATGAAACAAAGAACAAAACCCCAAAGGAAAAACAGACTAGAGGAAAAATAGGAGAAACACAAAATATTTAGCCTCCCATTGTTGTTGCACAAGAAGAGCTCCCACAACCTAAATTCAAGAAAAACTCCATCAAATCTACTAAGCAAGGTCTAATGGGAACTTTCTCACATATTCCATTCAAATTCTCCCATACACGTAATCTTCAAGGATATATCCACTCCAATATTGTAGAATATGACTATGCATGGTTAGAGGTCAATAGACAATTATTACTTCAACAAAATCCAGCCACGAGAGAAATAGAGTAAAAAATTAATGCTAAATTCATAAGCGAGATTAATATAGACACATGGAGTCGTACTCCTTATTTTGTTAACACCAAAAATATAATTAGGGTTCTCCTTAGCTGACTATATAACCAAACTGATATGGAATTCATTGCTAGGGTTATAAGACTACTGGTAAGAGGGCGCTTAACAATAACAAAGAAAAATACCCCCATTAAAGATACAATGCAGACGATGCGGATAACCAATACCAAAAGAGGAGTCTAAATTGTAAATATCAAAAACCATGCACTCAAGTATACCGCCAAGGCCATTTGTCTCAAACTTTATCATACAAATCATGAATATGGATCCCATGGAATTAGTGCCCAAATTGTCCTAGATATGGTAAATTCACATTCTGAATACAATCTATGTGAACTAATCGCCTAAAAATTTCATGAGAATAATAGAAAGATCAAGGAAGGAAAACATGCATTCTGTTATGGGACTATTTTATTTTTCTGACCATGTATTTCACTAAAACCATCCCAACCCAAAAAAAACCAATTGAATGGCAGTTAGATACACCTATCGCAAAATAATTTTTTTAGCATAATAATATAATGGACCAAAGACATGAATTACATCATTGATAGCTTGGATAAACAACATCGGGAAGCTAGTAGTAAACAAAGCAAGAGCATTAGAAAAAATAGTGGCAAGATACAAAAATGAAGTAATCTTCATTACAAACATATATTATATCTATATTTGACCTTTCATTCCAAGAACTTCCCATGGAACACCACTACCATACAAAACATCAAATGAATTGGTGGCTATAACCATAGAAGAACTAATAAATCTTCCAGTGGACCCTAGGAAACTAGTGCCTCCAAATATTAATGAAATAATTGAATAAACTTGGGAGGAATTCAAGAATAAATATCGAGAACAATATGGAAAAGTAGAACCAAATAGAGCAGGACCCAAAATGTACAAAAGAAGGCCATATAAAGTGAAATTTTCTTCGGCCCTAGCTACAAAACTCCAAAAGGAAATGGCCAAAAAAATAATAGTGAAATAAATAGAGGTCATTGAGGAAGAATATGAAGATTCACATGGAACAATACAAATTTATGAATTAGAAGAAGAAGAAAATCCCTCTCCCCCACATTCATTGCCAATCATACCATAGGAAGAATCAAGCCCACAATTTTCAGGAGAAGCTGAACCTTGGGAAGAGAAAACATTATCCAAACTTGCCTATGGATATTATAAGACATGTTTAACTCAAGAAAATGTTTCCTAGGTGGCACAACAATATGAAATAAGTACAAGAACAGAACAAGTGGCCATAGAAAAAGCTATAATACAGTACATGAAAAAAAATTGACTTGATAATTAGAGATATAATTCAGCTCCTCCCACATGAATTATTGAATTATTGAAAAAAAAATGAAGGAAATTCAAACACAAGTAGACATCGTTGAGGAAAATAGACAACATTATCTTCAACAAGAAAGGAAATAATTAAAACAAAAGAAGAAGAAGACTATCAAAGATCAAATTCGCATGGAGGAAATGGAATATTTAATCAGGCTTATTAACAAAAAACAAGAAAAAGAAGAGGAGGTGAATAAACATATATAATTATATAAAAATAAAGAAGAGAAAAGGGAAGCAACTGAGAAACAGACAAAAGGGAAACAAACTACAAAAGAAACAAAAAAATGAGAAGCAAGGAAGAAACAAAAAGAGGATGATAGAAAAGTAGAGGAGGTAAAAAAAAAGAAGAAAATACAAGGGGCAGAAATAAGGGAGAAGAAATAAAATACAAGGAACATAGGGAGAATAAAGTTAAGAAACAAAAACACTAAGAAGAAAAAAAAGCAACAAGAAGAAGAAACAAAACAGAAAGAAGAAGAAGAAAGAGAAAGAAAGAAGAAAGAAGAAGAAGAAAGAGAAAGAAAGAAGAAGGAAGAAGAAGAAAAAGAAAGAAAGAAGAAATAAGAACAGGATGAATAAAGAAAGAAGAAAGAAGAAGAATAGAGAAAAACAAAACAAAAATAAGAAGAAGGAAAGAAGGAAATGGAAAAATAAGAACAAGAAAAGAAGAAAGAAAAACAAAAAAAGAAGAAGCAAAAAAGTGACAAGAAGAAAATAGAAAGAAAAGGGAGGAGGAAGATAGACAAGAAATAGAAAAGAGACAAAAATGAAAGATAGATGAAGGAAATAAAGTATAGGCACAACCATCAGCACCATCTACTAAGTAGAAGTAGCAGGAACATAGTACCTACATAGTATCTTAGAGATCCATTAACAAAAATCAAACAGGCCCTCCAATAAAGAAAAAAATAAAAATCTATCCAGTTAAAACAAGGGGTTTTTGAAAAAACACAAGAAGGCTAAATGGTACACTTACAAAAACTCTCACCCCTTTATAAATACACATGCAATCAACTACTAGTGATCCATAGGGATCTAGAAAAACACACCACTTCATCAATTCCATCATCACCAAGAAGGAAAAATAAGAAAAAAAGTGAATAAAATGAGGTAAACGAAGGTTCTAAAAGGAACCACTGCTTTGTGCAGAGCGGCAGTTTTGGAACCACTGTCGGGCTAGGGCAGTGATACTAAGACCACTAGTCTGCTCAGGGTGGTGGTCCTGACACTTTCAAACAAAGAAAAATAATGGAATGTGAATGGATGTGAATTTAAAGCACCCAATCGTGTCTCTTCCCCTTCCATTCCCTTTCACATCATCCAGTGCACAGGAGGACATGGGAAGGCCTATAAATGCATAAAAGGAACAAGAGAATAAGCATTCAAAGATCTAGAGAGATCAAGAAGCAGAGTTTAATGAGAGCAGTGAGCAAGATCTTCAGTGTTGGAATGGAATTGTAGGAGCCAGGTGTAGAAACAGAGCAAGCAATTAATTGGAGAGAAGGTTTACATTGTTTCTTATTTTCATACTTATTGTAATATGTAATTATCTATATTAGACCAATAAAAGTGGGAAGAAAGAGAAATTGCCCTTCCCGACTAGTTTTCCTCCATTGGAGGTTTCCACGATAAAATTGTTGGTGTTAAAGTTTTGAATTATTTCCTTCTCTGTAATTTCCTTTCTATTGCACTAGATAATCAATCATGAAGCTCTAATTTTTCAAGAAAATTTGTCATTTTCTAAAGTTGAAAGTAGAACAACATAATTGTGTGATTCATAGAGTTCCAAAGTAGAAGTTTACGGATCATTTTGGTATCAGAGCTAATTACATATCTAGGACTATGGTATTCGAATATTTCTTGTGATTTTGTATGATGGTGACAAGGTCCAAAGGTGAAGAAGTTTTACCTTGCAAGCTAGATATTTCTATGAAGAAGTGTAAACAAAGAATTTGAGCTCACATGGAGGAAGAGAACTTGGTCCGTAGAGTCGAGATGCTAGAGACCATGACGGATAAAATACATAGAAAACAAGAGCTTTCAGATCTGCAAAAGATGGCTTCGGTTAAGCAAGATTCCGTGGACTCGGTGGTTTGAGCACTAGCCAAAAAAATTGGTATCAGAAATAGCCATGAAGAGGAAGAATGGGAAGAGCGTGAAGAGACGCCAATTGTAAGCGAGAAGGTCAAATCCACACATACACCTTTTAAAGTTAAAATGAAAGTGGAAATAAAGAATTTTGAAGGACAAGTGGATGCAGAATTACTGGGTAAATGGCTACAATAGTTAGAAGTCTACTTTAGTGTGCATAATGTCACTGAGGCACAAAGGGTCACCTTTCCACATCTCAAAATGGAAGGTCATGCTCTGGTTTGGTGGGAAACCCACTTGTGAGAAGAAGAAATGTCCTATTTTCAGTACTTGGAGAGGTTTTAAAGAATTTATAAGAGCTAAATTCTATACTATTGGCCATAAGACTGACATGATGATTAAGTGGTAGTACTTTAGACAGGGCAGTAGTCAAAGTGTGCAAGACTAAACTACGGAATTTCGGAGACAAGCCATGTTGCTTAATATGGACTTGGAGGATGAGGACATTCTGACCAAGTATTTAGGAGGACTTCACACTCACCTTTGAAGGAAGGTAATCTCCACAAAGCCCAAGGATCTCAATGATGTTTGTATACAAGCATACTACATTGATGACGAGAAGAAGCAAGGAGAAATAGAGCCAAAGGGAGACTAGTCAAAAGAACAACGGGACAAAGAACAAGGGAATACAAGTAGTAGAGGTAAATAGAAAGGTAAACATACCACTACTATTTTGCATAATTGTAAAGATCCTAAGAATTTCTGTAAGAATTGTGATGTAAATGGACATAGTGACATCACATGTTGGAAGTTGCATCTAGAATTTCATCCAAAGAACCAAACCAAGGATTCCAAGAAATCCATGGCCACTGTGAAGACAGAAAGAGAAGTGGAGATTGAGGATGATTCAAATGTAGATAAGAGGTTGGGATGCATGGCCACTAACATGTATGGGGTAGCAGTAGAAGAAGAGATGAGTAAGCTATTTCAAATCAGAATCCAAATCAAGAAGACTAAGGTAAACGCTTTGGTAGATTCTAGTTCTTAGTCAAATTTGATTTCTGATGTGGTTGTAGAACAGCTTGGTCTAGAGGCTTACACGCATCTACATCCATACCCACTGGGATGGGTGAAGAAGGGTGTAGAAATTACAAGTTACAAGGAAGTGTAAGTTTCAATTTGGGATAAATACCCAATACATAGATGTATTAGAGGCTGATATTATTCCACTTGATGCATTTGACGTTGTCTTCATAAGTCCTTACTTGTATGCCAGGGATGTTGTGTTATCAAGGAGGGAGAACTGGTACAAAAGGGTCAAGGATGGAGTCATTTTTAACATCAGGGCACACCATAGCAAATTAAAGAAGGCTATGTTAAGTGCTAACCAAGCACTAAGACTTATTCAGGAAAATCATCAGTTTTTTTTGCTTTCATTGGAAGAAAAAAAAATGGACGTGAGAGCACAACTATTTCTGACCAAAGGATAGAGAATTTGGATAGCACTTATCGGTTTTTACAGAAGAAGCCACCACATGAACTAATCATTCAAGGAGCAAAGCAATCTTCCACTATGCACTCACTATATCTACCTACGGATTCACTGGACCTGGTCGTGGGGTAGCAAGAAGAAGAGGAGATATAAGGAACAGTGGTGACTATAGCAGCAATGTACTTAGAGAGGATTCGTCCAATCCATCTCAAGAAAAAAATATAGGAAAGGACTAAACCACTACAGTATGGGACCTTCGCCATACTTGAGCAGGTTGGAGAAGAAACCTTTAGGCCATACTTCATGTAGATGCATGCAATAGTAAGTTGCAAGAGCTTGCATCCACTAATGCCATCTATGCATGACAAAGAAGGAAACATATAGAAATTACCTTCCAAAGAGGATTATACTCAAGGCAACTTGAAGGAGGATGTAGCACTGGAACAACAAACCAGAGATCCACAGGATTTTTGGCAGGTTGAATGAGAGAAGACACCAAGGCAGACCCAGTGGTACTCAAATGAGCACGAGAGGGAGTTGATTCCTCTACCACTCCCCCACTAAGATTTTGTGGGACCAAAATCCTCCTAAGTAGGGGAGGTATGATCCATAGGGATCCATAAAAATACACCACTTCATCATTTCCATCAGCACCAAGAAGGAGAAATACGAAAAAAAAAGTGAATAAAATGAGGTAAATGGAGGTTCTAGAAGGAACCGCTACTCTATACAGAGTGGTAGTTTCAGAACCGCTGCCCTGAAGGGCGGCAGTCTTGAAACTTTCGAATAGAGAAAAAGAATGGAATGTGAATGGATGCAAATTTTAAGCTCCCATTCATGTCTCTTCCCCTTCCATGCCCTTTCACATCCTCCAGTGCATGGGAGGACATGGGAAGGCCTATAAATGCATAAAAGGATCAAGAGAATAGGCATTCAAAGATCTAGAGAGATCGAGAAGTAGAGTTTAATGAGAGCAGTGAGTAAGATCTTCAGTGTTGGAATGGAATTGTAGGAGTAAGGTGTAGAAGCAAAGCAAGCAAGTAATTGGAGAGAAGGTTTACATTTTTGCTTCTTTTCATACTTATTGTAGTCTATAATTGTCTATATTAGACCAATAAAAGTGGGAAGAAAGAGTAGTTGCCCTTCCTGAATAGTTTTCCTCCATTGGAGGTTTCCAAGATAAAATTGTTGGTGTTGAAGTTTTGTATTCTTTCCTTCTCTGCAATTTCCTTTCTATAGCACTAGATAATCAGCCACAAAGCTCTAATTTTTCAAGCAAATCTATCATTTTCCAAATTTTAAAGTAGAACAACATAATTTTGTGATTTCTAGAGTTCCAAAGTAGAAGCTTACGGATCAACTAGATCAAAGAGCAAAGCAAGACTGGATGGAGAGATGTGTAGACATGGAATAATCCATGAATAAAATACCTGCATTTATTCAGGTAGCAAATCCATACATTAAAACCGATTCTAGTCTACAAATAGAAATAGAAATAGAACCGAAAGTCAAAGAGATGATAGTATACAATACTACAAGCCAATAACATGAGAAGAAAAAGGTCTGAGAAGAAGCCATAAAATAATATAAAGAGTAGATTCTACAACCACAAATTTTAGAAAATAAAAAATGGAGAAAGGAGATGTAAGCCACTTTAACCAAACTAGAGACATAGCTCAGCAATGACGCAACATACTATGCATATGCGATAGGGTGGTCGAGTGTGAATAGACAAGAGAAAGAATAATTATAAAAACTAGAACAATAGTTGCATCTAGAATCTACAAAATATGATATAAGTAAAGACAAGGATGGGACTCAGTGTAGAAAACTTGCAAAACTTATAGAACAATATAAAAATAAGAAACAAAAGTGAATAGAGAAGATCAAAGACATGCAAGAATGCAATAGCACCATGGATAGGGTACTTATAAGTATGTAGTAAGAGTTAACAAATGGGAAACAAAAATTCATTCAGATTCAATCAAAGCCACCCATTCAAGTATCCTTCATTTGATTCAAGAGAACTCATAGCTTCAGGAATGGATACAACAGATTAAGGTCCATTTAGACTTGTGGTACCAGTTTGAAAATAACATCACTGTTCAAATAAAAAAACACATCCCCCAAAACACACCATGAAGAAGACTTGGAGAAAAAAAATTGCAAGGAAACTAGTGTCCCATAAATCCAGTCAAGAGAGTCGAGCAGGGGAACCTTTCCTTACGCCAGATGCCTAATTTTTTGGGGGTTGATGCCCATGTTTTCCTAGTGTTCAGACAGAAAGACAGGGTTTTTCATCACTTCGTTTTCTCAAGGAAGAGACAATTTTTGAATTCCAAGGATGATGTTGACAGGGTTCTTCATCAAGTTTTGGGATAATCCGCAAAGTAAAGGAAAACCAATGAGACTAAGCAAAAATTCATAGACAACAGAGGAAAGCTACCGAAGACTGTAGAGACCCATAGTAGACAGAAAAAACTGCCAAATATAGGAAAAATCCACAGAAGCCGACATAAATAAGTGGATTAAAATAAAGACAGAAACAAAGTAAGGTGGAAGCTGATAGAGTCATGACCAAAAGAAGACTCTTTTGGATTATTTTGTAAACAATATATTTATTGTACTTAATCCAATGTATATGATGTTCCAAATGAGATATGATACATATGTGTGTTCCTTAGATGAGAAATGTATAATATATAGAGAATAGAGAGAAAATGTATATGTGTATGAGACTAATGTAATCTATTTTGAGATATGAATAAAGACTGTTGTTTGGAGAAAAAGTTGTTATATGATTTTACATTCTTTATGTTCATCAATTATATTTAGTTTACTTTTCCCTTGCACATCCTTAACAAAATGGTGAACTTCTTAACCCTCACATTATTGTTGAGGCTTAAGGTCAACAATATCCATCTAGTAAGGAAACCCTTTTTGAACATGCTACCATTTGGATAATTTTCTCCATATAATGCAAAAAATAGTGATCCTTTAAGGATGTCTAGTTCAGATTCCTGAAAATAAAACATAACCTGATTTCTCCATTTTTGTTCCATACTAGGACCAAATTTGCAACCCATGTTGAATGTTTGATAGGGAATAAAATATTTACTTTAATCATCTTGACCAATTCCCTCTTCATGAGCGGCTCAATCTACAGATTGACTGGTCTTTGATTTTTTTTAATAGGCTTAGCTATATAATCCAATTGAATAGTGTGTTGTGCTAAATCAAGATCAAAACCCCGAATATCTTCATAGTTTCATGCAAGGATATCAACAAACTTTTAACAAAGTTCCAAAAAATCATTTCTTTCTTGGGGAGTGTATGCCTTTCCAATTTTGAGAAGGTTTTCCATGCCAACTATAATGTGTTCATAATCATCATCCCTAACCATAATATAGTTTCTTTTCTCATTTGTTCATCTAGGCTGAAAATGAATTTCAAAGTGACTAGACCTTTAGACATCTTTTTTGACCTTAGTTGGATAGTTTGGTCTCCATATTGTTGTTTTAACATGTTATAGTTTCTTGAAGAGAACTCATCCTCTTCTTGGAGAAAGCTGATGATCTCTTGATCATTCTCAAAGACCTACCAATTGATTATATTATTAGGTACCACAAGTCTCACTATCTTTGACATGTGATTAATATTTTCTCTTTTTGACTTCTTTAACAACATCAAATCTTTCTCCTACAGCAGCCAATCTATCTGCATGTTTGTTTCCTTCCCTTGGTATGGTGTGGATACTAAAAGCTTCAAAATCCTCTATAATTTCCCATACCTTGTTCTTGTAGGTTCTAAGTTGATAACTCTTAGATGCATTCAATCCTGTGATTTGATTCACGATTAGCTCACTATCCCCAAAGGTCTGTTGTTGTTTGATTTTCTTCATTCTTACACATTGGAGACCTTGTAGGAGAGATTCATACTCCACTGAGTTTTTAGAAAAATTGAATTGAAATATGAAAGAAGAATAATATCTCATACTAGTAGGAGATATATATATTAAACCTCCTCCTGCTCTGTTCCTACTTATCAAACCGTTAAAAAACATTTTTCACATGCAAGTTTCTTTCTCATCTTCTAATTTCACAATGTCAATAATAGGAAAAATTTCTTCCTATAGACATTATATACTAAGGATAGCTTCTTCAACTTGTTTTTATGGATCATAACCATGACACTCATCTCCCCACTCATTGAGTAATACATCTGAGATAACTTCAATTTGAGTATCTTCTTCTTGAATACTCAGATAGTCTTTTTGACAAAAATAATGTAGTTTACATTGATGGGGTTGGGTGTGTAAGGTTCTATATGATACACAACAATAGGTTTAGACCTTATAGTTCTCTTTGTACCATACCTAGTTCTATAAAGCATATGTGACCAATCCGCGGATAAATATCCTCCAATTTTGGTAGTGAAATCCTGTGAGATGCATAAAGAAAAAAATGGGGGTAAATTGATGATAAAAAATTATTCTGGAATTAAGAAGTTAGAGCATGCATGTAGTGTAAGACTTAGGTCTCTTATAACTCCAATGGTCCCAATCATGGTCCCATCTAATTACGCCAGTCCCTTAGAGAGTGAATCATATTCAAGACCAAGTTGATCTTCTATTTATTTAGGCATCATTAAGATGCTTGCTCCTAAGTATATCATGACATTTTGCACTGAATGATTGCATATATTAAGAGATACACATAGGGGTGGTAGTTTTATTACTTTACTTAATTGATCATCCTTTTGTTGAAGTGCATTGGTGAGCACATCCTTTTGCTTCTCCTTAGGTTTCTTAAGCAAAGCAGGGAGATCGAAGATTGTAGCTTATAGAATATCTCTTCCCATGAATGGCCAAATATTCACATATGAATATGCTTACATTGGTTTTATTCATTTGGTCCAAGATGTTGAATGGGGAATCCACAAGATTCTACAATAGACGTGTAATATTTTCCCTTCTTGTCTGTGTAATATGCATGTTTCCTTTGATTGGTGGGTATGCAACATGCCAGGACCTTTCCCCATCTTGTGGTCTCATATTGTTATGTGGGTTTGTATTGCAGTGTAATTTTTTTGGATTCTATAGTTTCTCTATTGAAGTCTGAAGTCTTCCTAATTTCACATGTTTCCTAGCTTGAGGATGCATACCTAGAGGGGTGAAGGTTGGAATGTTTTCTTCCACCTATCTTATTTTTTCTCTAGTTTTTGTGGCCACACTTGACGAATATGTTTGACCACTTTCTTGCAATTTATTCATTCTGCAAAACTCTTCCATTTTCTAGTTTACAAGTGATGTATCGCTCGAAGGCATTTGTTGCACAATTTTTTTTTGTGGATTACTTTATGCGAGTATGTCTTGTGGGAGGAAATAATTTCACATTATTAATGCTTGGATGAGAATACCATTAATGCAATTTTATTGATTATGGGGGAGACTGTAAGGAAAACACCATTCATAATCTTGCATAAGGTTATTTGGCACTGGGACTAAGGCCTTAGATTAACTAGCCACATTTGAGTTAAAGGATTGAAATGGTTTTGCAGGAGTAATTTGATTCTGCAGAGCCACTTAGAATGGTGGTCTAATTGACGGATAAGGAGGCTTATTGGGTTGGTATGGGGGTTGATAAGGCCAGAAGTTTTGATATTGTTTCCTTTTTAGGGATACCAATTCATTTCCAAAATTTTGGAATTGTTTCTCAACCTCCTGTAACTCATTTGAAGGACTTGCAGAGGTAGATGTTTGATTTTGGATTTGTATTATTATGGATGGAATGAGTTCTAGCTTGGGAATTTGATAATGCGTGGGTGTCCCTATCTCGAGAAATATAAGCATTATAAATTTAGGGGCCATCTTTTCGGCCTAAAAAAGACTATTTTCATCCCTTATAGTAATGCCATAAGTATATGGTAATGTTCTACTCCCCATGGACTGAATCATGACTGAAATGTCACTATTTAAAGCCTTAAGATAATAAAGAAATGTATATTGAGGTGCAGGCCTTACCACTTGTAGAATTTGGTCCCAAGTCCTTTGAAATCTAATGTTAAAATCATACATTGGTTCATTAGATGATTTTTTTTTGTTAGTTGCTCCACCATGGATAGGTGATCTAATTTATCTTCAAATTGATTATAGAGAGCTTCTCCTAACTCATCCCAAGTGGTGATATAGTTTATCCTTAAGCCTTTGTACCATTGTAGATATTTTCCTTTGAAATAAGTTTCTAATAACCTAATTGATACATTGTCTTGTGTCATGTGATATATTAAACAAATGTTAGCAACATACTTAATGTACTCAACAAGAGTTGTAGTGTTCTCTATAGTGAAGAAAGGAACATTCTTCAGGGCTGCAATTGGAATGTCATCATATTGGGGTAGAATTAGATGTATTCCCCCGTTAAACGGGATAAAATCTTGATTCCTTTGTTGGGCGAGGAATGTAATGGGTCTCAAAACCTTTGAAGACAACAAGAAATGCCTACTGGGAGGAGTAGAATGAGTTTTATTTGGAGGAGACGATGATCTCTGAATTGTTCCAGCTCTTCTTCTTCTTCTCCTTAGTGATAATTGAAAGTAGTCAAAGGGGTCTTCTCTTATTATTAACCTTGTCTATATCCTTCTCATGAAAAATTGTTAGCTTTTCTACTTTAACAAGTAGATGAGATAATTGGAGTCACCAAACGTGTTGAAGAAATGCCTCAAAAGGATAAAACCACTAAGTTACATGCCAAAACTTAGTGAAAGAATAAAATCTTAGGTCCATCGAGCATGCCAAAATTGTTAACGCCAAAATTTGCACCCTCTAGATGTTCATAAATGGAAATCCAAAACTTTGGGTAACATGGGATGATCTCGTGAGTGTGGGACTTACAAAGTGAGATCAAATTCTAGAGAAGATTAGTTCCTCTATGTCTTAGCCTGCCACAACTACCATACAACCTAAGAATGAAACTAATCTTAAATAGACTACATTTCACAAGATCCATAGAGAGGGAAGGGAAAGGGAGGTTGTAAAGAGAATAAGGTGATGTGCCAAACTAAAATAGGGTTCAAACATAACTTATGTGGACGCGATTGAAACTTATCATGTATGAAGTTAAAACAAACCCATAAATCTGTAAAGGAAAATGTGTAGATTCAAAGAAAGATAAAAGTGTCAAAAATTAAAATTTAATACGTAATGTAGGAAGGAAGACCATAGTCACGACTCACATTTCATTAAATAATATTACTTGCATTTATAAGAACAAAGGCTTGACAATCTTCTAAAAGATGTAGTTATAGAGGCCTCAAAGAATGGAATCTTAAATCAAAGCTTACAAATCTGCAAGAGATAACTCTTTGAATGTGCAAGGGCACTTATATTTATATGATTTTGTGGAATGGAGAAAGAGGAGGAAGAGAGAGAAGAAAGGACCACTGAGCTAGAATTGATCACCTCTAAAAATTACATTGAATGAGTGTGGGTCTCATGATTTATCTTAAGAGTTTACTTTTGGTACAGGTATAGACGCCTCCAACTTCAGTCCACAACCATAACACGACCCTTGATTCTATTGCATGCCATCAAACTACACAGAATGACATCATTGTTCATTAAATTTTGGTGGCTAGCATGGTTGGCTCTCTGGTTCAAATTTCGGTGCAAATTTGAGACTATTCATAAAATTTCATCGTGTCTCGCATCTTTCACTATAACACTTACAATTTTCTTCTTCCACAAACATTCAAAACATTCCTCTCATGTACTTTAATGGGCAAAAGCACTTCACTCCACCAGTGGGGGCATAACTCTTTAACCCACATATTTAGGTCTTGCAGCTATTTTCTTTCATTCTGCAAGTTTGAGAAAACCTGCGGGATGTTACAATTTAGTAAACCTGCAAAAACCCAAGTTAGTGTTTTGTGGATTTTGAACTTATCCAATTTTCTTCTATTTCTCCATGGATAGGAAATTTTTTAGTACTCTATTTTCCTTTAATTGTTAGGTACTTAATCCCTTAATGTCACAAAAATTGAGAAGATGTCGCACAACACTAAATTTCACCAATTTCTGGCTAAATCCCCACATTTCTTATTCCTTTGTTCCATGAGTTAGGAGAATCTATGGAACACTAAGTTCTTGTATTCCATGGTAGACTGAAATAGTCTCCTGCAACTTTTCTAGAGCATGAAAAATGGTCAAGTCCTTTTAATAAGTTGATCAAAATTACATGGGGTGTAATTTTTTTCAACAGTTACTCCCTAAAAAATACCTTTTTTAAAACCTGCCAAAACCTTATTTAATGATTAGGACTATTGTTATTTTTCTTGCTCATAATTAAATAATATAATTGTAATAATATTAATAAATGATGTAACAATGTAGCACAAGAGATCTATTATTGTAAAGTGATAATTCTTCATTCGGCTAATGCATAATATGATGTTGTGCTCCTCACCATAGTGAGAGCATGTGATCCAATCTCATTTGAACAATGTGACTACATAAACTCATTACATGAGGTGATACATAAAAAAAGTTGAATCACAAAGGGGATCTACAACCAAAATTTACATTTTTCACCACTGATTTTCGTTTACTATATCACATGTGATGAATCTCTCTTTCCATGCCCAGTTTTTGCATCTTTCTGCCTCTCCTCGATGACACCCCTTCTCAAAACTAGAGAACACCTGTACACATGCATAAAATATTACCCTATGCATTATCCATTCAAAATAATAAAATCATCTTAAATGAATTGTAAGAAACAAATATATAAATAGTAATCCCAAAGTTATAATATGTATTTCAAACATCATATGTTGTTAATCAATCATTGATGACAATTGTTTTACTCTCAAAAACATGTCACAATGCTAACCAAATTACATCAAATAATATAAATGTGTTGTACCAATGTGAAAATATCCACCTAGTCCTCAAAATGTCTCCAAAATAATAAAAACATGAATATGAGATGTGACAAACCTTACATATTATAATGGAATAATTGAAATAATATTCATAATACAATAAAGATCAACAGAACACAAGATATATTTACAGACCAAAATGCTTTAATATACAATATATTCATGAATAGAATAAATAATTGTTAAAATAGGGAAACACTATACAATACTCCTTAAGGAAATAATAATTAGATGAGGTCTCCTAATATGGGATTGCTGCTTTGAGGGAACACCTATAATATCCTTCTACCAAATAGAATACTCTTTACATACTTTGACATCCATCATAATGATATTCTTCTCTTTTATATAGATGTACATTACTCTATTTTGGTTTTCTTATTGAAGAGTTCCATATTAATTAATGACTCCATCACCTTCTTTGTGAAATTTGTATTGACTCACCACTTCATCAAACTTGAAAATATGTTTATAGGGGAAAATGCCTCCAAACTCTTCTATATGCCCAAGATATCATATTTTTTTATTGCCTTCTTCAAGTAAGAAGAAAACCTGTCCTATAATGATAAAATGAATGTCAAAAATAAAAAAGGGCATTGTTATGTACATCTCACACTATTATACACCACTAATTTCACCTTTTTAGGTGAATCTCACCCTTTTTAATTTAATAATGTTATAATTAACATATATTAAAATGATGAATATTATTACATGTTGATATTGTGATTTAATTATCTTCCAACATTAATTTCGCAAAATAATGATTTTTAAAGTGACTATTGATCTAACAACTATCAAAAATAAAAGAAAAAGAGTGCACTTAGTTGATTTTGAATGGATTTGAAAAATTCTGGGTGGTTTGAGTGCTGGAATAGGAAGATCTAGAACTATAAATGCTTCACTAATGAAACTATAACCTAAAATTGAGTCTAGTCAAAACTGCACACTTCAGTATATAACATCTATACGGTCTTGACTCTTATGTACAGTCTTGGACCTGCTTGGAATTTGGTTTTGTAACTTCCTAAGTTCTTCTCCTACTTAGAAACGTGTTTCATTGTGTGTTAGTCTTCTTCGCCCACCTTCACAATGACTTTGTAATTATGCTCAAACCCTAAAAACTCTTTTTGTGTAAGGAGTTCCTACAACATAAATTTAGGTGGGTTGTGGGCACCCCTGTACACCGTCAACATCACCACTACTCCGAAGAGGGATTAAACCACATGTTGCTCTCCTAACATGTGATATCTACCATAGTGCAAACAAAACTTGGCAATTGTGCTTTGACAATACTTTACTTGAGTTTCACACTTGCTCAAATGTTTGGGATGGGTCACTTTGCTTGCTTGTAAGATGATAATGGAGACTCCTAGACTTCATATCAGTAAAAGGTGTTGCCTTAATGGATGTGCATGAGTATTTCATTGTTTAGGGATATTTTAGTGCCCTTAGTGCTTTATTTTAAATGAGGAGTTCATAAAGCATCAAGTCCCTAAATGAAATATTATTTACTTGCTTATATATTCTTTTGAAGGTTATTATGTCATGATAGGTCTGTTAAGTGAGTATATTTGTTTATAAGATTGTGATGGAATTAAAATAATTAGTTCAAAATATGTTGGTCTAAAACCGTACAATAGGGTTAGTATGTATTTCTACATCCTGATTGAAACCAATGTTTTTTAATATGAGTGAGAAAAATATATTTTGACTTCATGGGCCTAAAAATGGATGTTTCTAGATGTATTTTATACAATTAAACTTCTGATACTGACGACATAGAGGTGTGTGAAGATAAGCAAGTTCATGAAGTGCTATTAAGGTGTGCTAAGAAAGAGTGAAGAGAGTGCATTTATCCATACAGGTGTGCAATGCCAAGATCGACACTGTCAAATGATAAATTGTCAAATTTTAGTGTCTACAACCACCACCTCCCTGGTTACGACTGTAGGCTATGCCTATCAACATAAAATAATAAAATTAAAATAAAGCTCCCTCTTTTTAATTTTTAATGGTAACATAATAATAATATTGTCCATAATTTGAAAGGTAATAATGAAAATTTATTGTGTGAAATTTTTTATGATGACCATAGGTGGCCGCCAACTGTAAAGTAATTTTACACCTAGCTTAGGGAGAAAAAATATGTTAAATTTTTATGATGAAAGGAACGATAACCAGATCATACCAAGCCAAGAACACATATGCTAATCAAACACCACGATCAATAAGATGAAAGTAATTCGCCAGAATAACTTTACATAAAACCTTTGCAAACAAATGAGTAGCAATATCATATATTATTATGGAACTTAATGCAATACATTGAGAATGGGCCTTGTTTAAATAGGCAAGGAATAACAATCTAAGAACCAGTCAAGGTCATAGATTAAGCCATAAATCAAGAAAATAACTAGTCATCAAAGAACTAGTCAATACCATAGATCAAGGAAAGGACTATACCTAACAACTAGATAATATCTCCTAATATCTAAATAAGATAAAAGAAATATCCACACACATAAGTGGGTGAGGATGAATACAATAAAGGTAAATAAAGTACCTAGGTGAACATGAGCTAAGGTAAACACCTACTCTAACACCCCCCTCAAGTGAAGCTAGGGGCCAAAATAGAAGTGGCATGTCCACAATATGAGTCCCAACAACTAAGCCTGATGAGGTACTCATGTATAATAACTGGGAAAAAAGGGACACTGCAAGGTACCCAAAACCAGTAACAACAAAGTAAAGAGAGAGAAAACTCACTCCAAGGCATCCCAAGAAGCTCGGCTCAAAAACTCGTACAATGTTGAAAAAGTTTGGTGTGCACTGTGGTCTGAATCCACGACTCGATCATAGAACTCAAAAACAACTAACACTGGGTTTCACTAGAATAGCTCCATACAAGGAGACTGTCAATGGAGTGATGTCGAAAGTGCATAAAAAAAACACCAAACATGATTCGATCAACTGCTGCAAATAGGTGTGTCACGATCCAAGAACAATAACCAAAGCAACAAGGCAAGGACACAAACTCCAAAGTGTCATGATCCAAGAAAAGCTAAGGTAACAAGGTAAGGACACGAAACCCGAAGAAGCATGATCAACACCACACCCTCCCATACTACTGAATGGGTGGAGTGACGCTACAAATCTATATGAGTTGTCAAAACAACTACTCGAACACTGACAAACTAACACTAGAATGCACCATAATAGATCCCCCATAAGAGATACTGTCAACATGCCAAAAGTGTCAAAAATACAGATACAAAAACTCTCAACAAACAAGAGAGATACACTACACTTGCTGAAGAAAAATGCTCAAAACAAGAAACATCACAATGCATAAGGTATAGAAAGTGGAGCAAGAGGCCGAATGGTGAAGGAGCCATGCCTGTAGAGTCATCTCAATGAATGCCTATGTCGCCACCACGAGTGATCAGATATCCACCCCAAATCAACATGGATGGATGAAGAAGATGCCTACATATGACGTGGTGAAAAATGCATAATTGGTGCATGTAAAAGAACATCAGAATGCGTGTCAGGTTGATCATGTCTGACAACTGAAATCTCAGGTTTCTCAAGCCTAAGTGAAGGTGCAGAACTCATGTGTTGCTCATGATCCTCAGAAAGAGTCGAGCGAATAAAAAAAGGAGCTCTGTCAATGTGTGATCCCAATGAAGTATCTGCTTGAAAACCAATGTCATGATGAGAATTCCACTTAACATGTGGAATAGAAGAAACAATACCCAATAGGATACACAACATGTGGTACTGTAATAGGCACAGATGTGGAAGAGCATGCAGTAACAAGCCTCACAGGTTTAGAAGCATCAAAATCAGGTTCAGGCTCAAAGACTGGCAGATCAATGTCAGTGGGTACAAGAGCAACAACTGCAAGTGGACTAGGAGCATGGATATGGTTGTCCACAATATGATGGTGATGATGTAGGCTAGCAAGTTTGTTTTGCAGGGAGTGTATTATTATATCCTTATCGTGAATGAGTGCTTGTAGAAGAGAATTTTGCTTCTTGAGTGATCTATTTTCTTCCACAAATTTTACAATATCCTCTTGAAGTCCACACACTTCAGAGAAAAACATATCATTCTCAGAATCCATGATAGATACAAACTGCAACTCCCAAAAGTTTAGGACGTCGGGCTCAGCCGAAATTGCGTCCATAATTGATTACAAAACTCCTCCATATTTGGCACTTTATAATTATAGTGCAAGTCTCAAAATAAATATTTCCAATGGAAAAAGTACGAAAAAAACAAGCACTTTCGCAAAAAAATGTCACTCAAAACTGAGTTACCGATCAAAAGTTACAAACTTTTTAATAGTTTGCTCTGTTATTTATTTTAGTTGTCACTGAAGCAAAATAAATTGTTGGTGCCTTCACCACATAAATAATATAAAAGGGGGCTGAAGTTAAGCACCTACTAGTAGGAATCACAAGCTTTAAGCCCTCATATGACAAGAGGCTAAGGATTTTAATGGGTGTTTGTCATCCGTGGACCCCTGCCAGAATAGGAAAGATCCGAAAACCTTCATGCACACAAATCGAGATAGATACGTTGCAACAGAAAAAAATCCAGTACAGATCTCGAGAAATCCAACAAACTCGAATAACTAAAATCACAGTTTTTTCCCTTGGCTCGAATCTCGAGGCGCACTTGTGTGCTTCTTTGCAAAAATAAAAAAACCATAAAAATGACTGCCTCCAGAATTAGCCGAGTTTATAGTCGATCTTAGGGTTTTCACGCCTTCTGGATCCAATGGAAACCTTTGTTTTACATAAAAATGCACGCAACTACAAAATATGACCAAATCTCAAATATATGAATACACAAATAATTTATTTACAAAATAAAACTTACAGACAGATGTCAATAACAATCTCCTGCTCTGATACCATGAAATGAATGATAACCAGATCGTACCAAGCCAAGAACACAGATGCTAATCAAACACCACGATCAATAAGATAAAAGCAATTTGCCAGAATATCTTTACATAAAACCTTTGCAAACAAATGGGCAACAATATCATATATATTATTATGGAATTCAATGCAATACATTGAGAATGGGCCTTGCTTAAATAGGAAAGGAATAACAATATAAGAACCAGTCAAGGTCGTAGATCAAGCCATAAATCAAGGAAATAACTAGTCATCAAAGAACTAGTCAAGACCATAGATTTAGGAGAGAGCTAGACATCAAGGATCTAGTCAATACCATAGATCAAGGAAATGACTATACATAACAACTAGATAATATCTCCTAATATCTAAATAAGATAAAAGAAATATCCACACACATAAGTGAGTGAGGATAAATACAATAAAGGTAAATAAAGTACTTAGGTGAACATGAGCTAAGGTAAATACCTACTCTAACAAGGTGGCCGTCAACTATAAAGTAATTTTACACCTAGCTTAGGGAGAAAAAAGATGTTAAATTTTTCCATTGAAATGTCTCCCCCATTGAAATGACTCCCGCTTTCATCATTCGGCTTCTTCTTTTGTTTTTGAAATGAGCCACTTTCCATGCACACAAATAATCTCTATATTTTAATACCATTCACACAATTTAATTGATTGTCCTAGCCTAACAATGTTTGAATTGTTTTGGGAGAAGTGCGAATCGCTTATTTTAATCAACAAAAAATTTCGAAGAGTAGGAAACTAAAAAAAAACAAGGTCATGATATGACAAATAATATTGAAGTTAATACAATTTAACAAACGAGAAAGAAATAATACATGTAATTAATTGTTTTTAAATATACATAAAACAATAATCTTTATACTAAAGAAAAGAACTTGTAGTTTTTCATTATGTTTCCTTAAATTAAAAAAAAACAAACAAACACTATAATATCAATAGAAAATTAATAAATAATGTACACATAAAAATGACATATATATAAAGAGCGCATAAACATATTTAGTATTTATAAATCAATTTTTTTACACTTATTTAGTCAACTTCTATAAAAATATTTTACATAAAATATAAACATAATTATAACAAATCATTTTATGATATCACTAAAATAGAAGATCAATATAAAATTTAGAAAAGACACTTCAAAAGATAGAACAATAAAATAAAAAACATTTTTTTTTTTTGTAGTGCTTAAAACGTGAAGTTTATTTTGACATTTTATTTTTAAGGTTCACTACTTCATGTTTTGATCGGTTGAGGTAAAAAAAAGAAAACTTTTAATTAATAAAAAATAAGGTGGCTCCGTCAAAATATACAATTTAAAAAAAAAAAAAAATCATTAAATTTCAAATAACATAAAGTTTTGGCGAGGACAATATAATATGGAAGGCGCTTTGTAGTAATACACGTGAGAAAAAGCGGAGGCTTTTCAGTACCTGTGTTGTAGGTGGCACTGGCTATGTCGGCGTAAATATCACATGGTATTCATGACATCATCATCATCACCACTTTCCCTGCTATTTCTGATTTCAATGCAGACAAAGTCATAAGTTGCGGGAATTCATGACTCGTTCCCACTGTCATGCATTGCGTAGCTTCTGGATTATCCCTCCGCGATCTTCACATGTTTTTTACTTCACAAATCGCTGCAATACTTTTATCACCATGGTTATGCATTGCTAAGATACAAGTTTGTTGGGTTACGGGTTGGATTTTTGCTTCAAATGTTGGAGTCTTGTGGGTTTTCCAGATTTATTTGCAATCAGAAGTTAAGATGGAAGAGGTCGGAGACGGAGGATGCCGCGGTTGTATGGGCGCCTTTCGTCATTTGTTGGACTTCACTCATCCTCGAAAAAAACAGTCTCTTCAATCTGGGTGTCAAGGTAAGTAATTCACATCAAACCCTCTGTATTTCGACTGAGCTTCGGGAAGCGTTTGCCCTATTAATAGTTTTTGTAAAATGCTATTTTTATTTGTTCACGGTAGAAAAGGGTCACCAGCAGGTAAAATGATTTGCTTTACTACGCTGGATCACATGTTTATCCCCATTCCCCATTCCGCATTAAATATGGCAAGCATGAATTGATTCGACATTTTTGAATGGATTGCGGAAGCTTGAATTCTTTAATCTTTGTTAACATCGATTACTATTCACTCTGAATTTCCAGAATCGGAAGCTCCAAACAAGAGCCCAGAGAAGAAGAACATGCCAACGGAAAATGTGAATGTGGTGGCTCGGCTGATGGGACTAGAGAGAATGGCAAAGGATGATGAGCAGCAATGGAGAAGCAGCAGGTCAAAACCACCTTTGAAACATCTTTCTCTTACCAAAAGTCGCTCTCTAAACACACTTAGTGAGACTTTGGATCCTCCGACTCCCGCTGTAGACATGCGGAACCAAAAATTGCATTTCAGGTCGCATTCATTCAGAGAACGTCCTCAGGATAAGCAACTGCAAGAATTTAAGAGGAATTTTGAAGCCACTCAAAGGTTTCACTACAGAGAACATTCACACTCTGAAAATAAGCACAACCATTTCCAACAGAGGTCAGATGGTGCAGGTGCTTTTTTGTTAAAAGACACTCCTGGCAAAAGACACAACCAATCAAAAGATTTTGTCGAAGCCTTGGAATACCTTCAAAACAAGGAGAAAATATTTCTGAGGGCGCTTCACAATCCCAACTCTTTCCTGGCCACACAGATTCAATCCCAATATACGCACAAGACCTCTTCCCAGGAATGGAGTGTAAAACAATTGGGGAGTACTAAGATCTCTTCACCTAGCCTGGCAAATCACAACCACGCAATTCCTTTGCATTCTAAACCTTCCAAGAATTCTGTCAATCAATTGCTGGCTAAAGTAGCCGTTTTGGAGCCAAATTCAGCAAATGCAAAGAACACAAATCAACAATTGAAAACTTACAGAGGTGAGTCAAATCAAAATCTTCTTTGAAGCAATCCTTTTCTTCTCATCTTTTGAAGTCTTTCTCTATCCACACCTGCGCTATTCATAATATCTTTTATTCTTGACATCGACAGAGTCTAGATTTAGCAGGGAAATTCCATTTAAGAGAGAGCGAAAATTAAAGGGAAAATGTAGCAGGAAAGCATCCCAAGAGCTCTATTCTAAAGAGGAGTCTTCTGGTTCAGATTCATTACTACAAACAATAGCATCAAGTCACAACTCAAGTGCAAAAGGGGAAGAATATTTTCCAAATGCTAGTAGGGTTTCTAGTCGGTCAGGAAAGTCCAGTCCTGGAATGGGGATGCAATGTTCACCTATGTTTAGGAAAGAAATCAGTAAGGAAGAGGCAAGGAAAGTATCTGAATGCCTAAGGGACTCTGATAAGAAAAACCTGCCCTCAAAGCCCTGCTCTGTAACAAGACGCAACAGAGATGTTCGTGACAGAATAGCAGCAGGTCACTCTTCAAGTGGCGAATTTGCCATTGCTTCTTCAAAGAAGGGGCTTCATCGACCCAATTTGATGTTGAAAGTGAAACCTCTGAACGAGAAAACCACCTTGGCACTCGCTAATTACAAAGACAGGAAACCAGGTGTCACAGAAGAGAATGAAAATGCGCTGGCTAAAGATGTTATTAATATCAGCACTGAGGATGAAACTGAAGACGCCTTTCTAAAGTACCCTGTGGCAAACAGAGTTAATGACTGTGAAGAGGTTTTGGCTAGCATTGGTGAGAAATGCGAATTGCCAAGCCCTATTTCTGTTTTGGATGGGCATTTTCAGCAGGAAAGTCCAAGTCCTATAAACATAAAAGAGAATGCAACAAACTTACATGGTATGTGTGCTGAACTGCTACTTGATTTGTTTTACGTAATTAATTGAAAATGCAAGATATATTACCATCACGGAATCATCATTTCTTCAAAGTTTGCAAGAAATACATCGTTTTCTCTATAAATAATTAAGATTATTCCAATGAAAGTTTGCTTCAATCCAAAATGCAACAAGAATAATATATGAGCTGTTTGGTGCAGAGCTGAGGACAAAACTCTGCAGTGTTAAGCTGAATATTAATGATACCACAGAGTTTGATCAACATAGGCATGCCCGCAATGAAGAAGATACATTGAAGCTTACGTCAGAGGATAGCCTGCTGGCTTGCAAGAAAGAGATGTTTTCAGACAAGGGATCCCATCTTTCTGAGATGCAGAGCTCTATGCTTCCAAGCTTAAAAGTAGATGATATTATATTTCCTCAAGGAAAGGAAGCGAATCTGCTTTATGTAAGAAATGTATTAGTTTCTGCTGGTTTGAATGATGACAACACTGTTGCATCTACAAGATGGTATTCTCCTTCCCAACCGATGCATCCTCAGCTTTTTTATAGACTTGAAGAGCACTATCATGATGAAACAACAAATATCCCATGCAGTGAAAGCAGGGCTTATGAAAACAAGGATGTAAACAATAGAAAGATCCTTTTTGAGCTTGTAAATGAAATTCTTTGCAAAAGAATAAAATCATTCTGGAAAAATCGAGTTTGGATAAAGCCCACAAAACGAAATCTTCGGTACATGTCCAGTGGGCAACAAGTATTAAAGGAAGTGTGGGACGAGATTTGCAGACTTGTCGAAGATGATTGTGAAAATGTAGAGGATGCTGAGTCCTTGGCACATAGAGACTTGGCTAATGAAGCTCCTTGGGCTGGAGATGATGATATTGAGAAAGCTGCTTTGCAACTTGAACAGCTTATATTTGATAATCTTCTTCAAGAGCTTGTTTTTGACCTACTCTCTGTATAATACTGCACGGAAACTCCTGAGAAAGCATGAGTATGTAGAAAAATCAATTATTCAATTCACTTGCTTTATGAAACTGGATGATGCAAAGCAATCCAGCAAAAAAATAAGTTTAGTTACTTGGAAGACCTAGGACCTTCTTAATCTGCAAATGTAAGCGGTTCCATCTTAATATACATATTTTTCTGTGTATGTGGCTACCGAGACAGGGAATGATGGAGCAATCTGAAGATGTTATTACCTTTTCCATTATATTGATTTCAATCACCTAGGCAACCTAGTTAGTAAACTGGACATGCAATAAACTTGTGGTGTGTTTTTGAGGCCTGATTAGAATTACAAATATCCTAAATCCTAATGAGCCTGATTTTCTTCTTGGTTGAAGAAGACCAGGAAAAATTATGCAGTGCCTGAGCCCATTCAGTAGTCCAGATTTCATGATATTTCTTGTAAAGAAGCCCAAGCATCGTGTTCAGATGCCGATGTTGAGTGAGGACATTCCTCTTATTATTATAGTTTGGACAAATATATGACCAGTTCATGCACAATAGTATTTGTGCCTAGACAGTACCTTGTTATTTTGCACAAATAAACCCTTTTACTCTATTTTCAAGGAAAGAATTTGAAACATCTCATAATTCACTCAATAAGCATTCCAAGACACAAAAGTAGGCCTTCTAATTCAATAAGCATTTGGAAAACAAAAAGATGAAAAACAAATTTTTGTTTAGAGGGCATGTTTCATCCTAACCAAGACCAAAAGGTCAGAGTAGGTGGGGGAAAAGGAAGAAAACGTCCCCAACATTTATGAATACAATTCCAAGTAGCTAACAAATCAGATTTGGTGCTCTTCCTTCGCTAGTAAGCAAGATCATGGAGGAATGACCTTGGCAGGCTGCCCATGCCCCTTTCGGATATTTACTGCATCTTGTTGGTGAGTGGGGGTGGAATTTTGAGTTTCTTTTTTCCCTCTCTCTTCTCATCTTTTATATATTGTAAAAACTTTTTATTTGTGGGAGGGGGGTGTTCTAAAATGTAATGGAACTATGTCAAAATTGTTTCAAAGTAGTTGTGAGTTGCAGGCCTTAGATTTGGACATCTTGCATAGTGATCCTTGTCTTTCTCCCTCAATGTAATGGATTGTGCATATATTGAAGCAATAAAATTACTTGTTTTGTGGCTATCTTCTACCTTAGCTATTTCTATTGCATTTTCTTGTCTTTCATTGCATCTGTAGGTATATTGTGCATTTTATGTTCTCCTTACAAGGTTTTAAATCTATTGTGCTCCATTGCAATAGTGATTTAAATGTTGTTTTGGACTATGGAACTTATGTTTGCCCTCTCCTCCATTTTTCTCCTATTTTCACTCATTGGAATATCTCCACCCCTCTTCTTGGTGCCATCCCCTCTCTTAGTTTAGGATTTTAGTTTTATGCATTTCCTTCTCACCCTAGTTCCTTGGAATGATAGAATAAAGTTAGATAGTTACATTTCAATTCCTAGGAGTAGTTTAGCATTAGGAATAGGTAGAGGAACCAATCTTCTTTAGAGGTATTTCTTACAGTGCAAGTCCCACAACTTGGAAGTGATCTCATATTGCCTCAAAATCTTGGGTTGTCTATGACTTAGGGCAAGGTGCAATTTTGAGCTCTAACATGATGTTTGATGTAAATTGCGTAAATGATTATGTTGATTTGAAATAGATGATGATGTGGATAAGAAATAGATAAGTATTGCTTGAAAATTGGATTGTATGTATGAATGAAGATGGATAGTATGTGATAAATAGTAATAGATATATGGGATGTAGTGTAGTAGATAAAATGAATGAGCCATGGTATGGTTAAAAAGGATACATTACTAAGTGTAAGATGAAAGAGATGTAAAATGATGTACGTAATCATGTGTAAGTATGATGAAGAGGGGGAAAAAAGGTGATGCCCCTAGCGTATGAGGCTCATTTATATAAGACCCCTTAACAATTAAGAATGAACCATATAACAAAAGTGCATCATGGGGAAATGGTTTGAAAGTGTAGTGCTAGAAAGATAAAGCGGGAAGCGGAGAGTGTGAAGAATGCGTGAGGTTCTTGTTGTAAAGGATCCCTCAACAATCATGTAAGAACCTTAAGAACACGAGTGTGTCATCGAAGAATGAGGTGGTCATATAGACATCACCTACCAAATATGGAGAGGCTTGTGAGGGATTCTGGAAGCATGTGAAGTGCTAGTAGCATGAGTGTAGGGACCAAATTGAATGTCAAATGAAATGGTGCCAATGATGGGAGATGCAGTGGTAGGAAACATAGATGTCGACGACTTAGGAAGCCAGTGAGAAATAATAGCATTGTGAGGTAGGTGAGATGGCGCCGTGATGGATGAGCTAGGTGAAGGATGAAAATGGATAACGATCTTAGGAGGTGGATGAATGACGACCTTAGAAGTGGGAGGAGGAGACAAGTGAGTAGAAGTGGAGGCATGCTTATATGGAATTGGAGAAAGAGACCGCTCACCAGAGTGAGATCTAAAGGTAATGACACCCTTGTCTTCTAATTGTTGTAACTTGTCATGAAAGGCACAACAATCATTGTCACAGTGGCCATTGATGCAATGGAAGTTGCAATAAGGTGATCGCGTTGGTGATGAGGAGGATGATGTTGATTAGATGGCAATCAAATTAGGTGTTTATCGAGTAAAACACACAAAACATCATGAGGCTTAGCAACATGTAAGAAATGCAATGGCTCCCGAGGAGGAGATGGAGAAGAATTAGGTGGAGAGAGACACGGTGGAGGAGATGGAGGATGTTTATGCAGTGAAGGGGATGGAACACGCTTGCGATGTGGAGGAGATGGAGACCTCGGAGGACGCTTAATAGATGGAAGAGGAGAAGAAGTAGAAGATGATGAAGTAGTAACATGAATATAAAGGGGGTTCTATAACATGTGTAGCAATTAAATCTTGTTCTAGATCAATGACTTTATAACATAAAAGCATAAATGATTAACATGTATCATATTGTAATGTTTCTTTCAATGCAGGAATCAAACCATGATAAAAGATAAATTGCTTTTCTAGATCAATAGGCTGAAATAATAACCGATGCATGCAAGAATTGAAGCATAAAATGTAATCTAGAATGGTTTCTTTCTTTCCTTGATGCAAGCTAGGTAAGCGATCATGTGTAACTTTAGGACCATTGTTAAGTATAAAGTGTCTAAGAAAAGCATCTTTCATTTCACAATATGTACTACTAGATCCATAAGGCCGATGAGTATACCACTGAAGAACATCATCAACAAGACTATGTCGAAAACTTTTTAGTAAAAATCGATCATTGGAGTATGAAGCCATAGCTAAACAATAATGCTTAAGATGCAAATATGGGTTGTCAGTGTCATTAAAACATGAAAAGGTAGGCATGGTAAAATCTTTAGGAAAAGTTGAATTGTGATTTTTTTTTTGGAATAGGATTGCCATGAAGAGAGTTGTTGTTAATGGAAGCATAGTAGGCTTTTTTTTCGATTACAAATGGCCAACAACATGCATGAGTGAAAAAATATCATGTGAAGGAATCATAGAAGAAGTAAGAGGCACATAAAGAGGTTGACGTTTTTCACTGTGAGTGATCATGGGAATGTGAAGAAGAAGCAGAAGGTGAAGGTTCTATGGGAATGCTAGATGCAGATGTAGAAGAAATAAGAGGAGGTGTACTAGAAGGAATGAGAGAATCAACATGAACAACATCTAGAGAAGAAGGAGGTGGAAGAGGAGGAGAGGAACATGGAATATCAACATAAATGATAAGAGGTGGACTAGTAGGAGTGGTAGAATAATCATGAATGCCATTGGAAACAACCTCAGAAGTAGTAGAAAGCGGAGTGGAAAATTCACATTGAACAATCTTAAGAGAAGTAACATCCTCACTAACACGTTCATGATCAGAAATGTAATCAACATCAGTATCAGACATATTTTTGCATACAAGTAATTCATCAAGAGAGTCATCAACATATAGAGTAGGAGAACTATCATAAGATGTATCTATGTAATCATTGGAAACATTTTTAGAAATAACAGAGATACGAGAGACAACTTTACACTCATCTTGACTAGTATTAGAAACATCATCATGCACATGTACATTTTCAGCATTGGAAGTAACATTATTTGCATCTACAGTGGCACAATCAAGACCAAGCATATAATTTATAAGAGCATCATCATGTACTGTAACATGGATAAAAGAAGGTGGATGAGCCTCGGTGACTATGGAAGAACAAGGAGAGTATGCAGTAAATTTTTGGTCAAGTGAAACTATGCTCACGCTATAGTTGCAAACACGAGTGGGGATAGTGTGTTCGTGAGCAATAAGCAGTCTTTGAACCTCATCATCAAATCGAGCATTGTGATAAAGGACGTTAAGTTCATCCTCAACAACATCATCAAGGATCGGATTCACACTAACATGATGCATATATTTCCTAGGAGAGGAGGATCTATTTTTATCCATGAGGGTTTTGTGGATCTCAGGGCAAGGAGTTCGATTGAGAATGGGGTTCACCAAATGATTTAGTAAAACCAGAATATGAAATCTAATTTCAAATTTAATACTATGATAAAAGGAAACAAAATACAAATGCTAAGAACTCTAAAGATGCATCCATGTAAACAAATAAGAGAGATAGGGAACTTATCTAATTTACGCTATCCCAAAGCATATATGGATTGGAGCAAGGGAATAATAGGCTAGGAAGAGTTTCATAAATGCTCAATATAAATTTTGGAACTTGTGGGAAGAGCTGGACACAAGCGCTTGGGCTAGGGTGAGAGAGCCTGGGTGTCATAGACCTCCTATAAGTGCATGTGACTGCACGAAGGGTCGGAATCTGATTTTTCTTGTGTTGCTATGGTTTCATTGTCATTTCTTATGAATCGCTTGATATTTGCACTTGGATCGCTGAGGTACTTGTAACCTGCAACACAAACCATAACTACCCACATAAACTCACAAACACATCAAATTAGAATAAAAAATGCAATATGTGAAGTCAGACTGACCTCGGCGGTCATCTAAAGGATGAACTTATGACCGTGTGTTGCACTACATTCCAGACTCAATGTAGTTATGTGTGCTTGTGTGTGAAATAATGTCCTTAGGTTTCCCTCACACCGATGATGCCAAGATAGTAGGCTAAAGCTAGATAAAATGCAAATGTGTGGGATGAAATTCATAACTTCCCCTACCTATGCAGTGTATGCAGAGTAATCAGCCCAAAAATGCAATCCCTTTGATAGTATGTACATATGTTTTCCCTAACGAATTGTCTTCCCTTATAATGGTATGTATGTTGTGTATATATAGGGATCTCTTGTTTGAATTTTAGCACTATTGATACGACATGTCGACTAGGACCTCGGGATAAGAGTAAGAAAACCGAAAAGGCCAACCACAAATGTCAAAAATATGAACAAGAACAAAGAGGATGGAAGTGCCCAGGGTGGACAGGAGCGCCTGGGTGCTAGTGTCCAGATTGGGCGTTTGTGTCCTGGGATGACAGATGAAAAATTTGAGAAGACTAACAAATAGGAATCCTTGTGACTTGGCCATAACTAGGCACAAAAGTGACAAATGCAAGAGAGAAAGATAATAGAGAAAACCAAAGGAAACAGATGGATTAGGGAATGTGTCACTAGTGAATACTTTTCTTACTCAAGATCCATTCATATAACAACATACTTGGTTGTATAGTAAAGTAGTAATATGTGCGTGATTTTGTGTCTACATCAACAAGGTGATGACCTAGAAGAAGATGTACCAGTATCAGAGGATGCAAATGTTTCAGGGGTACCTTTGTAAAAACAATGAAATAAGGGCGAATGTTGGTGTATTTCATTAAACCATTCACCTTCCTCAATGGATTTGTTGACCTTCTACCCGTCTATTTTTCTATTAGGATCCTTCTTCTTGAACACATGTATATATGTACATCTATGATCATTTAATGATAATCTAATGTAATTTAATAACCTTCATTTCATAACATCTACTAGCCCTTAAGTTCAATTAACAATAGTTTACCTAATACAAAATGGAAGAACACATGCCACATGGTGCCATATCTCATTCCAATGTTTGCATGGAAGTCTTACTTCTTTTCATAGAATCCTTATCACTTTGAGGAGTCATATTTGCTAGTTAACTTCCCTTGCACTGTTATCATGCATGTCACTAACTTCCATGTGTGTTCAAACAATTGCATTTGTTTCCTCTTTTTTTAGATCCACACACATTAGAACTTGGTCCACCCTTATTATCTTTGTTCTTGTGGATTTATTGCCTTAGTTCACAATATGGTAATGCAATTCTATCGTAACTTCCCAAAAGGTTCTTGTGCTCCAAAATAATTGTCTTCTTAGGACTTACCCAAGATTTGTATATAAAAACTTAACAAAATCAGGGCTCAACAGTACCTGACTCTAAAGCAGTTTCTCTCCCTTGGGTAGCCCTTTAACCGCTTATTCAAGACTTTTGGAATCTCTTGCCTCAATTAATCTTCACTTGCATTCCATTTATCCATGGTTGTTTACAAGAGAAGGCCTTACCTATTGATTTCCATGACTATATCCTCTAGGGATTTTACACTTTTTTGAGGATCTTGGGCCTTATTCTACAATATTTGCAAAGTCTTTCTTGCTTCCATATTGGCATTGGCAAACATGATTTCTTCCTTGGAAGTTTTTTTCTTTTGTAACTCTCCTAGGCACTACTTTATCTTATCATTCTTCATGCTTATTTCCTCCTCCATATCTTCAATTTATTGATGTAGCTTATGCATGCTTTCCTTATATAATGTGGTTGTATAAACTTGTAAACCAAAGGAATTTTGTTTCCATACCTCAGGGTATATGTGTGCCTTAATAATTTTGGTATTTTTAGCAAACCCTTTGAATAATGTATTAGTAAACATCATATTTTTAGTTAGGTTGACAACTAAGTTCATGCACGTCTTCAATTCCTTCGTGTAGAGAGATTTTGCTTTAAATTTTTCCTCTTTACTCTGTCACGAGTGGGCTCCTCCATCTTCTCCTTTAGTTAGAAAATTATGGAATCATTTTTTTTATTAGAAGTGTCCACAACCAAATTGTGACACAACAGTTGGCCCTATTAGGTTCCGAAACAAATCTAAATTACTAGAGCATATTTTTCCTTCATTAACAATTATCAAGTTCACATGGTTCAAATTTTAGGGTTAGAAGTTTCAGTTAGGTTCAGGGAGTAATTTACCCCCATACCCACTCTCTAACAGGCTCAGAGTTTCAACTTGATTTTTCTCATACTTAACATATTCAAAATTTCCCTAAATCATTCCCATTGGATAGGAAATTTTCTCACCTTTCCGGTGATATAAAGAAGTCCTCCTAACTCCTTCAGAAACTCAAGATATGGACAGGCGGAGTTTAGGGATCAAATTTTCCCCAAGGGGACACATGTCAAGTAGGGGTGAAGAGAAAAATTTGGGTTGGCGGGTCACGGGGTGGCATTTGGAATTTTTCCTTGCATGGAGAAAATTCCCATTTGTGCCCTCCATGGGTCCTCCAAGGACACGTGGCGGCCTCAAGTCATCGCCGGGAAGAAGGAGAGGGAAGGGTGGGCGGCGGAGAGTTTGAAATTTTGCCAAAGGGGAAGAAAAAAAATTTGGTGCCCACGCACCTGCGGGTCACCAGGGACACGTGGTCCTGGCATGGGGAGAAGGGAGAGGGAAGGGCAGGAGTGGTGGGGAGATTTGGTGAAATTTTTCCAAAGGGGAGATAAGGGGAAATTGGCACGCGTGGGTCCGCGCATCCGCGGAAGGGATCATCCCAAGGTGAGGGTGGGAGTGCGGGGCCACGGGAGGAAATTTAAAAAATTTCCAAAGAGAAAAAATTTCAAAAGGAAAAGGGGTCACAGGGTTCCCCCCCTCTGCAAGCACCCAAAGCTGCCACATGGCAGCCTGTGATAGGCCGCGGGCCGGCGGGGAGAAATGGAAAATTTTCAAAAAATTTTAAAAAGGTCTAAGGGCAAAAAAATGTCGCGCCTCCACCGCTGCCCCATGAGGACACGTGGCAGCCTCTGATTGGCTGTGGGCCGGTGGAGGAAAATTCAAAAATTTTCCCAAGAAAATTTTTCAAAAAAAAAAATTCTAAGGAATTTTCAACGGGAATTTTTCGGGCCGCGGGCCCGCCAGGGAAAATTTTCCCAAATTTTCCCGCCAAGGCAGAAAAACTTCAAAGTGCCATAACTTTTGCTAGAAAGCTCAGTTTTGGGAAAACAAGGACTTTCTGGAAATCTCTCGATGCCCTCTTTGCACAAGAAACATAAATTTTACATTTTGATAAATTTTAAGGGGTCAATTTTGCAAAAAGGATCTGCAGGCTTTTAAAAAGCCAACTGGTAATTTCCAACTTTCAAATTTGATTAAATTGGATCTCCTCCTTCACTCAACATGCCAAACAGACATGGAGGATTGATCTAGGGAGGGTTTAAAGTGTTTTAGGAAGGTAAATTTGTTCAATTTATTTCAATTTGAATTTTTCCAACAATTGACAGAAAATGGCCGTGGAAGGGATTAGCTCGATTTTCCAATTTTCTAAATAGTTTTCTTAAGTTTTATTTGTCAATTTGAGTTCATTGATGTCTTAGCATGCTAAATTATATCAATTCCAAGTTGATTATTAAGTGCAGGTCCGAACTGTACATTTTATTAAATTTAATTGCCAGTTTTAAATTTTACAAGAGATCATTTCTTTTAAAATTTGTATATCTAAATTTCATCATTCAAGTGTGGCATTTCATTTCTAAACTAATCTAATACATTCAGTTGTTTATAAACAAACCATTTGAATCTAAATTACAAATCTAATTTCAATTTTACACATTTTCCAAAATACAAAAATACAACATTGTTTCCACGTACATTTCTTCTTTCAAAAACAGAGATCTAACTATCTCTTTTGATACAATGAAACATTGAATTCAATCCAACAATGCATATGAGAGAAGAACTTGCAATTCTTTATTAATTCAAAAAGGATAACATCTTTACATCTTTCCATGTTTGAATGCAATAACAAATTCTATTTTCTTTCCAATAAACAGAACATAATATAAATATATTTCACAATTCAAATAAACAACTTCATAATCAAATTACATACATCTTTCTTCACAAAATACATATTACAATTTCATCCACAACAAGTGGGAAAGGATTACAAATGAATATGTTTTCACAAGGGACTGTCAAACTACATTTTTCCTTTGCTCCAGGACAACAACATGCACATTTTCTCTTTCTCCAAGTTGATCACAACAAAAGAGGGGGAAAGGCAATGCTCTCCACCCAACCAAGACATCCAATGAAAGGAGAAGCCTTCCTTCATCATTGGCCCCCGAGCCCCAACCAAAATACAATAAGAGGTGTGATTCAACCCATGGCAACAACTGGCTTCCACAACACACAACATTCTTTCAAACATGCACATTTCAATATAAAACATAGTTCAACACAAAACAACAGTTTACAACTGCAATTGAAAACATTCCAATCAAAACTCAGGCTTGATCATGCAAGCCAAAGGAGCAAGGTCTATGGGGGAAGCTACTTATGCCTCCCAATTGGGAATTGGGCATCCACCAGAACAAACCACCAAAATAATTCATCACACACATATCTTTATGCCCCCCACAAATCCCTCCTTATGCCCCCCACATAGATTTCCTTACGCCCCCCCACAAAGTAAGAAATGCAAGCTATTTCTTTTCCATGGTGGATCCCAAACCCAAACTCCCTCCACAAAATTTTGATGCCAATGGCATTCCCTTATGCCCCCCCACATGGATTCCCCATAGCCTTCTCCTACACCATCCCTAAGGCAGTCTACCCAACCAGCCAACAAATAAATCAAAACATGCACCATTCATACAACACAACAAGAAAATAACAACATAAAAAGAGAGTTAAATTCCTACCTCTCCATGGTAACTTTTGTTTCCAAACAACAAGCTTCAAATGCCAAAAACACAGTCCAAAACAACAATCTCCCAAGTATGCAAAGCTTTCTCCAAACTTCCTCCAAAAACAAGAGCTCCAACACAAGAAAATGTGCCCCAAAGAAGTTGCAAAATGATTCAACAACCCCTAAACAAGGAAAGAGTTTGAATTATATAGAAGAGGGAAGAGAAGAGGATGATGTGGATCCATGTAGGATGCCACATCACACATCCTCAAATTCAAACACAAAAGACAAAATCCATTCTCCCAAGCACAATAAAGAGGTGGGTGAAAATATGACAAGTTACTTGCACACTCCAAAAAGCCCACACCTCAAGGGACAACAAAATTAAATAAAATGTAAGAGAGTGCAATCAAAACAAGCAACATGATTAATAAAATTCATTATAAAAGTCACAAATCACTTCTCCAACCATAAGTATGGTTGGTAAATTAAATTTAGAGGCATGGGACAAGTTTTACTTGTCCCACAAGCCTCCAAAAATAGCCCCCAAGGACAAATTCGAATTTGTCATGGAGGTGGAGTATTTCATACTCCAAAATCTGACTTACACAATCTTACACAACTTACACATCCCTTACATATTTAATACAAACAGCCAACAACTTCCATTATTACTTTCCCATATCCCAATTTAATTTATTTAAATTTTAACCATATGATTTCTCACATTAATCTATCACAATTTTAATTAATTAAAAGAAAGGAACACATTACTAATAAAATACATACAACAATAATAAAAGAAACCACATTAATAAAATACACAATACCCATGGTCACATGTAAAGGTAATCCCCCCATGGGAATCCCTAACAAAACAACACACAACACAATAAAACAAGTTGCCATGGTGACCTTGTCGAATTCACCTAGAATTCCATTGTGGTTGGTCTCTGATCCCCCGATGTTTTGTTGTGATATTTTTAACCTGCAAAATACAAATACCTCCTTCGGCCTCATGGCCATATCAGAACATCCAACATGATATAAATGAAATCACAAAACCAACTATATAAATGAATCACAACAACATCGAAGTAACAACTACATCATTTGCATTTTTAATCAACAACTATATCATCATCATAAAATATCCATTTCTAGATCTACTCATAATATCCAAAATCACATGTCTGAACAACATCCATAAAACATCCATGTCAAATAGTATATCATCATCCACATATGAGTGTCTCTAATAATCATCATGCATCATAATCAAATCAAGATCAACAATAATCCATGATCTAATGTCTAACAACATACTAAATCAAAACATAATAATGTCCATAATGTAATCACAGTATCAAAATAAGTATCAAAAGGTGTCAAAGGGAAGTGGGCACTACATCCCCCTCCCCTTAGACTCAACTTCCTCCTGGAAGTCACTGGAACAAATGTGGAAACTGAACTCGTAATGAAGTAGCATCCTCCCATGTAGCTGCAGTCTCATCATATCTGTCCCACTGCACCCAAACCTGATCAACCTCTCTACCTCGAAGGCCCAGGGTCCTATGATCTAAGATGCAAATGGGCTCCACCATCACCTACCCCTGATCCTACACCTGCAATGATGTCCAATCTAACACATGAGAAGGATCTACAATATATCTCCTGAGAACTGAAACATGAAAAACATCATGTATGCGAGACAAGCTGGGTGGCAATGCTAGACGGTAGGCCAAAGGGCCGATACACTCCAAGATCTCAAAAGGACCAATGAATCTAGGAGCTAACTTAGAACCTTTTCCATAATGGATAGGGCTCTTGTGTGGCCTGACACGAAGGAACACCTTCATGCCCACATCAAAACTACGGTCGATCCTATGTTGATCTGCATACTTCTTCTACCTGTCCTGTGCCTCCTGCAATCTCTACCTGATCAACACCACCTGCTGCTCCATGTCCTGTAGAAGAGCTGGTCCAAGAGATACTCTGTCCTCTAACCTGTCCTAGCTAAGAGGTGTCCTGCACTCTCTACCATACAAATCCTGAAAAGGAGCCATGCCTATAGAACTCTGAAAACTATTATTGTAGGAAAACTCCACTAAGTACAGGTACTCCTCCCATTTAGACTGCTGATCCATCACATACATCCTGAGCATATCCTCTAAAATATGATTCACCCACTCAGTCTGTCCATCTGTCTCAGGGTGATATGTTGTGCTGAAGTTGATTCTCATCCCAGGACATACTGCATGGTAGTCCAGAAATGAGAAGTGTACAAAGGATTGTGGTCACAAATGATCTTCCACGGAATCCCATGTAACCTGAAAATCTCATCCAAATATACTCATGCCACTGCTCTAGCTGTATAAGTGGTCTTCACCAGAGAAAAGTGAGCCACTTTTGTCAATTTATCAACCATGACCATAATGGCATCATGGTGATATCTCGACATCGGTAGCCCAACAATGAAATCCATGGAAATGGTGTCCCACTTCCATTCCAGTATAGCATGAGGATAAAGAAGGCCTGCTGGATGCTGATGCTTGGCCTTAACTCTCTGGCACTCTAAACATCATGACACAAACTGGGCCACGTCTCGATGAAGTCCTCTCCAATGATACAACTGTCGCAAGGTGGCGTGCATCTTCTTCACCCCGAGATGGGCCGAATAGGGTACACAATGTGCCTCTACCAATATGTCCTACCTCAAGCCTCCATCTCTGGGAACATATATCCTGGCCTCTGTGCCTGAGAAGACCATCTGTCTCTAAGGAAAAACCATCAAACTTCCCCTCAAGGGGTCTCTGTGACTCGATCTCTACTCGAACTGCAATGTAGAAGCTGTCAAGAGGAAGCTGCTGAAGAATCCTGCTCCACAAATCTGTGCTCACTGAGGTGGCCATAGCCACATGTCTCCATCTACTGAGAGCATCTGCTACCACATTCTCCTTCCCCTCCACATGCTCTATCTCCATGTCATACTCACAAAGCAACTCCATCCAACGCCACTGACGAGCATTGAGATTGGGCTGCGTGAAGAGGTGGTGAAGACTCAAATGATCTGTCCTGAGTGTGAATCTCCTGCCAAGAAGAAAATGTCTCCATCTAACCAAAGCATGCACAACTACCACAAGCTCAAGATCATGGGTCAGATAATTAAGCTCATGATCTTTGAGTTTGCGAGACTCAAAAGCCACTACTCTACCCTCCTGCATCAACACACCTCCAAGCCCTACCAAAGAAGCATCTGTGCAAACAAAGAACTCACCCTGTGGATCTGGCACTGCAAGAATAGGTGTTGTGGTGAGGCACTCCTTCAGTGTCCTGAAGGCCTACTCACATCTGTCTGACCAAACAAACTTCTTCCCTTTCCTCTGAAGGGAAGTGATAGGGTGTGCAATCTGAGAGAAGTCCTGAACAAATCTCTAGTAGTAACCTACTAATCCCATGAAGCTACGCACCTCGGTCACTATAGTGGGTGCTGGCCAATCCATAATGGCTCTAATCTTGGAAGGATCGACTGTGATACCTTCCCCAGAAATGATATGACCCAAATACTGCACCTCTGTCTGAAAGAAAGCACACTTCTCCAAGTTCCCATAAAGCTGCTGCTCACGAAGACACTGAAGAACCTGGCAAAGGTGCCCCTCATGCTCCTCACACATACGTGAGTATATCAAAATGTCATCTAGGAAGATGAGCATGAAGTGATCTAAGAAGGTCCTAAATACCCCATTCATCAAACTCATGAACACTACGGGGGCATTAGTCAAACCAAAAGGCACCACTATGAACTCATAGTGCCCATATCTCATGTGGAAGGTGGTCTTATGAATGTCCACCTCTGAAATCCTCAGCTGATGGTACCCTGACTTAAGATCAATCTTAGAGAAAACTGTGGCTCCCTTCATCTGATCAAACAAGTCATCAATACGAGGAAGAGGATAATGATTCTTGATCGTTACCTTGTTCAGCTGGTGGTAATCAATACACAACCACAAGGATCCATCCTTCTTCTTCACAAAGATCACTGGTGCACCCCAAGGGGATACACTAGGATGGATAAGGCCTTTCTCCAAAAGGCCCTCAAGCTGTAACTTGAGCTCACAGAGCTCTGGGGTGGTCATCCGATAAGGTGCCCGTGAGATAGGCTCTGCTCCAGGAACTAGATCTATATGAAAATCAATCTCACGTGGGGGTGGTAACCCTGGTAGCTCCCCTAGAAAGACATCTAAAAACTCTCTCAAAATGGGATGATCATCTAGCGATGGTCCACTAGACCCATCCTCTGATCTGTCACTAACTGTAACAACATACATCTGACAACCCCATCACACACACCGCTTAAGCTGCATAGCAGAGATGGTGTGAATAGAAATGGGTCTCCTGACCCCTGAAATCACCGACTCAACTCCCAAATCATCTACACAAGATATAGTCTTGTGATAACAATCCATCCTGGCCCTGTGTGTAGATAACCAATCCATACCCAAAATGACTCCATACGAGCCCAAAGGAAGGATACAGAGATCTGAGGTAGTGGTGAAAGGTCCCAAATCCACTACACACTCCTTAACTAAGGAGTCTATAGAGATCTTGGCTCCAGAAGCCATCTCAACATCCCAACTAAGACCCTACCTAACTGCCACCAGCCTGCATCACTCTACTAAAGATGGTGCAATGAAAGAATCAGAAGAACCAGAATCAAACAATACAGAGGTAGGAATACCACTAATGCTACCTGTGGTCTCAATGACTGTGCTCTGATGCTCTACCTGGTGGTTCTCAACCACTACATAAATCCTGTGGCTATGTCCCATGTCACCAACAGTCGGCTCTAAATCTGTGCCTTACCCTTGTTGTTAGGGTTCTTTGGGAAATCTCTCCAAAAGTGTCCAGTAACTCCACAACCAAAACATCCTCCTGATCCTCCCCAATGAGTAGCACCTCTAGTAGGTGCCCTAGAAGTCTGTGGTGTGGATCCTGATGATCCAGCTGTGGTCTGTTGAGGTCTCTGCTGGCGAGCTCCCACTGACTGAGCTCTAGGTCCACCCTGTGTCCTGATGGGACCCCTAGGAGGAGGCCCCATACTCTGACCTCTCTGTGCATCAGCTCTCTATGGAGGTCTATGAGGTGGGTGGGACTACTGTTACTGCTGCTACTATGGCCTAAAGGATGACTGTGTTGTACCCTGGCCACCACGAGGAAGGGGTACTGACCCCCTCGATCTACCATCCTGCATCTGTTGTATGCGGCTCCAGACTCGGTCTCTAGCCTGTTGGGTCTTTCCCCGAGTCTCCTCTATAATATAGGCCTTCTCGATGGCCTCAGCTAATGTCTGTGGGTAGTGGATCCACACACTGCACCTCCAATATCTAAATTTAGGCCCCGGATGAACCTGTGAATCCACACCTGCTCATCCTGCATATACTCTACATACTGGAGTAGATCCAGAAATCTACTCTCATACTCTGCTACTGAAAGAGATGCCTGTCGGAGGTCATGGAACTCATCGATCCTCTGCTGTATGAACCTCCGTGACAAATACCTACTCCTGAATCTCTCCTCAAATAGCTCCCAGGTCACTGTCTCTGAATCTACATGGAGCTTCTACTCCTCTATCCTCCACCATACTCCTGCTCCATCCCTCAGTAGATGGATCACAACATGAGCTTTCATGTTGCTAGAACAAGGACAAAGCTTGAAGCAACCACTCAAGCTCACTAGCCAGGCCTCTACCTAAAATCCACCCATGTCACCTGAGTAATGTGATGGCCAAAGCTTCAGGATCTCCCTGATGTGATCTGCTGCTGTGGTCTGACGGCCTCTAGGTCTCTCTGCATGCTCATCCCTAAGCCTAGGGCTCCGAGACCTCTCTCTATGCTCTGGAACTCTGTCACCCTGTCTCCTAGGTGGTGACTCTACTCTGGCTGACTCCACATGGGAGTTCTCTCCTCTATGCTCCTCACTGGGTCGAGGAGATACCTGACCCTCAATAGAAGGGGCTCTGTCATGACTAGCTGCATGTCCTCCTCCTAATCCTCTGCGTAGAGTGGCATTAACATCCTGAAGGGTCTGTAGAATCTGGGTAGGATAGCTGCTACACCCTGATCTGGTGGTGGTGGTGGTGGTGGTGAGTCTGAGTCTCTGTGAAGGTTCCTCTCACTCCATCTGAGCCTCCTGCACAGACCAAAGTGAGAGTTAGTTTATTTTTCTAAGTTTTACACAACTTCCATGTTTACTAAAATATACAAATTCTAGCTAAGTTGTTTTCTAGGTTTAAAAGTGTGCTAGGTTTAAGTTTCATGTCCCAAGTTTTCTAGTGTGCCCAATGGTCCAAGATTTTGAACCACTACTCTGATACCAAGTGTGATGCCCATTAAAACAACCCACTTGAGACCCAAGAAACAACCTAGGGTTAGTTAGAAAATTATGGAATAATTTTTTTTTGATTAGAAGTGTCCACAACCAAGTTGCAAGACAACAGTTGACCCTATTAGGTTCTGGAACAAATCTAAAATTACTAGAACATATTTTTCCTTCATTAACAATTATCAAGTTCACATGGTTCAAATTTTAGGGTTAGAAGTTTCAGTTAGGTTCAGGGAGTAATTTACCCCCATACCCACTCTCTAACAGGCTCAGAGTTTCAACTTGATTTTTCTCATACTTAATGCATTCAAAATTTCCCTAAATCATTCCCATTGGATAGGAAATTTTCTCACCTTTCTGGTGATATAAAGAAGTCCTCCTAACTCCTTCAGAAACTCAAGATATGGACAGGCGGACTTTAGGGACCGAATTTTCCCCAAGGGGACATGTGTCAAGCAGGGGAAGAAAAAAATTTGATGGGTTGGCGGGTCATGGGGTGGCATTTGGAATTTTTCCTTGCATGGGAGAAAATTCCCATTTGTGCCCCACCCTCCTGGGGTCCTCCAGGGACATGTGGCGGCCTCAAGTCATCAGAGGGTGAGAAGAAAGGGAAGGGCGGAGCGGTGGGAGAGAATTGGGGCAAATTTCGCCAAAGGGGAAGAAAATCCAATTGGCCCACATGCCCACGGGGTCCACCAGGGACACGTGGCACTCAATGATTCAATGGGGAGAAGGGAGAGGGAGATCGGCAGAGTAGTGGGGAGATTTGGAAAATTTCACCAAAGGGGAGATAAGGGGAGAAATTGGACGCGCATAGGTCCACGCACCTCCACGGAAGGGATCTCCCAAGGCAGGGGGAGTGCGGGGCCATGCGGAGCTTTTCATAAAAAATTTCCAAATCAAAATTTTCAAAAGGAAAAAGTGATGAAGGTTCTCCCCCTCCGCTGTCACCCAAAGCTGCCACGTGGCAGCCTGTGATAGGTTGCGGGCCGGCGGGGAAAATGGGAAAATTTTTCCAAAATTTTAAAAAGGTCTAAGGGCAAAAAGGATGTCGCACCTCCACCGCTGCCCCATGAGGACACATGGTAGCCTCTGATTGGCTGCGGGCTAGTGGAGGAAAATTCAAAAAAATTCCCAAACCAAAATTTAAAATTTTCCTAAGGATTTTAATGGGAATTTTTCGGGCCGCGGGCCCACTAGGGAAAATTTTCCCAAATTTTCCCGCCAAGGTAGAAAAACTTCAAAGTGCCATAAATTTTTCTAGAAAGCTCAGTTTTGGGAAAACAAGGACTTTCTGGAAAGCTCTCGATGCCCTCTTTGCACAGGAAACATAAATTTTACATTTTGATAAGTTTAAGGGGTCAATTTTACAAAAAGGATCTGCAGGCTTTTAAAAAGCCAACTGGTAATTTCCAACTTTCAAATTTGATTAAATTAGATCTCCTCCTTCACTCAACATGCCAAACAGACATGGAGGATTGATCTAGGGGTTTGAAGTGTTTTAGGGAGGGTAAATTTGTTCAATTTGATTTCAATTTGTATTTTTCCAACAATTGACAGAAAAAACGGCTGTGGAAGGATTGGGCTCGATTTTGCAATGTTTAAAATTGTTTTCTTAAGTTTTCTTTGTCAATTTGAGTTCCTTGATGTCTTAGCATGCTAAATTATATCAATTTCCAAGTTGATTATTAAGTGCAGGTCTGAACTGTACATTTTAATTAAATTTTTGCCAGTTTTAAATTTTACAACATAGATCAATTTCTTTTAAATTCTGTATATCAAATTTTATCATTCAAGTGTGGTATTTCATTTCTAAACTAATCTAATACATTTAGTTGTTTATAAACAACCATTCTGAATCCAAAGCAAATACTAAATTTCATTATACACATTCCCAAAATACAAAATACAACATTGTTTCCATGTACATTTCCTCTTTCCAAATACTAAGATCTAACTATCTCTTTTGTCATACAATGAAACATTCCAATTCAATCCAACAATGCATATGAAACAGAAAGGTCTTTCAATCTTTATTAATTCAATTATAAATCTTTACATCTTTCCATGTTGAATGCAATAACAGAAATTCTATTTCTTTCTTTCCAAAACCATAACAGAATATATGTGTCTTTCACAAATCAAATATACAACTTCATAATCAAATTACATACATCTTTCTTCACAAAATACATATTACAATTTCATCCACAACAAGTGGGAAAGGATTACAAATGAATATGTTTTCACAAGGGACTATCAAACTACATTTTTCCTTTGCTCCAGGACAACAACATGCACATTTTCTCTTTCTCCAAGTTGATCACAACAAAAGAGGGGGAAAGGCAATGCTCTCCACCCAACCAAGACATCCAATGAAAGGAGAAGCCTTCCTTCATCATTGGCCCCTGAGCCCCAACCAAAATACAATAAGAGGTGTGATTCAACCCATGGCAACAACTGGCTTCCACAACACACAACATTCTTTCAACATGCATAATTCAATATAAAACATAGTTCAACACAAAACAACAGTTTACAACTGCAATTGAAAAACATTCAAATCAAAACTCAGGCTTGATCATGCAAGCCAAAGGAGCAAGGCCTATGGGGAAGCTACTTATGCCTCCCAATTTGGAATTGGGAATCCACCAGAAACAAACCACCAAAAATAATTCATCCACACACATCCTTATGCCCCCAAAAAATCCTCCTTATGCCCCCCACAAATTTCCTTATGCCCCCCCACAAAGTAAGAAATGCAAGCTATTTCTTTTCCATGGTGGATCCCAAACCCAAACTCCCTCCACAAAATTTTGATGCCAATGGCATTCCTTATGCCCCCCCATATGGATTCCCCATAGCCTTCTCCTACACCATCCCTATGGTAGTCTACCCAACCAGCCAACAAATAAAACAAAGCATGTAGCATTCACACAACACAACAAGAAAATAACAACATAAAAGGAGAGTTAAATTCCTACCTCTCCATGGTAGCTTTTGTTTCCAAACAACAAGCTTTCAAAGGCTCAAAAACACAGTCCAAAACAACAATCTCCCAAGTATGCAAAGCTTTCTCCAAACTTCCTCCAAAAACAAGAGCTCCAACACAAGAAAATGCACCCCAAATGAAGTTGCAAAATGATTCAACAACCCAAAACAAGAAAGAGTTTGAATTATATAGAAGAGGGAAGAGAAGAGGATGATGTGGATCCATGTAGGATGCCACATCACACATCCTCAAATTCAAACACAAAAGACAAAATTCATTCTCCCAAGCACAATAAAGAGGTGGGTGAAAATATGACAAGTTACTTGCACACTCCAAAAAAATCCCACACCTCAAGGGACATCAAATTAAAAAAAATGTAAGAGAGTGCAATCAAAAACAAAGCAACATGATTAATAAAATTCATTATAAAAGTCACAAATCACTTCTCCAACCATAAGTATGGTTGGTAAATTAAATTTAGAGGCATGGGACAAGTTTTACTTGTCCCACAAGCCTCCAAAAACAGCCCCCAAGGACAAATTCGAATTTGTCATGGAGGTGGAGTATTTCATACTCCAAAAATGACTTACACAAACTCTTACACAACTTACACATCCCTTATATATTTAATAAAAACAACCAATAACTCTTATAATTACTTTCCCATATCCCAATTTCATTTATTTAAATTTTAACCATATGATTTCTCACATTAATTCTACCACAATTTTAATTAATTAAAAGAAAGGGAACACATTACTAATAAAATACATACAACAATAAATAAAAGTTCAACCACATTAATAAAATACACAATACCCATGGTCACATATAAAGGTGATTTCCCCCCATGGGAATCCCTAACAAAACAACACACATACACAAAACAAGTTGTCATGGTGACCTTGTTGAATTCACCTAGAATTCCATTGTGGTTGGTCTCTGATCCCCCGATGTTTTGTTGTGATATTTTTAACCTGACAAAACACAAATACCTCCTTTGGCCTCGTGGCCATATCAGAACATCCAACATGATATAAATGAAATCACAAAACCAACTATATAAATGAATCACAACAACATCAAAGTAACAACTACATCATTTGCATTTTTAATCAACAACTATATCATCATCATAAAATATCCATTTCTATATTCTACTCATAATATCCAAAATCATATGTCCGAACAACATTCTCTATTCATCATGTCAAATAATATATCATCATCCACATATGAGTGTCTCTAAGGTGGAAAAGGAAGGTGGAACTAAAGAACAATGATCCCCAAATATTCAAAGAAAATTTGTTCATTGTTTTTGCCTTTTGGAAATAGTAAGCGTCGAAGGTCTTCAATGACATTTCCCTCTTAGCTCCATTTTTTCATCTTCTTCTTCATATTTTATTCGTATTCCCTTTTCCTTATCTATATTGCATTCATGATGTTGTTCTTTGTCTCTAATGCATGCATGGACTTTGTCTTCTTCTTCCTCTCCATTTTTATTTTCCTTATCCCCCCCTTGACATTTATTATAATAGGGGGTGTCTTTATAGGAAAGTTGGTTATTGTGTTGGATTATTTAGGATCTTGATGATTTCTTTGTTTAACCTCCATGTGTATGGAACTTAGGTGGAGAAGATTCCCTTGGAGGTGTCTTTACCTTTTTTGCTCACCTTATCCCTTTTCTCCTTTTTGGAGGTGCACACATATTTTTAGATGACACTTGCATTAGTATTCTGGGTAACAATATCTCTAGGGTGGTTGAATATTTCAAGATCTGATCTAGTTCTACCTCTAAGATATCTTTTGAGCCACTTGTTTTAGGATAATTTTTTTCTTAAGAGTACGTATAAGTTTTAATATAATCAATTTAAATATTATCCTCTTTTACATGAGAGGGAATTAATCTGGATCCTACTCTTTCTTTTCTTTTTCTTCCTCTGGCATGCTTGGGTAATGTTTCAGGAACATCCAATTGTTTTGTCTTGTTAGAATTCTTGTGGAGCGTCTTCTTCTTCTTTCTCATACGATTATGGTTGTGATTTTTTTTTGCTAAGCGAAAAATTAGTGGGTCCTTCACAACGTTCACGGATTAGGTCCCCTCTGGGACAAGGGGAGGATCCCATTTATTGAATATGGGAAAAGTAAAAATTTAGTGGCCGTTAGGATGAGGATCACACAAGAATACTCCACTAAACCTATGGAAAATTTCTCTGTAAGAATATAAGGGAGACTTTTATGGGGAAGGTGAGATTTTGAAAACGTGAAGGAGATAAGAAGATAGGGGGAGAGGATTAAGGTAATGAGTAGGCACTTTTAAACTTGATTAACAATAACCATAGTAGGTCCACATCTAATAGGAAAAAAATAACAATGTAAGCAACAAGATTATTAACAAATCAATGACATAAAATTCAATTGATTTATTGTTCAAAGATACAAAGTTTGTTCTTAGTTGTTCAAGATTATTATGCTTGCAAAGTTAAAAGTATGATGTAGGATAACATATAAAAGAAAATAGAATAAATATCTTCTTTCTTGTAGTAGGAGACAAAGCTATGCAACCCTGTGGAATGAGAAGCCATTCAATATCTAATTCAGTGGTCTCTTATCTCCCCCCAAACGACTGTTCACATTCCTATCACTTGTGAAATGTAAAATTCCTATAGGAATAAGATGAATCATTTACCAAATTAATGAAAATAAATATTACAATGTAAATTAAATGGTCACTAAGTGAAAGAAGATGAAATATCTAAAAATCACATTCTCAACGAAGAATTAGAATGTAGAGAGAAAGGGAAAAAGAGAGATAAGAAGAGAATAATCAATCAGAGGATGACGATGCTTCTGATGATGAAGGGCTTGTTATTGGTAAACTCTAAGGAAATTATCAAGGGATGAACTCTTCTTTGACCTCTTTGCTGAGATGATTTTTTGCAAGTGCCACCTTCTCTTCATGTGGAATGTAAACATAACCCAAACCATTGATCCAAGTCTTAGGAATACCATAAATGGTCTTGCATTGTGTGAACCAAACCTTGTGATTCCTTGTGGTAATATAGATTGAGCCTATAATCTCCATAAGGAATTCCAAAGAATCTTTATTAAAAGAGAAAGGATATCTTACCTCATTTGAAAACAAGTCTTGGAAAGACTTTAGGAGCTCTTTTAAGGATGTTTGTTGACTAAGCGGAGGTGATATGAGTTTCTAGACACTATTGCTGATATCTTCCTAGATTTTAGATGCATGTTCTCTATAAGACTCAAGTTCTGAGATAGCATCATTTATATCACACCTATAACTCATTGTGCATGACCACACACGAGACAAAGTATCTGAGATAGATGCGGGTACATTCTTTCTCACTAAGGAGTGAGAATCAAGACAACTCATATTGGAAACCAACAAGAACATACTACCCCAATGGACCTTTTATTTCTTAATCTCATCCATGTCATCTTTCCCTTAGAAATAGTGGTAAGGGAAAATTTTAATAAAGAGAGAACCTCAAGTAATAATACCATTCCCTGTTTCAGAATCTACTCCACCCATTTATCATTAGATCTTCCCTACGTGGTGTACCCTTGATCTCTCTTGATCTCTTGAGGATAAAAACTTCCAATGGGAGAGATAGCCTATGCCGGAGAAAGTGGTGTTGCATTGAGTTCTAGGAATGATTGTACATATATGGTGAAGGTTCTCACATTATAGTCTAACTACTTCGTAGTATGTTTATTTTATTCATTTCCTACATTCATTATAAAACTCACAAATCACCTCTCCAACCACAAGTATGGTTGGTAAATTAAATTTAGAGGCAAGGGACAAGTTTTACTTGTCCCACAAGCCTCCAAAAATAGCTCCCAAGGGAAAATTCGAATTTGTCATGGAGGTGGAGTATTTCATACTCCAAAACTAGACTTACACAAACTCTTACACAACTTACAAATCCCTTACACATTTAATACAAACAACTTCAACAAATCTTATGAATTAATTTCCCATATCCCCATTTTATTTATTTAAATTTTAATCATATGATTCTCACATTAATCCAATCACAACTTTAATTAATTAAAAGCAAAGGAATACATTAATAATAAAATACATACAACAATAATAACATTTTACCACATTAATAAAATACACAAACCCATGGTCACATGTAAAGATGATCCCCCCATGGGAATCTCTAACAAAATACAACAAACACATGCACAAAACAAGTTTTTACCATGGTGACCTTGTCGAATTCACCTAAAATTCCACTTGTGGTTAGGTCTCCAATCCCTCGATGTTTTGTTGTGATATTTTAAACCTACAAAACACAAATACCTCCTTCGGCCTTGTGGCCATATCCGAACATCCAAAATGAATATATAATAAAATCACAAAATCAACTATACATAATAAATCACAACAATCACCGAAGGCAATCAACAAAATCATTTTCAATTTTATATCGACAACTATATCATCATCAAATAATTTTCCATTATTCTAGGTTTACTCATAATCTCCAAAAAAAAGTCTGAATAACTGTCCGATTAAACATCCATGTCAAATAGTATATCATCAACCACATGTGAGTGTCTCTAATAATCACCATGCATTATAATCATAATCAAGATTCAACAATAATCCATGATCTGACTGTCTAACACCATACTAAATCAAAACTATTAATAATGTCTGTCATAATGAAATCTATCAGTATCATGATTAGGTAATAAGCAGGTGTACCAAAGGGAAGTGGGCACTACAGAAATTCCATGTATCCTCCAATTAGTTCAGCACAAAGTCTAGATACTAGAGCATCGAATACACCATTTTGGAAATAGGTAAAAAAAACGAGTCTTCAATGACATCATTCCAACTCATAATAGCTCCAGTTTTTCATATGAAGAGAGAGTGAGTTGGAGATGGTGGTATTCCCTTTAAAATGGATCTATAGTAAGAAATGGATGATAGAAATACTTTGTCTCTAATGCATGACAATGGGACTATGTCTTCTTCTTCAAAGAATCCTGAGTCTATTAGGGTCCCCAAATATCCTTTCACATGACATTGGAATCTATGAAAAAGGGGTGTCTTTAGTAAGGTAAGTTGGTTATTATCTTCTAGTCTACTAAGGATGTATTATGTATTTTCTTGGAAGTAACCAGATTTTATTGTGTACCAAAATATTAGTAAGATGGAGAAGATTCTCTTATTGGTAAGATGGTCTGGAGAATGTCTGAAAACCTTCATTCGATTTCAGGATTTGTATGGTAAAAAATGGAAACAAATTTTTAGATGACACTATAGCAGGTGAGTATCTGTCAACAATATCTCTAGGGTGGTTGAATATTTCAAGATCTGATCTAGTTCTACCTCTAAGATATCTTTTGAGCCACTTGTTTTTAGTGGATAGGACCCTAGTTTCTTAAGAGTACGAATGGGCCTATTTAATGAGAATCAATGGTCCCCTAAATATCAACCTCTATAACATGAGAGGGAATATAAATCTGGATCTCTAGTCTTTGGTAAGATTACCTTTTCTTACCTATGGAAATGCTTGGGTAATCTTTACATGAACATCCAATTGTTTTGTCTTGATAGAATTCCTCTTTGGTAACCTCTTGTGTCCTTCAATAATTCAACTCTCAACAACGCAATAGTGTTTTTTGTTTGGTTTTGTATGCTACTCGTTAATTAGAGGATTCTATCACTCAAACTATTCACGAGATTAGATCCCTAAACTTGGCAATTGGGAGGATCAAAAAAATTGAATTTGGGAAAAGTCACCCTATGAAGTGTTTAAAGTGGCCGTTAGGATGAGGGTCACACCTAGACATAATCCACTAAATCTATGGAAATCATTCCTGGTCTATAAGGAAGTTCCTAAGGGATAGAATTTTATTGGGGATAAGGTGTAAAGGCAGATAAGTACTCCAAATACGGCCAGAGGATTAAGGTACTGAGTAGGCACTCTTTATTTCCTAATTAAGGGCGTAATCATTACCATTTTTTGTCTATTGTGTATCCTCCAATTCTTTCTAGGACAACCTTAGTACTAATGTAAGTAACAAGATTATCTAACAAAATTTCTTCTATGACATGAAGAATGGTTTATTGAAGTAAGGTCACATAAAAAATAAACAAAAATCTGTTCTTAGTTGATCCACATTATTCAATGCTTGCAAAGGTGCATATTCAAGTATGAAAAAGGTAATGAACATATAAAAGAACAAGGAGCCTTTACTATAGAATATCTTCCTTCTATCTAGTAGGAGAATTTAAGCTATCAACCCTTTAGGAATGGATATGAAATCCCAATATATAAATGTGTTACTAGAAGTGTCTCTGGGTGAAATTTCCCCCCAAACTACTTTCTTATAGTTTCCCTATAAATGAAAATTTGGGACCTTTGAAACATGGTCCTATAGGAGCTGAGGATGAATCATTGAAGCACTTAATGAAAAATAAATATTACAATGTAAAATTAAATGGTCACTAAAGTGAATAAGATGAAATATCTAAAAATCACATTCTCAACGAAGAATCCAGAATGTAGTTGTCAAAGGGTAAAAGAGCCATCAGTTGAAGATATAATTCTCTCTACACCTTTTCTGGATGACGTCTGCTAGCTAGACCTTAAGAGGAAGGGATTGTTCACTCTAGTAAACTCTAAGGTGAATCTATCTAAATCAGTTAGAAAAATCTTCTGTGAATTCCACGTCTCCAAAGAGAAAATTAGGTTTTGGTAGGATGTTGACACCTAATCTTAATGTGGATATTTTGTAAACAGTAACCTTTGAAACCTTAGGTGAGTCCAAGTCTTAGGTAGTACTCATCCTTGTGTAAGATTCCATTGTATTAAAAATAACCTTGTAATTCCTTAATGAGTTAAGAGAGAGGTTTAGCCTAAAATCCACCTTGACTCAAGGACATATCCAAGAGGTGAAATCTTTAGTTAAAAGAGAAAGGTAATTATGCATGTAGATAAATAAATTGGAGTGAAGGTAGGTGGAGAGATCCTTAGAAGGCTCATCGAGTATGTAAGTTGATTGTAAATATGAATATATCGGAGGTAATATCAGTTTATAGACACTAATCCATGTAAATCTATTTTTCTTGATTGTTAGTTGAATGTGATCTCTATAAGACTCAAGTTATATGAGATAGCATTAATAAATTATATGGACACCTATAACTGCATGGTGCATGATTGTTCACGAGACAAAGTATCTGAGATAGATGCGGTAGAAAATGAGGTTCTCACTAAGGAGTGAGATATTTTGCATGACAACTCATATTGGAAACCAACAGTGAACTTGTTAGTACTCCCAATGGAAGTTCCAATGGTTCTTAAGCTCATCCATGTCATGATTCCCTTGGGATTAGTGGTCAGGGAAAATTTATCAACATAAATAAAGTACCTCAAGTAATAACATCCATTACTTGTTTCATGCTTCTGACTATATCTATTAATCATGAGAAAATCCCTACGTAAAGTGTACCCTTGATCTCTGTTGCTCTCTTGAGGTTACAAACTTCAAATGTTAGGGTTAGCCTAATGCAAGGAGAAAAAGAGTGTATGCATTGAGTTTTATGCTTTGAGTCTACTTAATACATCATGGTGATAGTTTCTAGGACAGTCATAGTTTAACTATTTTGTAGTATGTTTAGGATCCTTTTAGTGAGTTCCTAAATAGCAATATGAGATCAAAAATATCATTAATGCACAATGCACATCACCCTGTTCTGAGGGTTTTCCCAATTCAATACTTGTTAAGGTTGTAATCATCCTATGCCATTTCTCCCACAAGTTTAATAAATTTTGGACATGCAAAGTTTCCACATACTAAGATCTAGAAGCCTTAGTGATAAAATGAGAATTTATTTGTGATTAATATGGTATGGTTGATTAAAATATAATGGAAGATCAAGTTCTCAAACTTATGTCGTAGTGGATTGTTGCACTGTCTATTGTAGTCTCCTCCAGTGAGAAGTTGTTGTACCCATGTAGAAGGGTCTAAAGGAAAGTATGAGTATGGAGGTATAAAGTAAGGCATAAGAATGGAACTCTAAAATGTGCATTGATAAGGAACTAGGAAGCTTTACCCAAATCCATAAAGAAGTAAAGTTATTCTTCCACAGTAGTTAACACGTGAAGTTCACTAACAAAGCCTATGCATTTTGTGCTGGATCCCATATTTTAGTTGTTTTAAAAGGCTTAACATGATCTTATCTTAATCTTGTTCAAGAGGATGATAAGCCTCCTAAAAAAAGGTGCATACATTAGTGCAGTAAGGGTCATTCTAAATGAATCCTCTTAGGCACAAGAAGGGTGCACTGAATGAATAATATTCCCCAAGACAAAGTGAATATTCATGTCGCTTATGACTGTCAAGTCAAATTTATGAGAAACTTTCACAGAAAGGTATAGATAGTCATTGGTATAACCGAATGGAGGTATAAAGCAGTGGATTCCTATGAATGAGAAGACTAGGTATATTTTGGACCTACTGAATAACTGAAAATTAGTTCATTCAGTTAGGAAGTCACCGAATATATACGAGATATGTGGTATAGTCCTAGAGAGGACAATGAGCAAGAAAGATGGGTAAGCAATCCCATAAATGTATAATTAAGGAGATACATTTGTTGAATTATTAAGATCATTATTAATTGTATAGTAAAAGTAGTGTTTGTTGATGATTTAATAACACACACACACACACACACACACACACACAGTGTTGAGACAGGTTGTGAGAGCACTTGAGGACACACACACACACACAGACAGCTACATATACATGAGACACAGACATGCCCGAAGAACGCGTGAATGTGTTTTGTTATTAATTGAAATGTTAATCAGTCATTAAGACCACCTAAGCTATGTGTATATGGATATTATTTTAGTTTAGTTGGCATTGTTAATTGGAAAGTTAAATTGGATTAGGTGGATATTCGACCCCTTCTAACATGCAAGTTATGTGTTGTGTAAATTTTATTAAACTTAAGTTTAAATTTAATTTTCATGGCATATGACAATGGATATTAAGAAAGTTTTACCAGGTTTTATTTGGTCATTTATTTGATTAGCCTCGACATGAAAATGAAATTAATGAATTTTGGTGGAAGTTAATGTGATCAGGATGCCTTAGAAACCGTTATCTTACTTGAGAAGCTAGGTCATGCATGCATTTTGTTTGTTCATTTTCATTTAGTTGTGTTAGAGCTCTGTTGGAGAGTTGTGAATGGAGTTTTTTTAGGGATATTTTTTTAGTGAGTGTTGCATCCAATTTATCATTATTATCTCCAGTTATCATAGCATTTTTACTGGTTAAATATGATGTTGAAAGATTTAATATTATTTGGAAGTTTTTAACTTGGAATAATGCAGAGAAGTTTGAAAGTAATAACCACAGGCATGGGTTTTTCTAATGTTACTCTTTGTTGTTTTTTAATGAGGTATATGAATACGATTTCCTGGAAATTTGGCATTATTATGATATGGAAAATTAGAAGTGTTTTTTCTAAGAGCATTGCTATTATTATTAAACCTATGAATATGGTTTTTGGTTTTACCTTATTGATGTGAAAACTGATCTGATGAATAAAAATTTGGTTTTATTCTTAATCATGAAAACTGGAAAAATAAAAAGTCTTAGTTTTCAAGGTTATTATGTGAGAATTTGGTGTTTTTTTATTAAAACATGTTTTGGTTTTGGTTATCATGTGAGATATGTGAAAAATAAATAAGACAAGATAGTTTGCAATAAAAATAAATTTGATTATTTTTGCAGCTCCTTCTTAGAGCATGGTTGTTATCTTTCTAAAAACATTTTGGGATTTGATTCTTTTGAGAAATATGTGAAAAGAAACAAGAGTTTAATATCTCTTTTTATAGCATTGATGTTATCATTGTTTATCTGAATACATTTTTGGATTTGGGTTATTAAGATTTGGAAAATGAAAAGAAGTTTGTTACAGCTCTTTTAGAGCATTGTTATCATTTTTTTGTCTGATTTTATAAAATTAAGGAATATTTTATTGTTTATAGAATGCTCTCCCTCTTGGACGTGTTGAGTTAATCTATTCTATTTCTATGTTGGGTTAACAATTGGGAAAATAGTTTTTGGGAGTTATGGATTATTGTTATACATTTTCTTTCTATTTGGAAATAGTCAAATGATGTTTTAGTCCTAAATCTTGCAGTATTTTGTTGGGTTATTATTGTGGATATATATATGTGTGTGTGTGTGTGTGTGTGTGTGTGTGTGTGTGTGTGTGTGTGTGTGTGTGTGTGTGTGTGTGTGTGTGTGTGTGTGTGTGTGTGTGTGTGTGTGTGTGTGTGTATGTGCAAAAGATCAATTTAGTGATAACTATGCATGATTGTTTGAGTTAGTTGGGGGAAATTCTTAGGAAAGGAATAAAGGTTTGTCTATTGCCATTAAATTGTTTTTGATATAAGTAATACAGATGATGATTATTTGTTTATTATTGATGAACTATCTCTCCCTTCTTGGGACTAGGCATTTTTGGTTAGCTTTAGTTACGATTAAATGACTCCTTACATGGAATTGTTATTTTTTTGGTAAATAACAAATTTACACACACACACACACAATCAACTTTAAAAGGGTATCTAAAACAAAATTACTTAATTATTTTTTAGTTAATTGAGGTTATGATTGGGATATTATTGATTGCTACAACCTTATGAAGTTTAAGTATGCTGAAATATACGTTGGTAGAAATCCTGTTTTCATTAATGTCTGCCTGCATTATGAGCTACCTAGTTGTTATTATTAGTAAGAAAATTGGAAGACATTGTGAGTTATTACATATTTCATTGAGGTTTTGTGATGCAGTACATGACCTATTATTGTTTAAATGTCTAATTCATATTGGCCAGTTGCATACAATAACGGTGGACACAATGTTTATATTTAATTAAGAGGTTTTATTAAGATATGTTATAAGGTATATTTCATAATATAAACTATGAAATTTATGACTACAACTTATTGATTGAGAATATTTCTTAGTCGATATCTTATTTTTTTATTTCATTGTAATTACAACATATAATAAGAGTATGCAAACTCATGTTAGTTCATATGAACTGATCTGTATCTATCTGTCTCCTATAATTTTGCAAGAAATGTTGACATACTTGAAGAAATTTCTTGTATTAGATTTTGATTGTTTTTACATTTTGATTTTATTGGGAAATAAATCCAAAAAGGATTATTGTAACCAATTGATAATGCAATTGAAATATCGTCACATCTTAAAAAAGGCATTATGGCCTAATGTTATAATCTCATTGATTATTGTAATTTTTTTTTATTAAGGGCAAATAGTTTTGAAGGGACTATACTCTGTATACAAAAGGGCTCAAAAGCCAGATAGTCAAAATGAGAGATACAACCCAGAGAATGGAAAAATGGCTAACCAAAGAGGGCTCAACAGCCAAATAGGACAATACAAGTGAAGAAAGGATCCAAACGAACGATGATCCCAAAAGAAGCCAAAGAGAACAAAAAGCAACAAAAAGAGAAGCATCATAAAAAACTCTACCAAAAAATAGTGCCTGAACCGCCAGATAATAGCAACATCGCAGCCAAAAAGTAGCCACACAGCAACCCGTTACTTTATTGCCCTATCAATTTTGGTCTTGATGGCCTACAACGACATGAAGAAGACAATGACAGTGGCCTGAGAGGAGTCAGTCACATCAGCCTGGGAAATTGCCATATCTCTTTTCTCTTTAGGTCCCCAGATGTCCTCACTAACCCCACTTAAACTGCAGACACTATGCACATACTGCTCAATGAAATTATATATGCTTTTAAGGGCAGATAATATGTAGTCATTGCGGCTTTTAGCATTGCCCATTCTGCCATCCAGGGACTGTAACTTCTTGAAGACCTCAACAATAACCCCCTCATCATCATCACTTTGAAGAATACCTTTACCCTTAGCTCTTTCCATATTTTTTATAGTCCCTTTTAGCTCTTGTATCTCCTTCTCTAACCTGTCCACTCTGTCCATCAAGCCCTCCTCCTTGGGCTCCTCCATTTGAATACTGATATGTAGGAGGTTCTCAGCAAGTTCCAGGTCTTTATGGCTTATGAGGACCCATTGGGAAGGAGGGATTTTATCTTTTATGCTCTTTCTTTTCTTGTTGGAAGTAGCAGTTTCAAGCTTCCTTTTCAGCAGGGGGAGAGTGGAAGCGGTGTGAGCAGAAGGAGGAATGGAGGAGGAAGGTGGGGTAGGATTCAAGGGGGGGAAGCTAGAACAATGGTGATGGATCAGGAGGATAAGTCCCTGATGCAAAGGGACAGCCCTAGAGTGGCTCTGAACTTCCCTTATTGATTTCTCCAACGAGTTAATCAAATAGTGAGGAAAGCTAATGGTGATATTTCTACAAAAGTGATTTAGAAATATCAAATGCTTTTGAGGTATTGTCACAAATCTGCCTTCAAGAGTGACATACCTAACCACCATCTTGGCTAGCTCAGCAAAAGGTTCAGGGATCGACGCCACCTTGATGCGAGCATTCACGAATTCAAGATTCTCACTGTCATCTAGGAACTTCTTGGTCTCGACCTCCCTGTCCACCTTTTTACTGAAGAATTTGGTGCCCTCTAGGCTGAGGCCCGTGACCTGGGCGATGAGCTCTTCTGTGACCTCAATATCCATGTTATTGTATTTGACAATCTGATTCTTCCATCCCTGGGTGAATCTGATAGAGATGTCTTGGTCAAATCCTTATACCCTTTCAATTAAATTAGATAGACCCCCGATTTGAAGGTAATTCCACAACACCGTGTTCTCTTTCCATGCTGGATTGTGGGTTGGTTCAGTTTTGCAAGGTGGACCCCCCATGTTTCCTCTGCTCTTTTTCCTGTTCTCAATGGTAAAAATGCTCTCACTATGTGGGACAGGCAGAGCTCTGATGTTGGTTTTTGAATCTTTCCTTTCCGTGAAAGCAGAATTAATTATTATAGCATACATGTAATTATTGCCTCACTCCTCGGCTTTCCTTCTATGCTTAAAAATGATGATAGTCCATCTCGCACATATCGCATCAATCATCCATATATTATGTGATGTCATCATATTGTACTTGAGGATCCGCACATTAGCGCCCAAATTACAGCCGTTAGTGCTGATTTTCACGGCCATGAAGATCATTGATTATGGCTTTATTGATTTGAGTGGGCAGAACATCCCCCCCAAGCCAAGTTTGAAAGGTATTAGTAACACCGAGGTTAGCCAAGCTATCAGTGACTCTATTTCCTTCCCGATAGGTGTGGGTAATTTTAACATTTTCAAAGCTCTTGCATATATCAATGGCTTCCTCAATGAAATATCTAATAGACCAGCTGGGGTGTTGATTTTTGTTTAAAAGACTGATGATATTCAGAGAATCCTCTTCAATTATAATATTCAGAATATTACAATCTCTGGTAAGTCTTATACCCCAAAGAGCCGCTAGGGCTTCAGAGTAATGATTGGTCTACCTGCCCATTCTCCTAGAAAAAGTAGCAACTAAACAGCCTCTTTGATCTCTGATAACTCCCCCTCCTCTAGATTCCCCCAGATTACCTTTTGAGGCCCCATCAAAATTTAACTTGTGCCAATCAGTGGTAGGTTTAATCCATCGGACTGTGTTTCTATCAATACCATTGTTATTCCTATTGCCAGTGTCAATATTCCATTCAGTCAAGATGTATTCTTCCTTCTCAGGGTAGAGCCTATTTTTAGGAGGTTTAAATCTAGCAATATTGTCTTGCACAACAATGATGATTTCCTTGTAGATTTTGTTACATGCCTTTCTATTGTTTCTGAAAATGTTATCATTACGAGCCTTCCAAACTCTCCACATAGTGTGGGGTAATTCATTGTCAATGATGTTTGGGATATTTTTACCTTAATTGAAATTTTTCTTAAGACTTATCTTATTTGAAATGAAAATGTATATATTTTACTTATAAAGATGATTTATCAATTAAGCTAATAATTTTATTATGTTATTAATTCTAATTTTATTAATTAAGACAAAATGATAAAGCAAACCAAATATCGATAGATTAACAAAAAGGAAACAATGGGAATGAAATAAAGATGTTTAAAGTACTTTATAGCAATAATGGATTAATCATGATGATTAAATGAACTTAAATGAATCAGTAGGAGAAACAAATGATTAACCTACACGTAATAACATATACTAAGATGTTAAAAATTACAATAAGAGGAATTAATAATAGTTAGTAAATTGTTGAATTACTATGACCCTCTTATGGAAACCAATGAAGTATTGTGAAATAATACTTTAAGAGAAAATCGCTAAGGATGACTTAGTTACATCAAACAACTAAGGTAAGCTAAGTATATGGAGCATGGGGTGTAATGTTCCTTTGACATCTCACTAGAATATTAGCTTAGTGACAACGTATGATGGACATGAGAAGGATGATGGAAAATCATTACGTGGTCCTTATGTTTCCCATATAAAGCCTAATATGGTATGGATGGGATTATTTTTATATATGGAAATGAGACAGTAATGGAATCTCCCTCTTCTTAACTAATTCATCTTCTTTAAAAAAATATCAAGGAATCCAGATAACTATATTGATATGGCTGTGTGGTGACAGAAGATGAGTTTTGTAAGCTAGTATGTTGTCTTGAAAATAAGCTTGCAAAGAAATGCTTGAAACTTTGGCCAAAGTAATGTATTAGATGACTACATTTTATAATCACCAATACCATAAAAGAACAATTTCAGATACCAGATGGAAGTTGCATGATTGTCTTCCAGGTAGGCACTTAGGAGATGCACATAGTTTTCATAACCTATAAAAGGTTAAACCAAGTATACAAAGTATACACACTTAGTTAAAGTGACTTAAGGGAGATCGTGGAGATCTGGATATATACCCTTATAGCTGCACATGGTTATTATATATTATAATATGGATTATGAATATTTTAATTATGCGGGATTATTTAGCAGTAATATAAATAATAAAGTTAAACATTAGTAGCATTAAATGAACATTAAGGATATATATTTTTTAAATTACCCTTTTAATTAGTTGATCATAACATGGGTGTTAGATGATTTCACTAGTTAGAATTCAGGATCAAATAGGTCTAATCCATCATTCTTAATTCCTTCTATAAACTAGTAAAAAATGAATTCCCTCATTATATCTACTAGCATTCTTATGTAGTCCCGCTTCCTGACTCAAAGTCAACAGTGCAATTATCCCAATAGTCCTCAATTTGTGGAAAGTGATGCAAACATGATAGGAGGAAAGTCTTCGGATTCTTCTTACTATCAAAGATAGACCAAGATATATAGGGATACAAATTGAAATATACGAAGGAGGTTTTAATATTTGTTGCATCTGTGATACTTTTTCATGAGTAGATTCCTAGGAAGATAGGAAAGGATATACCATTCTTATTTGCACTCTTGCACCTAGTATGAACATGGGATAACTATCTGCATAACTCAATCATGAAGATCTTGTCAATTGGGTACCTTGGTAACTTGTGAGGTGTAAGATCAAACCTTCCAAAATTTATGTAGGTGAAGGTTATTATATGTTATTATATGGATTATGAATATTTTAATTATGTTGGATTGTTTAGTAGTAATCCAAATAATAAATTTAAACATTAGTAGCATTAAATGAACATTAAGGGCATGTTTGTTTTAAATTCCCCTTAATTTGGTTGATCATAACATGGGTGTTAGATGATTGCAATACTTAGATTTTAGGATCAAATAGGTCTAATCCATCATCCTTAATTCCTTCTATAAAATAATAAAAAAGGAAGTCCCTCATCTGATCTATTGACATTCTCATGTAGTCCCGCTTCCTGACCTCAAATTCATCAGTGCAATTAGCTCAATAATCTTCAATTTGTGGAATGTGATGTAAAAATGGTAGAAGGAAAGTATAAGAATTATTCCTACTATTAAATTTATACCAAGATACATAGGAATACAAATTGAAAACTATAAAGGAGGTTTCAATGTTTGTTGCATCTGTGATACTTTTATATTAGTATATTCCTAGGAAGATAGGAAATGATACACCATCTTTATTTGCACTCTTACACTTAGAGTCAACATGAGATAACTATATTCACACCTCAATCATGATGATCTTGTCAATTGAGTACCTTGGTAACTTGTGAGGTGCAAGATCAAACCCTCCGAATATGATGTAGGTGAAGGTTATAAACTGAATGAAGAAACTTCCATATTTCTTAATCAACCCAGATGATTCAAATGAAATTATTTTCTCAATATTTCCTTTGAGTAACCTTATGATATGTATGGTGAATGCATCATTCACCTTAGAGTAGTGTGAATTAATCCCTCAATATGTGAGTTGTGGTATTTTTCATAGGCTGACGAATTCTATGGTAAATTCAGTATAGTGGAGAGACCTCAGAAAGGATTTGTGTATGTGAGGGAATATACAAGATATGAATTCATGGTGAACATCTTGGAGGTAGGAAAATGCAATAGCTATTGATGAATGCTAATGCTTATGATCTACCCCCCGTTAATAATTTGATCTCCTTCTGTGACCACCAAAATGACATGGGCCATCTAATCTTGGAATTACTTTGTGGTTTCTTCCCCCATTACCCTATTTAGCAGGATAATTGCATCATAGTATGCTTCATAAAATTCACTCCAAGACCAAGTTTTAGGAATCTGAGAGCATTTCCTTCCTTGTTTAATCTATGAACCAACTATCAAGTTGTACAAGTATGAGTTTGTTATCTCCCATTCCTATGAGGCTAACTCCTGAGTGATGATTACCGTGTTACTATACGCAAGAATTTCCAGGAATTGAGAAATACCTTTTGGTGTGAGGACTGCAAGAATTGAATTATCATTTGTAAATATTATTCTTGAATTTGGATCATAGTGTTGAGCACAAGCTATGAATAGCTCAGTCCTTTGAATAGACATAGGATGACCACCTACTATGAATATCCCACTCGAGAAAAAAATTTCCTCAATAGGTTTGTAGACACTAGAATTAGGTCACCCTAATTCTTACATGCATGTACATACCCTAGGAAACCCCTTCATAAACCCACATGATTGCTTCACCATTTTTACCAACCTATATTGACTATTTTACCAACCATAACCATAAATAAACAAAAAAATAAAAAACAACATAATAAAACTTAACCCCTAATGAACTCCCCACAAGACTAAACAACTTAAAAACCATTTTCAACTGTAAAAAATCCCCAAAATGGAGATGGCCGGAACTAAAATTAGCCATCCTCGAAAAATACTGAATTTGGTACTGATTCCCTAAATCCACACCGATCGGTGCCGATTCGGTTAAAACAACATCGATCCTATAAAAGGTGACTATAGACACTAGTTTTTCAACACCCCTAAGTGACCTATCCATACCCTTCACATTTACATTCTAAACAATAACTCTATCCTATAACCTATAGTTTATCCCCATAATACTATATTTTACCCCTGTAAATACTTATTTACCCCACCCAAACCTCCTAAAACCTATTTTAGCTAAACCTATGAACCTCCCTAACATATTTATACCCCACCCATACTCACTTATAGCCCAAAATAACCCATTTGGAAGTGGTTTCCACCAATTTTAAGTGAGTTTCCCCATTTTTTCCAAACCACCAACGATTCTAAGAAATCACTGGTGATTTTATATAAAATGATCAACTACACTGAATCTAGATCCCCTAGACGTTGCTGTGAAGCTGTGACCCTCTGGAGATAGAAATGAAATCATCTATGACATCTTAGCATCATGTCAAGCCATAGTAAGCCCTTGCAGAGTCCATATCATCATAAGGTCTCTCCATAACCTTGTTATGTGCATTTTTCATTAAAGGGAAGTTGTTATCATCCATTTTCATTTTTTTAATCTATCCACACATCATTTTAAAAGAAAAATTAATCATCAAATAATTTATTTAGCACCAAGTTTACATATTATTCAAAACCACCCTTTTCCACAATGATCGCTAGCGATTCCTTTGAATCACTAGTTATTACCCTCAATCGCCTATGATTTCTTCGAATCACCCACAATCTCTATTTCCACTCACTTCTATAATTTATTACATGTTTCAAATCAGTATCAGAATATACTTTCTGCTAATCAGTCTACTTCTAAGTGTTATTTGTTTTTGGATGACCATTCTAGGTGAATTACATCCTATCAATTCCATTTATGACCTTTTGATCATCTCCCAACCCTTTATTTGGGATCAATATGACATTGCCTAAGATTTAAGCCTCTGTGCCATTGTCTTGACACTGAATCCGAATGAAATTGAGGATCAACTAGAAATCATATGAGAAATACAAGACACCATCGAGAAAGAGTGGATTGAGTATTTTAAGGAGCTTCATCAAGAAATGTACATAACCTAGGCCATCTATTATGTAGAATAAGGTCTTCCTATCTATATGGAAAATTGATCTTGTTCTTTCATTGTATTATCTTAATATCGTAATTTTATCATAGTATCCATTTCGTCATTTATCACTTGATTATTTAAAATGAGTTGTCACCCTTCAAAGGAATCCCTTTTATTCATGGGATTGGACTTTTCCAAGAAAAGCATCATCATATTATCTAATATCTCTCTTGTTCAATTATATCTTTGTGTGCAAGTTTTTTCATTCATTGGAAGGAGTCTCTCACATCCATTTGTGCTTCACATAGCGATATGTGTTGACACATGTATCATTAAACCATGCTATTTTTGAGTTTTTTGTGATTTATTCTACATAATAAAGTGAATCAAAATATACCAAAGACATTCTGACACACCCGGTGGGATACTCTATTCTCCTTTTGATTATATTTTATGATTTCTTAGTAAAATTGGTTTCTCATTTCATTTCTTACTAAATTTTTAGTGTGGGGTATTTTAGTGGATTTCTGCATAAAATAAAAAAATTAAAAAAGGGAGTTCTTATTAAACACAAGTAAGCCTTTCCATTATATTTTCATATTTATTTCTGAATTGCATATTATGTGCTCTGTCCTCATAGAAATCAATATTTCTTTTGATCTTAAAAGAATATTCACTCTTTCCTATTCATCTAGTTTAATTATGGGTTTAAAATGATTACATTCAAAATTTTCCTCTCACACACAATCAAACCACATTACAAATCAAATCTTCATCTAAAACACTTGCTTCTAGGTCTACCTACTTGGATTTCATCACTAAGGGGAATCCAACTTGGTGTTCTAGGTGAGTATAAAAAATTGATGGGTAGTATATCAGTGAAGCACCGGACACCCTTATCACAACAGTAACTTGAAGTGAGGGGGTAGGCCCCACTACCACCCCTTTTACCGAAACTAACATAGATTTGAGCCTCTCGTACCTTCAGGTATATTAAGGACTCTACCCTTAACAAACAAAAAACCAACTTTAGCCTGCCATATTCTTAGTACCTCTTTGTAAGCCATTTTTTATTCTTCACATCTTTCTAAGGTAATAAAGATACACTAAGAATTTTATTTTGTGATTGTGTGATTTTGATTTAACAACCATATTTCTATTCCTATAATAATTTGCTGACTATTTCATGGTCTTGACTAGGTAGAAGTATCATATTCATAACGTTATAAATATGTAATGTTGGAAGCACCAAAAACTGAGAGGTGGGGGGATGAATCAGTCCTTCAATTATTTTTCTTTCATTTACCAAACCATACATTCATCAATTATATTGTTCATATAAAATTCATAACCATGTGTGCTTATTAAGATATACAACATCAACCATAAGAGAAAGAACCAAAGTAATCAACACAAGAACAACATATGTAAGTGGGAAAACCTCATAGGGAAGAAAACCCCTGAAACACAAACATTATATTTCCATGTTTCAAATTTAGTGAGACACCAAACCCATGAGGAGAACCAGCCCCTAGTTTAGTAGAGCACCAAACCTACAAGGAGCACTAACCCTACGAGGATCACCAACCCCTAATTTAGTAGAGCACCAACCCTACAAGGAGAACCAACCTCTAGTTTAGTGAAGCACTAACTCTAGAAGGAGGCTATAACCACCTAGGATGACCAAGAACCAACTCAGCCAAATGTATATGTTTTATCTCTAATTTTTCTACCACCACAATTGATGGAAATTACATATTCAGCTCACAAATCCTAGCTCATACCCTATGACATCAAACTTGCTCTATCTCCTTCCTTCTCAACTTTTATTCCCTCTAATTTCTTAAAAAAATGATGTTAAAATATCCTCAACATAAAATAAATATTATCATCCTTCAAATTATTCCTTTTTCCCTACAAAACACTCACATATGAGTCACACTTTTCACCCATGCAAGACTAGCTCACCAAATGAGCTTAAACATCACTTGTATATGATTTTCTTCTCTCCAACCCAAAGGAGGTCGGCCCTACACATTTAGTTCAAATAATTAATAATTAAAAATATCCCATAAATTTATCATAATATTCACAAGTGACCCAAGTAGGTCAGCCTACCAAAAACCCTTCTTCCATGCACTAAAAATCATGAAAACCCACGCATTGAAATGCCAAAATTCTCCTAACACCAAAAATATTTTTATTCATGCTTTTAAAATAATCATACATGTTTAAAATAAAATTTAAACCTCATACATGGTCTCAATTTTCATTAAGAAATCAAATTATTTTGTTAAATGGGACCACTGCTTCTTATACTTATCAAAATACATATTTCCAGCACCCTTAAGGACACTAAAACTGACTTTGGGCCTAAATACCTCTTCAAATAAAAAAATGGAATGTGACCACTAAATGTAAATTTAAGAACCTATATAAAAATTATAAGCAAGTTATAAGTCATGAAACAACTACTGGTTGAAACTACATCAACTTTTTCCTTCACCAAATCATGCTACCCAAAATGTTGTTTTCAAAGATGAAATGGTTAACACCCTTCCCAAAAATTTAAATACCTAAAAAATGGATTCATTTAATTCCAAATTCATCCATATTCACATTCCAGGTGATAGAAATCATCAATCAATCAATCTCATGCTCTATCCAACTGAATTTTTCAGCAAAAACTGTTCTGTCCTGAATAGTAAGAAATCTTATTGCTCACAAATTGACCTATAAACTATAGAAAATATCATTATAATAAATACAAAATTGTTTAAATGGAATTATATATTTTTTTATTAGATAAGGAAAAAAATAGGTATCTTTTTTTAAATGGAATTATATCTGAATCATATTTCCAACACAACTTTAATTAGCTCTTAACTCCACTTGTAGCTCTTGTTATGCCCATTTTACTAAAGACTACTTATTATTACCTCAAAACTATTCTTTGACCAGTCAACCTAAATGAAGCATACTTGACCATGTAACTGCATTACCATGACCTAAAACCTCATTGGAAATCAATAAAAACTCATATAAATCACACAATGGAAATTTAGTTGATACCTCAATTAGAAACTTTCACCTCAAACTGTAACTCTTCATAAAAAAGAAAATTTAGGTGGGGCCCACATAAGACAACATGCTTTAACATACCTTTCTGGAAATATGGAAGAGTCCTCTAAAACATTCAATCATATATTTTCAATAATAAATCAAAATAGGCTCACCATATATCTTCTTCTTCAAGCTAGTCCTAGCTAGGGTTTAACAAGGGTTTCAAACCACTTTATCTTCTTAATAATCATTCATAAAAATTTGAAGATGAAAACACTTATTTATTTTATTGAAAGATTCATAGTTGAAATAATAATATATCCCAAAGATATCAGTTCCCCATGCAAAGCATACAATCCACAATGAGCATAAGAAGTTCCAACTTTGCTTGAAAATCATACAGAAACTTACTTGGTTTACCAAAACTTGCATAAATTCAAATTTATTACACACTTTGACCTGAAAATTGGCATGAAGCACCATGAAAACATCATATAACTTCTAAAACTCACCACATATCTCAAATGCATCTCCAAATCTCCAGTCACAACGACTTACCCATGCTTACCTGCCTGATTCTAACTTCTGGATTCCTAAGGACTTAAATATGCACTGAATTACTGAATTCAAACCTCAAACTAACCATAAACCTTTGATATCATGTAAAAACACTATTAAAATGCTTAAATAAGACGCATCATCTCCAAATCGTAAATCTCTAGCTCATTCTACATGATCCAGGTCTAAAAACAAGACTGGAATGACCTGACTCAACCATGAAAACCCATGAAATGACCATGTTGACCTCATGCAGACCCATATACACCTAAAACGTACCTATATGACCATCTATGAAATCATGAAACACTCCAAAAAACACTAGAGAGCTCAAACAATGACACAACTTACTCAACCAAGCACCAGGACCACACTTAATGTCACCAAACCACATGAAAATCATACTTGACATCTGATAGAGATTCATATGATGCCATGAAACCATTTTCCATCAATGGGGATTGGCATAAATGATAACATATGCTCACAATGGCCAACAATCTCCCCCTTTATGATTGATGAAAACCATCATTCAGAAACATTGATGGAAACCAACAAGACCAACACCTACATGACCTCAAATCCATGTTTATGATGCTTCTCTCCCCCTTTTCCATATATGAAAAATGATACAATAACTCCTAGAAATGAAGATGACAACACAAGATAATGAACAATGGAAACAATACAATCATGACTTACTTGACTCACGAGGCTCCCCCTGGGACTATATTCTTCCTTCTATGACTCCAAAAATAGCATACAAAGATCCTATGGGCCTGAAATGAGATTAAAAAAGGATCCCCCTCAGCTGATACATCTCCAATTTGTCCTTCATTCATGTATTTTTTCCACCTCTAGGAAAAAATCATGCAAGAAATCACAAAAATTTGCTTTCATAGCTAGTAGTACCACCTTTTAGACCAATTTCAATTAACAACATTCTTAGTGTAGTACACTTAATTTTTTTGGGCCTTAAAACATGCCTGATATACTAGGAAACGTGCTTTTCTCATATGGGCGGGATTTTTGACCCATAGGTTTATGGGACAGTTTTGGCCCATGGTTTTGATACCCAAAATTTTGTAAAACTGCTTAAGCACTTGTCTACTTATCTAGTTTTATGCATATGGTAGGAATAATGTAAGATTGCATATGTGTTTTGAATTTGGGCGTGAATTTTGTAGATTTTGTTGAGCATAGCTCCAAACAAATCTGGGTATTGTATTGAGAGAGTGGTGGCTTGTAATAAAATCTGAGCAAGTGATTCTTGGTGGATGTAGCCCAAATTGGGTGAACCACATTAAATGTTGTCTCTTTGTGTTGTGTTATTTTATTCTACACTTTTATTTGAGATCCGTAATATTTTCTACATATTAGTTTCTACTATTGCGATTCATTGAGGGATTATTCTACATATTTTATCCCTTGTTTCCTAACAATTGGTATCAGAGCCTGGTTTGGTTTGCTGAAATGTTGAATCATAGAGAAAATTTTATCTTGAGTGGGAGATATGTCAGATGATGGAAGATCTAGGGTTGATAAATTCAACGGGCATAATTTCAGTATTTGGAAGATGCAAATGGAAGATTACCTTTATCAAAAGGATCTTTATATTTCATTTTCTGAGAAGGTGAACAAACCCTCAAGCATGATGGATGCAAAATGGGATTTACTGGATAGGAAGGCACTTGGGAAAAATTGGTTGTGTATTGCATCTTCAGTATTATTTAATGTTTCAAATGAAAAGACTACAAAAGAACTGATGGATGCATTAGGGAAGTTGTATGAAAAACCATCTGCCTCTAACAAGATATTTTTAATGAATTTTTTTTTTAATATGAATATGTCTAAGAATGGTTCAATTGCTAAATGATTTTAATATGGTGGTAAATATGCCAGCTTCAGTTACAATAGAATTTTATGAAGAAGTTAGGGATTTATTAATTTTGTGCTCTTTACCTGAGAGTTGGAATAGCCTGGTAATGGCAATAAGCAACTTGGTTCCAACTAACTCAATTTTAATTTTAAGGATGTTGTAGGGGTGATTCTAAGCAAGGAAATGCAAAGAAAATGATTTGGGGAGTATTATACTTCAGGGAATGCTTTGACAATGGAAACTAGAGGGGGACAGAAGAATAGAAGAATCCATGGAAAATCAAAGGATCAGGCAAGTTCAAAATCCAAACGCAAGATAGTATGCTAGCACTGTGGAAAGTCTAGGCATACAAAGAAGGACTATTGGGAACTTCAGAACAATAAGAAACAATAGGAAGAAAAAAAGGAGGAAAATGTGGCAATAGGTAATGTATGTCAAGATGCTTTGATTCTTTCTTTTCACAATATTACTGAATCTTTGGTTTTAGATTTGAGGGCTTCTTTCCATGCTACTCCACATAGGAATTATTTTGTTGATTATGTTCAAGGAGATTTTGGGCATGTTTTTCTTGGTGATGATGAGCCTTGCATCATAGTAGGAAAAGTTTTTGTTCAGGTTAATATGTAGAATTGGAATACTTGGCTATTAAAGGATGTCAAACATGTGCCTACATTAAGATGAAATTTGATATCGGTAGGGTAGTTGGGAAGCGATGGTTGTACTGTGATAGTTACAATGGTATCTTGGAAGGTTACCAAGGGTGATCTTGTGGTGGTAAGAGGTAAGAAGATTAGAACCTTATATTTAACCACTTATAGCACTAATTTTTGTAATCTTGTGGCTTCAAAAGTAGATTAAACATTTTGGCACTATAGGCTCTATCATATGAGCCATAATGGCATAGAGATCATAAAGAAGGATTTTCTCAGATATACATAAACAAGTTTAGAGTTCTTTAAGGACTGCATATATGGGAAACTGAAGTGAGGAAGGTTTCTCAAGGTTGGACCTATAAAGAAAAAGAGTAAGTTAGAGTTGGTGCATTCTAATGTGTGGGGGCTGGCTTAGGTATCATCTCTTGGGGGTTCAATTTATTATGTAATTTTAATTAATGATGCAATAAGGAAAGTTTGTTTTTATTGTATTAGAAACAAATATGATGTATTTGACACTTTTGTTAAATAGAAATCCTTGGTAGAGAATGAAACAAGTCTTAAGCTAAAATATCTCAGGTCAGATAATAAAGGGGAGTATTGCAGTAATGAATTTGATAATTATTGTTCTAAGAATGGAATCCACGGGAAAAATATGGTTCTAGAAACTCCATAGTAGAATGGAGTGTCATAAAGGATGAACATAACAATAATGGAATGTGCTAGGAGCATGAGGTTACATATAGGACTGCCTCTTTCTTTTTGGTAAGAATAGGTGAGCACAAATGTGTACTTGATGAATAGAGGGCCCTCAAGTGCCTTGGATGGAGGATTACTATGATAATAAATTTGATTATTAATTTATTGGAGTCTTTGGATGTGAGGTATTTGTCCATATAAACAAGGATGATAGGACCAAACTAGAGGCTAAATCAAAAAAATGTACTTTCATTGGTTATGGTGGTGATGACTTTGGATATAAATGTTGGAGTATTAAGAGCAAGAAAATAATTCAATCTAGGGATGTATTATTTAATGAGAAATTCATGTATAAGTAACAATTTCAGGAAAATAGGGAAGAATCCAAGAAAGAATATGTAGTGGTAGAGCATCTTCCAGATGGGAAAGTGACACATGAATTGGTTGAGGAACCTCCTCAACAGGAACCCCAAACTCCTATATTGAGGAGGTCTTCTAGGGTAAGAAGAGAACCTGAACAGTTTTCTTCTTCTCTTTATTATTTATTACTCACTGAAAGTGGAGATCCAGAGACCTTTGATGAAGAAATATAGGTAGATTCCAGGAAGAAGTGGGAGTAAGCCATGGATGAGGAGCATCAGGCTCTCATGGAGAACCAGACATGGGATTTTATGAAGCTACCAGAAGGAAAAAGAGCATTAAAGAACAAGTGGGTGTTCAAAGTTAAAGATGAATAAGGTGGTAACAAAAATTACAAGGATTGGTTGGTGGTCAAAGGGTTTGCATAGAAAAAAGGTATAGATTTTGATGAGATTTTTTCTCCTGTAGTAAAAATGGCTTCTATTAGAATTGTTCTATGAATAGTTGCAGCAGAAGACTTACACTTAGAACAGCTTGATGTAAATACTGCATTTCTCCATGGTGATTTGGAGGAGGAACTATATATGCAGCAACCAGAGGGCTATGAGGTCAAAGGTAAAGAGGAGATGGTGTGCAAACTGAAGAAGAGCTTATATGGCTTGAAACAAGCTTGACGTCAATGGTATAAGCAATTTGATAGCTTTGAGATGGAGCAAGGTTGTATTAGATGTCATTCTGACCATTACATGTATATAAATAAATTTTAGGATGGAATTTATATTATCCTATGTTTGTATGTGGATGATATGTTGGTTGTAGGTAAAAACATGCAGGAAATAAAAGTACTCAAGAAGCAGCTAAGTGAATCCTTTGCCATGAAGGATTTGGGGGCAGACAAACAAATCCTTGGTATGATGATATCTCAGGATAGGAAGGAATGGAAGATGACTTTATCTTAGGAAGAGTACATTAAAAATGTCTTGGAGAGGTTTAAAATGTAGGATGCTAAACCGGTTGGGACTCCTTTAGTAGGCCATTTAAAGTTATCAAAGGAACAATGTCCCAAGATAGATCAGGAAAGAAACTAGATGTACAAGGTACCTTACTCATTAGTGGTTGGTAGTTTGATGTATGCCATGGTGTGCACTAGGCTTAATATAGCCCATGCAATGGGAGCGGTGAGTAGATTTATGAGTGATCCAGGTAGAGATCACTGGTAGGAAATAAAGTGGATCCTTCAATATTTGAGAGGGACCATGGGGAAAATTTTGTGCTACAGTGGATCAGACACCACTTTGTGTGGTTGTGTAGATTCAAAGATGGCTAGAAATGTAGACAATAGTAGGAGCATGACAGGTTATGTTTACACTGTAGGTGGGACATTAGTGAGATGGATTTCATGACTACAAAATTTGGTGGCTTTATCAACCACAAAGGTTGAGTATATTGCTTCCACAGAGGAAAGAAAAAAAATGATTTGGTTATATAAATTTCTTGAGGATTTGTGGTATAAGCAGGAGGAAGGAAAGCTTCATAGTGATAGTTAGATTGCTATACACCTAGCTAAGAACTATGCTTTCCACTCTAGGACAAAGCATTTACAGTTAAGGTACCATTTCATCAAGAAAGCTTTGGAGGAAAAGAAGTTGATGCTAGAAAAGATTTATATCAGTTAGAATCCTACAGACATGATGACCAAGGTGGTAACAAGGGAAAAAATGAAGTTGTGTTCAACTTTAGTTGGTCTTCACAAAAACTATTGAAGGGTTTAGAATCTTTCTCAGAGGAAAACTAGTATTCAAGTGGGAGATTGTTAGATTGCGGAGCCTATTTTCATGTGAGAAAGTGTTGAATAATTTACACTAAGAGTATTGTACACTTTCCATAGTTGTCTCACCGGGGTTCGGGGGCGTAGGCTCGAAAAAAAAAATTGGCCTTAAAATGTGCCCGATATACCAGGAAATGTGTTTTTCTCATATAGGCGGGATTTTTGACCCATAGGTTTATGGGATGATTTTGGACCATGGTTTTAATACCGATGATTTTGTAAAATTACTTAAGCATTTGTCTACTTATATGGTTTTATTCATATGGTAGGGATAATGTGACATTACAGATGTGTTTTAAATTCGGGTGTGAATTTTGTAGAGTTTTTTGAGCATAGATCCAAAAAAAATTGGGTATTGTATTAAGAGAGCGGTGGCTTGTAATAAAATATGTGTAAGTGATTCTTAGTGAACGTAGCCCAAATTGGGTGAACCATGTTAAATATTGTCTCTTTGTGTTATGTTATTTTATTCTGCACTTTTATTTGATATCTGTAATACTTTCTCAATATTAGTTTCAACTGTTTTGATTCATTGAGGGATTATTCCGCATATTTTATCGCTTATTTCCTAACATTTGTAGATTACCTCTGATATTTGGAGCTTGACACAAGTTCATACCAAACTTGGGGCTCATAAGAAACCTACTGATTCCTTTGAAGAACACACATACTAAACTTCACTTGTTTGTTGATAATGAGAAAACAACTCAGATTCTTTGACAGTTATAATCAAGCCTTCGTCTATAGGACACTATAAATCACCTGTAGCTATGTATTGTTATACTTTTATAGTCACATAGCACCATTGAATAACATATTTGGGACCTTCATGATGACTTAGAGGAACCATTTTGAGCTTTCACAACCTTTAACACATGTCAACCTACTCAAACTTTGACACATGATAACATAAGAAAATTTGGAGTGACAGAAAAGGGACTTTGAGTAATAACATCAATTTTTTGTGTATGATATTAATTTTATAGTGACCTCATGGACTATATCCTTGATAACCGTGTCTTGCTTTCTTCTTGATACTTGATTGTAATTAGAACTGTCATTATAAAAAACCCTCATGCTATATTTCTTGGCCATACTTGGAACCCTTGATGAAACATTGACTTGGAAGATGAATCATGATTTCAAACCTTTCAACACATTTCATTTTGTAGAGTACTATATCATACCACTTCACCTCTTCCTGTATCCTTCATTTATTCACTAAACTATAGACAACTATATAGTATTGCTATCATGATTAGTCTCTAATGATCACCGAAAAAATGTATATTTTGTTTTTGTGTCTTTGAGGTACAATATGCTCTCAAATATAACTTTCTCAAACTCCATGGATGTTCTAGTAATCTTCAGAGAATTAATATCTATACCTTTTGAATGAATCAACTTCATAGACCCCATGAATACGACCTTAAAAATCTTTGAGAAATCCATTTATGACAATAAAAACTACTTGACACCACATACACTAATATCAACATGTTATAGACTTAATCAAACCAGATACAACCCTATGAGGTTCTTCTAAGACTATTTTGGAATCACCTACATGTTATATATCATAGCATATAGATTTATGCTTTCAGAATATCTCATAACTTAGGAGTTATTTAGAATTTATCAGAATTTATGGTGCAAGGCCATCATGAAGTGAATTCAATGATCCATAATCACACACAATATACTCTCAATCCTAGACAAACTTGAACATAGACCACCACATACATGTCAGGACTTTAAGATTCAAAGTACTGGTATAACCTTTTCTTCATGAATCATTGTAGCATGATGTTTGGGTCTTCACAAGCCACAATATACCTTAAGATAAATTCCATAACACTTTACACCCATCCTTTAGCTTCACAGTCAATGTCTGACTAGAAATGCATGAGAATCATCAAGGATACTTTCTCAGACCTTACACAACTTCGAGATAATCAATTTAGTCCCTTGAGACTATCTTAACACAATACATACCTATGTAATCTTCCAGACAATAGTATGGCATATAATTATCTTCATACATACTTTGCACATAGTCCATATGCACAATAACACTCTTATAAGCTTCAAGCTTACCAAATACCTTACACATACTTCTCAGTCTTAAGAAATTTTACTCAACATCACAGTGCTAGTTCACAATGAATGAGGACCTTGAACAAAAATTATAGGCCAATGTGATTGAATTTAACCCTTTTGACACGTCCTTGAACTATCTTGACTTATGTGAAGTGCATAAGACAACTTTTCTTCAACTAAAATTGACATAACAAACTTTGAGAGACACATTCTTGGCACCATAGATCATATAGATAATGAAGACACTCTTACATGACTTATCATATAGACTAAGACATTTTTTTGGAAAGACCTAACCATTCATACAACTAATCTTGGAGGCACACAAATTTGTAACTGTATGAGAGACTTTCATGAGTACCAACCAACAATACACACTTCTTCAATACCTTATTGACATTACCTTCACTAAACCACATGCCTACTAACTCAAGAATAAACTTTGACAAGTATAACAACAATTAAACACAAACTAAAACACCTTATGATCTAAATACTGTATAATCCATCTATCAGGATTGTAAAGCATGAATATAGAATTTTTATGATCAAGACATAGACTATATTGACCCAAAACACTTTGAGATCAATATTAAAACAACATGGTAGATGACCAACCCCAAGGCATGCATACTCATACTAACTTGACAACTTGATGACACACAAATACCTTAAACAAAAAACCTAGACACCTTATAGATAAAAGAACTCAAATACACATTAAGAAATCACTTGAAATACCTTACAATCTTTGTGGTATCCAAAACACCTAGCTTCTTCAACTTCTCATGCACATAAGACTGCTTCACTTCAACACTTGACTCAATATTCTTGACATAATTTACATGATTCACCCTCTTGTCATCCTTATTTAAGCTAGCTATCTCCTTGGCTTACCCTAGATCACTTACCTTGATTGAGACTAATTCTTCTTTGATTGTTTTGGAATCCATACTTCCTTCACTTTGGGGGATTCGAATCTCTTTACTTGTCTAGGTGAGTCATGAGAGAAAAACCTTGTAATATGACAAATAACATTTTGTCTCTCCCTTGAATGATTAATGTTAGGGTCTTTCACATTCCTCTTCCTTTGTTCTCAGATATGAAATGGAATTTTCGAGCTGATTCCTGAGATCTTTTATGGTTTCTTCATCCTTCTTGGCCATGGCTTTCAATTCCTGATTTTCTTTGCTTATTTGTTTCACCATATTATGCTTCTAGGATCTCCTCCAAGGTGTTATAATTTATTCTCAAGGACCTGCTCCAATACCAATTTTTGGAAGCATAAGGGACTAAGAGGGGGGTGGTAAATGATTCCTTCGATTATTTTTATTTCATTTACCAAACCATACATTCATCAATTAGATTGTTCATACAACATTCATAAACATGTGTGATTATTAAGATATACAACATAAACTAAAAGATAAAGAAACAAAGTACTCAACACAAAAACACCATATGTAAGTGGGAAAACCTCATGGGGAATAATACCCATAGAAAAAAAAACATTATATTTCCATGTTTCAAATTTAGTGAGGCACCAACCCTTAGATTAGTAGAGCACCAACCCTACAAGGAGTGTCAAACCCTAATTTATTAGAGAACTAAATCTATAAGGATCACCGACTACTAATTTAGTAGATCACACACCCTACAAGGAGAATGAACCCCTAATTTATTATATCACCAAACCTACAATGAGCACCAACCCCTAATTTAGTAGAGAACTAACCCTCCAAGGAGCACCAACCCATAGTTTAGTGAAGAAAAAACTCCACAAGGAGGATACAACCCTCGAGGATGACCAAACACCAACTCAAATACCTGTAGATGTTTGATCTGATTTTTCTTCTACCACAATTGATGGATATCACATATTCATCTCACATACCCTAGCTCATACCCTAGGGCATCAAACTTGCTCTATCTTCTTCCTTATCAACTTGTATTGCCTCTAATTTCTTACACACATGATGTTAAAATCTCCTCAACCTAAAACACATCTTATAAAACTTAAAATCATGCATTTCTCCCTACACATCACTCACCTATGGGTCACATTTTCACCCATGCAAGACTAGCTCACAAATGAGCTTAAACATCAATTTTATATGCTTTTCTTCTCTCCAACCAAAAAAAGGTTGGTACTACACATTTGGTTCAACCAATGGATCATTAAAAACATCCCATAAATTTATCACAACAATCACAAGTGACCCAATTAGGTCATCCTAGAAAAAACTTTTCTTCCATGCACCAAAAATCACCAAAACCCATGCATTGGAATGCCAAAATTCTCCTAACACCAAAAATAGTTTTAGTAATGATTTTAAAATAATAAAAAATGTTTAAAATAAAATTTAATCCTCATACGTGGTCACAAATTTCATCAACCAATCATATTATTTCATTAAATGGGACCACTGCTTCTTATACTTAGCAAAACACCTGTTTCCAATACCCTTCAGGACCATGAAATTGACTTCGGGCCTCAATACCTCTTCAAATAAACAAAAATATGGAATAAGAACACTAAATGGAAATGGAATAACCTGTATAAATATTATAATCAAGTTATAAGTCATGAAATGAAACTACATCAAATTTTTCCTTCACCAAATCATGTTGTCCAAAAAGATGTTTTCAAAGACGAATTGGTTAAAACCATTTTGACACTTTAAATACCTAAAAATAGATTAATTTGTTGAAAAAATAATCCCTCTTCACAGTACAAGTTATATAAAGTAGAACTTATTCCATATAAAGTACAAGTGAAAGGCACCTAATAAAGACTAATACCATGCCATGACACCCTTTTCCATTAATGGGGGTTGACATCAATGACACCACATATAATGGCCAATATGTAAGATCCCTTCCAACAATCTACTGAAAAAACACATAAGCTTCCACACTCTCCAAACACTTAGAAACATTAGAAATATCTGATCCACCTATTGCAAAATTCTTCAATAGTGTTTACCCAATATTTGAAGAAAT